>OU896717.1:26810737-26827626 GCA_918026855.4 Phaedon cochleariae | reverse complement strand
GTACATATGCATATTGTTTTGCCAAATTTTTCATAATCTATATACAGAGTGATATATTATCGGTCATATTGTTTTGCCAAATCTTTCATAATCTATATACAGAGTGATATATTATCGGTCACATTGTTTTGTCAAATTTTTCATAATCTATATACAGAGTGATATATTACCAGTTCCACGAATCTTCAGGTCAGCTATTGTAAATGTAGGTTTATAATTGAATGTAAATATCTGGGGATTTATCAGTACTATTTCTTACATTCCACCTCTCCCTAAGTTGTTTGAAATTGGTTTGACTGTATGAAAATAAAAAAAGTGACATTTCTGATTTTATTCAACTAGACATATTTCACTGGATCTTGTTTTCTTGACTTGAACAAGACCAACTAATCTAAGTACTACAAGTCAAGTGGCGCCTGGGTAAGTTTCCATAATTTTAATTTTTTTATAATATGGTTTAAAACTTAAATGAGATTACACAATATTATAATAACCCCGACCTCCATGCTCTCTAGACTATATCACTAACGGGATAGTAGCTTTTCAATTTGCCACAAAGTCGAGAACGTTACAAAGGAATGGGTTATTCCTCTATTACGATGATATAAAAATTGACTCTTCAGATGGACTGAATATCAAAATTCAACTACATGAAATGAAAATCAAAATAATCGCACCTTATAGATCACCATCCACAAATAAAACTAATTTCGCAGACTGTCTCTATAGTTTACTACAAACCCACGATTTTGCTGCCTTCGACTATGTATTTTTGGTAGGGGATTCAAACTTGAACTGGAAAATGATGATGAAACAGACCATTATATTAATATAATCCTCGAAAATGGTTTCATATCACGGATAATTAAAATAACTAGACCCTCTACCAATTCCTGTTTGGACCATATCTTAGTACGAGGTAGAAATAAAGACTATGAAAACCATTTGTTATCAGCCGTAATAAAGACTTTGATAACTGATCACTACCCAATAGTAGCATCATCGAAAGATGCTGTTCTACCGACAGAAAACAATGAGAATACTCATTATGAAAAAATTTATCAAGAAAAGATACTGGAATTGATGCGAAAAGAGACATGGCAAGACATATTGAGTTGCGAAAATGGTGAGACGGATTGTGTATTATTTCTAGATGATGAGATGTTGCACCGATCAACTGAAAGAATTAGCAGCAAAGGCGTTGAAAAGAATAAACCCTGGATAACTCTAATCGGCCAGTGAGCGTACCAGCAAACTGATTTCTAGGCGCTCGTTGAAGCGCCAGTTTGTGATGGATTTCGAGGGGTTCTGGATCTAGCAGGTTCACTGTCGTAGGTGGAAAATATTCAACAACTTTATTTCACAACAGATTACAAACTAATTGAACATTTTGGTAAGATAAACATAAGGATACCAATAAAAAGTGTCGATACTGACAATGTGTCTTCCTTGCGTCAGGTGCATTACATAGACGTCGGCAGTAATGGGAAAACGGGATGGTCATTATAACGTGTTACAACATGAATAACTTTTTCCCAATACCTTACGGAACCCATGGATAACACTGTATATTAAATGGATGCAAAAAGCTCAAAGTCATTTCCACACAATGTTCATGAAATGAACAACAATGGTAGATTCCTGGAGAAGAACAACTACTTTCCTGGTTAATTCCACGCAGACCATTGAATCACATCCTTCCGAAATCTATGCATCGACTCGTATAATCGAACACTGATATAAAAGTGATTCTATCCTGATTTCGATCTAGCCAGGCTACGCTAGACAATCACGGGCCGGTTTCGAGCTCTTTGACTCTCATCAGTGCGGTGTAGTATCCAGCCAGCAGTCCTAAGACCGCCGACTCAGCGCAGCCTAGCCAAATAAGAACCAAGTCAGCATTATATTGCCCCAGAGGCGTCTTTCATCGACAATATGAAAGCAACGCCATCTGAGGGAAACAGAAAGAAAAAATCACTTCAAAACCGAAATATCCATACGGAAGTGGCTGGTTGCCCGACTGGCGTAATTCAATTCATCTTCTATAAGATTATACAAAGTGCCTACCGACTTGGAACTATATTTAAAATGTATCGATTGTGTAGTATCATAGATAGAAAATTCATCAATTAAACAAATTCGTTCAAATATCTCGCATGACCAGATAGCCCCAAACAATAAGAGTTGAATTCAAGGTGTAATAAAGTGTTTTTGAGCCAGCTTCATCACTAGACTGGTTTCAATAAATATCTAAGTTCCTGAAGCATATTTGTCTTGAATTTCACTTGTTCGATATCTCGGAACTCGTAAACCTGATAGCGCTCATAATTCCATCAATTCCTGACTTTCAAAAGTTTTTACAGATAGTAAACTCTTCAAGACATCATTACAACCCTGAATACTTCGATATTTTTCAACCCTTTGCTTATGATATGAAAATTAGATTAATTATCTATCTGTTGAAATGCTTGATGTTTGACTGCTCATAACTTTGTTGTTATTGAATATTTTCCAGCCAAATTCATTCAGTAGCATGAGCAAAGGTAGTAGATCCTGTTCCTGTGTAAAACAGTTTAATCTTCTCCTGAAGATGCTAACATAGTTAGCGAAACACGTGTCGAGGCGTTAAAAAATCGGTTTGGTTAGTGGTAAAACAGTGTAGTGTGAAATTGATTATTATTGACGGACAGCTGACATGAATTAATAGTTGTCAATTCTTCTTTTTATTTTTGTTGAAAAATCCTGTCTTGTGCCATGATGTTCTCTGAACATTATAGGGATTATCTTTCGTGTCCTCCAAGCGATAAAAAAAAATGTTCTTGTGCGATGTATCCTGTCCGTTTGTGGTCAAGGAAAATTTGACATTCATGAGATAATTAACCTCACCAGGTGAATCAAATGAAATAGTTTGAAAAAATAATTTTCCAGGCCTAACCTAAAAATACAAGAGACCTGAAAGATATTTGTTTTGATTCCTGTAATTATCCAGACTAGAAATAGAAACCAGTATTCCAGGCTGAACCCAGGGTTTGTATTTGAAGCCTACATTCTCTTGGCTCCTTATTGATTCCAGGTCGATTCAATACCATTGACCCCTGGTTTATACCGTAGGTACCGAGGTAGGTATACCTTCTGTACCTTCCTCCACTGTTTCTACTTTGGGCCGCTGTACAAAAATATTTTGCGCAGAGCAGGTAACTACCTTAAAAACAATCTGGCGCTCGAGAACCCCCCCCCCCCGTTCAGTACCAGAGTAGTCACCGTCCTGAACAGAGCGTCAAAGTAAGGGCCCCAGAAATAAAGACCGTTACAAAGGAATAAATCATCAGTTGTTGCCTACCTACTCACGTAGATTAACGGTTAATCTATGCTACTCACCATGATTGTCTATCATCACTCACATTCCACTTGAAATGAATATGACAAATATAATATTATCGATAATAAAACTATAATTCCCAAAAAAAAGTCAGACCCAGCAGAATGAAGTCAGGATTTGAAGAAAAAAAAATCCGTGGATCCTCGACGTATTCATAAATTCCATATCCGTCCTCATCAATGAAATTTGGTAGCGTCTGATAAACAAATTCAGAATATTATATGGGAACAAGATGTTACGGGTTGATTTCACCCTAACCAAAAAGCACTGCTAAATCTATGTAAATCGAATGATTTTCTACTAACCTTCGAGCTGAACCTTTGAGCATGATTGTGGAGCCCTACGCCTGACTTGGACAAAAGTAACATATCGATCTGACATAATCTATTTTCTTTCCGAAAGTGTTGCTTTATAATTCTTACATAATTGAATTAAGCACTTGAAGTTACATGGTCGAAAATTTCTGTGTTTATTTAGTTCTAGTAATGAACATTAACCCAAGATATGCTTCTTCTTCTTCTGACATAGCCAGCAGGTCGCTGAGCAGTGTGGTTGATCAAGGAATGGTGTGTTCCAAATGAGCGTTGCGGCCGCGGGTAATCAAACAGTTTCAATAGTCTGATAGGAATTCCGATGTTCCGTGTTCTGTGATGTCATTTAGGCAAATGTGCTATTTTGGCTCCTGATTTCTGATTCCTGTTGTTCGATGGCTCTATGCTGTCATTTGGGGTGATGACTCGATGAGTGATATCGGTCATGCGCATAACTCCTTCTTCTTGCACGCCAAATCTAGGAGAGAGAGATAACAATATAGTGGGGATTCTTCCTGGAAAATTGATTTTCTCAGGGTGAAGGGAAAATGACGTCTCAAGCATCCTTTTGACTGGCTACGGTAGAACGTAATTGAAGATTGGAGTCTTTCATTTCGTTGAGTATCGCTTATCGTATTTCGTTTATTTGTCCACTACTGGTGGGATCAGGAAAGACTTCTTCCACTTCATTCTGGACTTGGAGTTCAGAAAATCTCGAAAGAGGATTATTGTGTCTTCGTTCGCCGGCCATCTTCATCACCACGTGAAGCCCACACACCATCCAAAGGTATGTTATATTTCTGGTACTACTCCAAGGATAATAACTATCAACATCCAAGATGAAAATAGGTTTACAGGTGTTTTCTCTTTTTTGGAATTCCTGAGGTACCTACTTGGAATTCTTGAGGTACTTGGAATTCTTGATGTAAATGGACTTCATGATGTACTTGGAATCCCTGATGTACTTGGCTTCTTGAAGTACTTGGATTCTTGAAGTTACAAGTTTCGTCCCCTGTATGATTGATTCTTTGGTTGTCAAACAAGGAGTCCAACTAACTAGCTGCTGACTGCTTGCCTGCAGTAGTCACCATAGGATTTACAGCATCTTACTGCTTTGAGCCATCCAGGACTGTACTGTTTAGAAGATGGTAGTATAAGTGGGAACGTAACACATTAAACTAAGATCCTGCTCTCTGGTAAGCGTCTTATAGGTTATTTTGGGACACTTCTACATGGATATTGCAAAACCTATCCGAATTATCCGAATTATCAGTCTACTGGAAGGTTAGAATCAATCTACAGAAGTTTTAATAAATAGGCAATTCTTTTCATTAAGTGAAAGTTCTATGTGAACTGAGGTGGTCACCGAGGTATAGACGACAGTTCTGTGTTATACAATATTTCTTATCAGTGGGGGAAAAACCCAACTGCTTGTGAAGTATAAAATGGGGCCAAATTCGTAACTACAACACCAGAACAGCACCTGTGTTGTGTTTCATTAAATTTAGTATACATTAAACACTCTACCACTTTAATTCACACCAACCTCACTCAACCCACCGCCCACTGAGCTAGTCAGTGTTCTATTCCTTCGGAATGAATGGGCCACTTTAAACACTGAATTTTCATTACAATCTCATTATATTTAGCCTCCACAGCAGGGTTAAAGGGATAACAACCATTCCCTTTTTTTCAGGAATTTATAGCCACTTCTTATCCTTCAAAATTTAAGTTGTAAATAATTATTTTTTGATAATTGTTTCGAAAAATAGTGAAACTAGGTATAGTTTGTGATCTTCCTTGTATTTAGTTTGGTCAGTGGTTCGGTGCAACAGCAGTTACACGCCACAAAATTGATAGATAACCAGTATCACAGTCTGAAAATCCGATAGCCGGCCGGTGAAGAAAATACAATTCTTTCACGTAGTGAATCGCTTTTCTTTTCTGCTCTTAGTTGATAATCACTCTTTTATACAGTTCAAAATGATCGAAGATCAGGAATATTACAGTTCATCGAGCAGGATCGTTTGTTGTAATGGGTGAGTTCCCTCCAGATGATTTTTCATAAATAAGTTCGGAACCCCACAGTTTTATGTCCACGCTGTCTAGAATTAAGATCATTGAATTCCAAGTTGTTTTTTTTTCTCAAGATGAAGCAAATACCAGTTTCTGGGGCGGAAATTCTGAATCTAATCTGATTATAGGTGATGATGAAGAATTTAGCTAGCAAATAGCTGACGAATGAAAAACGAAAAAAAAAATAGAAGAAGACAACTTGAAGTCGTTGATGATTGAATCATGAAAAATAACGATGATCAACCGATGAAACAACTTCAAGCTGTATACAAGGTGAACAACTAAGAACGGCTGTCGGCCATATCTCAGCAACGAATAATGATACAAATTTGAGATCTGTATGATGGTATGCATATTATTACACGATGTAATAGAGAAACTGAATCTCAACAGACCAACGAAAACAAAAAAGTGATAGCTTCTCGCCAAGAAAAGATATTAACTATCAAAATTGGAAGAATGCTAGATTCTTGTTCACCGGGATACATTGGCTAACGATTAACTGTAGATCAAACATCGACACAAGAAAAACTAGTAAACAAAACCATACATAACCACAAGATCATATGAGCTCTTGATGTGCCTGTCAGGATATAGTAAACGGGTTCAAAGTATTATGCGCTGTTGCAAGATATAATCTGAAACTTTCCTAAAAAATAGATCCGTTTTATGAAGGAATAAATTCATTCATGGAAAATGACTGACAAGTTATAATTATCATTTTCTGATATAGCGAGAGTGGAAAATTATTCATACAATTGCAAAACATCATGATTTATTTTCATTCTTCATCAAGTTTATCTAGAAAATATGAGAGAAAATTATTGATAATACTTGGTGGAGTAGAATTCCAGAATCTATTATATCCTATTGCTGTAATGATATAGTTATGATATATTTGAAGAACTATATCAGGAAATGCAGACATATCGATGATGCTGGCAACGACGTACTGACAAAGGGAATTGTATTTCAACTTTGTGTGAATGTGGCTTTTCATAAAGTACGTCATTGGAATGGTGAAGAAGCCAAGTTCTGTTCTCATGAATTTTTTTCTGAACTGGAATTTGGCGTTACTAAACAAAATGAGAAATACTTATATATTGAATTTCTACAAACTTCACAGTGAGATAAAAACCTCAATATTGCAAACTTTACATTGATAATCATCATTGTTGATTTCGCATGGAAATTGAAGGTATCAAAATTAGATCGCCTAAAATGAATTCGGGTATAGCTAGGTAAAAATTTGTTCAAAGTTTTTGTGGATAGATATCGCATTGAAGGTGAACCCCATTTTGCGCGAACTGCCCAGTGTCCAGCTAGAACCAATATATACAACTAAGGATACAATAAAAGATTCTTCGTTGCAGGATTCCGACGAGGATGTTAATTTCAATTCGATTATATGAAATAGCAGGAGTATGCGGGCCCCAGGTCACCTAGTATATTCGTAAAATAATTTCCCCTGCATTTTTATACCTATTGATCACGCCGCTGACAAATGGCCCTGAGCACATCGTGATGCCAGCCAAGATGGACCCCACCCAGGCCACTTTGCCTTGGGATGCGCCGTAGTAGTTGGCGAGATCATCAAGAAAGATTCCAAAGCAGTAGGAGACGCCGTCCACGACCATGTTGCACATGAACGAGGCGAAGACGACCACCCAGCCGTACCCGCCGTCTGGCGGACCAGGTATGCTGTTCGCATCGCTTTCATTCGCTTCATCGGCTTTCGCATTCGCCTGAAACATAAATAACGGTTGATTGAAAGCCCAGATCTCTCCGCGAGATCTCTCTGAGTGGATCATTTCTGAACTCTTACCGAGAGATAGTGTGGATGGATCTCTCTCAAGATAGGTGGAATCATATATTAATAAGTAGGTTGCAATTTGTAACAACAATTTTAGAACAACAACAATTGCTACTCATCTAGCCTATTCTTGAATTTCCAGAAATGTAATTGCATAACTTTCATCAGAAACTCCAATCCAGTGCACATCGACTATCACATAGGAAATGATCAAATAGGTAGAGTTGACGATATAAGGACCTGAGCGTCCCTGAAAGATCTGTACAAACTCCTAGCACATATTCCTGAGGTCCGCAGCAAACACATCTGTTATATTTACATCACTGTTATTATACATCAACGGAACTTCTTTATGTAAAATATCTACGTGAATATTCCATAATACCTCTTAAATATGTAAACCTCGTATTTATATAAAATATTTACGTAAATATTCCATAACAATTCTGAAATATGTGGACCTCATAATTATATAAAAATGTAACGTAACTATGATGTAACTGATATGTGAAAATTTTATATCAATATGAAAGCTTATATAATAGCTACATGACTTTACTGGGACTCTCGGCCGTAAATTCTCTGCAGACTTGATTCGGCGCCAACTAAGGATATTCGTTGGGATGATCAGTACCCGTGGTCTCGCGCTGTAGCGTCCCCCCACCGCGATGATTATTATTTGTCGCTCTGGCACTGTAGCGTTCCTCCGTGACCACTTTGAGGTTACGAGGAGTATAAAGTGAAGCATTTTCGGTATTTTCTAACTATTCCGAGAGTTTTTCTTGTTTCCACCAATTTTCTGCGCTGTAGCGTTTCCCCTTCCCACATGCCCAATTCCCATTGGTTGACTACTTTGAGGTTATGAGTTATAATCATAAGTGAAGACTGAAAGACCATAAACAAACTACACTGAAGGTATTTTCTGTATTTTATAACTATTTCGAGTGTTTTTCTTGTTTCCACCTGCTGTGTTTGATGAACTAAACTAAACTAAAAGTGTTAATAAGAATGAGTGAAGATGAGTGAGAATAAGACATGCCTTGAGATTAACCTAACCTCTGTGAAAACAACAAGAAATTACCTACTTCTTAAATACCTAGAAGTGATGAATCTGGTAGGCATTGATAGAATCCGAGGTGAAATCTGGTCAAACTTCAATTCTCATATGAAATTGAACAACAGCCAGTGATTGATCATGATGGCTGATGAAAACCCCAGTGAAAACCCCAAAGTTCCTCACATTCTGGACCAAAGATATATTATTGGTTATGGAAATTTGATCATTTCATCAGTGATTATTATTTTTTGTTTCATAAATAAGTTCATGAAGAAACCCAATAAGATGAATCCTGAAATGTATACTTTTCTAGGTAGGTACATCTTTTCAAAACTCAAGGTGGTAGAGATGAGAGAGACTATCTATATAGGGGCCACACAATGTTCCTGTTAAGGGCAGAGGGGAAACATTGAAGTCAGAAATTTGAAATCAATCAAAATATCATTATCTGGTGATATATATTTTAGATTTAAATTTGAAAAATGAATAACAAAGCAATATAGAGATAATAAACTATCAAGCATTTTTTGACTGATCTGTCTCTGTTACATTTCCCCACACAATCAAAAATTGCCAAATAACTCCTTCTTCACACTAACCCACTTCCAACTCTCATGCACATTTCCATAACCATATAACATCATCAGTAATACCAGTATAGATATTATGGAGTGTAGAGTTTGGATCACCTACTGAGATGATTATACTTAGTTATCAATATGTGCATATGCCTGTGAAGTGAGTTGGTGAAGTGAAGAGGTTACTTGTGAAATTCTGATATTCATTTCGGATATTAGTCAAGTAGTTTCATCAATATTATATTGAAATGGAGTCATATTTGTAGCTGACATTTTCACATGATAGGAATGTAAATATTACATAACATATAGAGAATGTTATGTAATATATATGTCAGTTTGTTATATACGTAACATCTTATTTATGGCAATGTAATTATATGAAATATATATAAAATAGTGACATAATTGTTACGTAATAATCATGTAGTATTTGAGGCAGACATTTCGCCATAACAGTGATGTAAGTCTTACATAACATAGTTACATAACACGTATTGTCAGTTATGTAACACTTATGTCAGTTTTACATAATTGTGTTTGCTGGGATAATAAGTCGATTTGAAGCACAAAAATACAATTCGATTTTATTGAAATTTATGGACGTTTTTCCACGGATAACTTTGAAAATTGGCAGTCTGGGGTTTTTTGAGATGCAAAACCCGAATACAGAAATCTTTTCACTGTGACCATTAGAGGGCGCTTACTAATGCACTTCTTATGGTTAGGAATGGTCACAACTTTTTTCTCAGTGTAGTTTTCAACTTTTTTTGTTGCGGAAGTAATTTTATGTACGCTTTTGAGCAAAAAAGATACTCTAGTGCAAATCCGTTGATGTAAACCATTTTCGAGATATTTCGGTTTTCAATGTTCGATGACGCATCGGAATATTCGAATCATTTCGAAAAAAAAAAATGTTATACTGTTATCTTCGTAGATGTATTTTGATCAGTTAATAAGTAGTTCAGATTTATTTTTCAAAATACAGTTTTGGAGTGTATGTAAGTATCACATTAAAAAATCCTCGTATTTGTAACCCGTTCGGTGAACAGGTTTGGGAATGTGTTTTGCAACATCAGACTAAGCAAATGTTAACATTTTGCGTATCTTAAGAATTTCACCTATCAGTTGAATTTCAGCAGGAAGGAATTTTTCACTTAGGTTAGTTACAGTAAGTTTTGCTGGAAGAATTTGAGTATGGATTGATTTTTCAATCAATTGGGAAACAATGTTATTTTGAAAGAGAATTTAATTATCATAAAATTCAAATACTTGATTGTTTGAAATGACTTCCGTTAACATGAGTGTAAAGATCAATCAGACGTGAAAGCTTTGAATGTACCCTTTGCATCAATTCCGTTTCGTTCATTTCCTCTGCCAATTCATCTGTTTGGATACTGTTGATGCAAGTAATAGCGGACATTAAAAACAAAATGTTAGATCACCGTCATGCATGAATCACATATCTCGTCGAAGTTGAAATGGCAAATCGTCGTATAAATCTGGCAGCAAATTGTGGTCAAGGAAATAATTTTCCAAACAATTCTGGGCGAAAGAGGTACCTACGCTTGTATCGAAAGAAAAGGTTCCAAAAGAAGACCAGAATAGGAAAAAAAAAGGAAATCCGATATAAAAGATATTGTTTTGATCACCGATAGCACTTTACCTGAAAAAGATGGAGTGGTACAAATCGTGAAAAAATCGGCTGGTACATTTAGAGGATCGGTGATGAAAGTTTGTAAGATGGATGTGAGGAAGGTTGAACAAGAATTCCCAGGGTAAATGAGAGATGAGTGAAGAAGTTCCACTAGGGAAAAGAAATGTTGAAGAGACATTTGTTAGTTATTATTGGATATCGAAAATACTCCTTGACAATCATTTTGGTTGTTATGTGGTGATGTGACAAATAAAAAACAGGAATGAACTGTCATTATAAAGTCAAAAAACCGATGATAATATTCTCAAGAATTATCCTATAAAGAGAGTAATATTTTCAGTGTAAGTGAAAATTTAAATTGACTGTAAAGATGGCTGAACGATATAATTCTGCAGAAATGACGGATATGCTATTGGTTTTTGGGTATTGTGATGGAAATGGCCGCGCAAGATGGGGACAGGGAAAGATATCCAAATCGGCGCATACCAAATCATCAAACATGCGCTGCTATTGAGAGACGCCTCCGCGAAAGTGGACGTTTCACTCCTTCAACTGTCAATATACGGCAACGGGCGATAAGGACTCCTGAGGTTGAGGAACAAATTCTGAAAAGAGTTGCTGAAAATCCAAAACTGAGCACCAGACGTTCAGGTTTAGAAGTAGGAGTATCCAAAAATGTAGTTCATAGAACATTTGAAGAACAGCAGCTTTATACCACATCAAGAAAGTACAAGACCTTCTGCCTCCGGATTTCGATCAACAATTGGATTTCTGTCGATTCCTCACCGAACGAAGAGAACAAAATGTGAAGTTTACTGAGCACATTCTATCAACAGACGAAGCATGTTTTACAGAAAGTGATGTAAATAATTTACATAACGAACATGTCTGTGCTGATGAAAATCCGCATGTCACGAAAGTAAGCCATTATCAACATGAGTTCAAAATAAATGTGTGAGCAGGAATCATTGGCAATTTTATCATTGGTCCTGTCGTTTTACCGCCACGACTAAATGGTGTGAATTATTTAAAACATCTACGAAATACGCTTCCAGGGTTCTTAGAAGATTTGCCATTACAACTTCGACAAGATATGTGGTTTATGCATGATGGTGCTCCACCACATTTTCCTTTAGCCGTCCAGAATTTCTTACATCAAAACTATTCAAACAGATGAATCAGTAGAGGAAATGACGCTCCTGTAAACTGGCCGCCACGCTCACTGGATATGACTACGTTGGATTATTTTTTCATGGGGGTCTTTGGAAACCATGGTATACTCCAGACCGATTAATAATGTAGAAGAGTTGTGAGAAAGAATTAAAAATTCAGTAGACATATTGAAAAACGATGAGGAATTGATGCGAAGAGTACGATGGAATTTTTTACGCCGTATAAATCTTTGCACGCATGTTAACGAATGTCATTTTGAACAATTACCTAAAGTTTATGGTAATTGCATTCACTTTTGAAATGAAAGTGTCCCTAATCAATCTGAAAAGAATCCATACCTTCCCAAATTCTTCCTACGAAACTTTCAATAACTATAACCTGCTGAAAATTAACTGATAGTGAGAATTCTTGAAATAAGCGGAATGTTAACATTCCAATAGTATCGAACAGGTAACAAATACGAGGAATTTTGAATGTTTAAAACAAATCATCCCATACTGCTTATTCACTGACCAAATTACATCCACGACGATAACAGTAATCATTTTTCATTCTCAAAAATGGCTTACATCAACGGATTTCCACAGGAGTATCTTTTTTGCTAAAAACGTTCATGAAACTACTTCATATGATAATTATCATTATTATAAAATGTGGGTAATAGTGAATTTCACAAAATAAATTCTGTAGTTGTTCCTGATATATGGCTAGCTGAAAATAACCAGTGTTATTTGACACCTTCATATAGGAAACTCAAATCAGCGATAGCTGATCAATATGAAGTTGGGAAGGATCTCGTAAGAATAATAAATACGAATAGACACAAAGTAAGGCTTATTTTCGATTGAATTTCCGAAGGATATAATTTGAAATTTTGTAAACTACGTGATTCTTTCTATTCAAAATTTCAAGTGACGATTTCTAATGTTCCCATTTTGCATGTGGAATGCAGGGTTCTAATCACTACACCCTGCATATATAAAGTGTATTCAAGGTAAACAACTAATTTTCATATTACAGATGATGTGATTAAGGCTCGGAATGGAGATTGTTTCGAAAATAAACACAACAGAATCATCATAAAAAAAGTCTTCAGTAGTAGTGGTTCATCTGAATCGTCTGACGAAGAATTCCTTAGTAGATTACTGGGAGTACCAGAAGGTGAAAAAAAAAACATCAAGAATGATTGATGTTCACTACTGAATATTTCAACTTTCTCCAAAAAGTAGAAACTCACAAAAAATTAAATCGTCTGTTGGAAATGAAGAAGTGCTCCTGAAACCATCTTTGAATAAGAACAATCAATACTATCTTCAAGATAGGATAAAGAAAATCATTGTTGAAGTATGTAACAAGAGATAACTAATTCCCTTGCTAATACTACAAAATATTGAATTATTTCTGTGAAATATTGAGAATACCTAATATAAAAAATTCACAATGAGTAACTATTGTTAGATTAACTAACAGAAAACAACTAATTCATTGGCTAATACCACAGATTATTTTATTATATCTGATGTGTATAGAAAAATGATATATTTCATTCTGAGAATGTATTTTCTATAACATTCATTGGGAAATTGTTATTTATTTATCATTATCCAAGCGATAAAAAAAACAATTGGAATTGAGTTACTCGTTTCTAATATTCATTTCGTCTACCTATATCTCTTTATAACATCAATAACGATTAATTCACATTATTTTTGTTTTTCCAGTTCCAAATCCACATCAATCCAGCTCTAAACAAAACAACAGTTCACAACAATACGACAGCTCTCAACAAAACTGTTCACGACAAACACTTAATGCCAACGAATAGTTTGAGTTCAAAGTCATGAAAAAATCAACAACACTTTCAGTGAAAATACAATAAATTGCTGAAGATATGTCAGACATACGAAATAAATTAACAGAGAAGGATTGTAACAGTTGGAGCGAAGACGAAGTAGCTCATCAGTTTTTCATTGATTCAGTTGGATCTTTCGAATATTTTGAAAGATATCTTGAGGGTGAGGAAAAATATAGAAAATTCGTGAGTACCAACCCATTACTACACATATTATATGTATAGAACACAACACTTCATCTTCCAGAAAGTAGATTATCATGCTTTAGAAAATGTTTATCCTCTACAAGGATGCAATGTGCGTGGAAAAATAGATGATCTGATGATGAGTGTTAGATATAGACATATGAAATCGGAAAGACAGTGAGTGTAATGAAGAACCGTAAAACGAGGCTACATGAAAACTGAATTTCAGCCACCACTGTTAAGCCACGTTAGTTGATGATAGATTGTATGATACGTAGGTCCGGGAGAGATCGACCATCGGGAGACCGACCAGTACCAAGAACCAAGCAATAGAGGGCTCTGGGTGCCATATATATGAAATGAGCTGGTTGAATCCGACACGTCAACATGGCCTGAGATAACAATTCAAATTTATGAATTGAGTTTGAAAATTTTGGATTTGGACCAGATCGAGAGTCTGTCCGAATATGGGCTTTTCAACTTGCTAAAAAACTAAATTCGAAGCATACATTCAATAAATAAAAGGCAAAGCCGGCTACGATTGGCTCAATCAATTTTTGAGACGACATCCGTATATATCGATTAGAAAAGCCGAAGGAATTTCTATTAATCGAGCAACTGGAATGAATCGTGAGACTGTGGAACACTATTTCACCCTTTCAGAAAATATTCTCACTGATAACCAACTTCATAACAAACCTTCGAATATATTCAACATGGACGAAACTGGTTTGCAACTGAACAATAGACCAACCCAAGTGTTAGCCGCAAAAGGCTCAAAAAATGTTTCTTCGTTAACATCAGGCGAGAAGGGCGAAACAATTTCGGTCATAGCGTGCTTCAACGGTGAAGGAATGTTTCTCCCACCTTCCTCAATATTCGGAGGAAATAATAGAAAGGAGGAATTTTCAGATGGAATGCCCCCTGGCTCCCAAATAAGTATGTCCGAGAAATCTGCGTATGTCAACGCAACCATTTCCGAGAACTGGTTGGAGTTTCATTTTCTGCCACGAAAACCAGCTGGAAAAGTGTTGTTGATAGTCGATGGCCATACTTCGAACACGAATTCTGTGGAAGTTCTAGAATTATCCGAAGCAAATACCATTATTCTACTTTATTTACCGAGCCACACGACTCATTAGCTACAACCACTAGATAGGTCCTTTTTCAAGTCTCTGGAAAACCATCACTACGATTCTTGCAACTGTTTTTCAAAAACAAATCCAAGTAGAAAAATAACGAGGATGGTCTTTGGAAACCTTTTGGGACAAGCTTGGGGTAAATCAGCAACTGTGGAGAATGGGATGTCTAGTTTTAGAGCGACAGGTATTGCACCCGTCAATCCAGGAGTCATTCCAGATTATGCGAATATCAATATTCGAATGAAACAAGATGCAGGAGCCAGGCATGGTTCCAATAGTACGGTTGAAAATCCATCTCCTCCTTCAACTCCGTCATGGTTCCGTAAAGTTCAGACAATTGACACTCGCATTTTGTCACCCCGGCCTGGTTGTTCGCACGACCCTGACACTGGAACAGTTGAAATCGACCCCACACTCGACCTCACACCAGGAAAATTGTTGGACAACGTGATATCGCCAGTTCCTGAAACTAGTGCAGAAGCAGTAGTCAAAACACGAGGCAGCTTGCAACAATCCTCATCAGTTCACAACGCATTGAGATTCAGAAGGACAAACAGAATACAAAGAGAAAGAACATATGTCAAATTCAGAAGAGAACTGTGGTCAAACAGAAAAAACAATTGGAATCTTCAGATTCGGACAGCGAAAGTCCAGTATTGTAGGAGAGTGATGTATCAGCAGAAGAGTGGGACAAAAATGAGTGGGTAGGGTGTGGGATCAATTATTTTTAAACTACTAAGAACTAATAGAGAAGACTGGCTCAAATGTGTGAACTGCAATCGTTGGTTCCATAATGGATGCTCAAAATTCGAGAATTTTTGTGATTCATATGGAAAACTGAGAAACAAAACTCGAAAATTTTAAGTTAATTTATTCGGTTTTATTCTTATTGTACTTAGGCGCCGCTGACTGGGGTTATCCGTGCGATTCAGATGACATTGAAGAAACCGTAAAAACTCATCTTGGCCGAGTGGGAGAACAAGTGCCGTTATTTGGGGACAACGGAACAGGCGAAACCTTGCTGAAAAACTTGGACACAAAGATCAACTTTCGAAAAGGCTGTCGCAATCCATTGAAGAGAGGAGGGCCAGAGTTTCTCCGGAAGTAAGATATGTTTTGCCTGAGGCAATCGTCAACTACGACGAGACCAATTTTACTGACGATCCTGGCCGTGTATAAGTAGTTGTTGGCAGGAGTTCTAAAAGAACTGAGAAGGTTATGGACACATCAAAGGCAGCAACTTCAGTGATGTCTTAGTGATCAGCTTCAGGGTCTATGCTTCCTGTCTACATTGTTTACAAAGCTGATCACCTATGGAATACTTGGACAGAAAACAAACCTTTTTATGCCAGATATAATCGATCGCGATCGGGATGGTTTGATGCTAGTATTTCTGAAGACTGGTTCGACAAAATCGTATTTCTATATCTTGAAACTTCACCACCTGGCCCTAAAGTTCGGATTGGCGATAGCCTGGCTAGCCATCTGTCATCTGCTGTTATAACAACATGTGAGGAGGATAAAATCCGCTTCATTTTTCTGCCGCCTAATAGTACTCAACTCACACAGCCATTAGATGTAAGCGTTTTTAGACCAATGAAGGCAGCGCGGAGAAAGATTCGACAAGAGTGGAAAGAACATAACAAGAAAAGCATCAGGAAAGAA
>OU896717.1:26791132-26810237 GCA_918026855.4 Phaedon cochleariae | reverse complement strand
GAAGCGATGGCACGCATGGACATCTCCGACGACGTGCAAACGAAGCACGTGCGCGAAGCCTACCGGCTGCTCAACAAGTCCATCATCAGGTATAGTCCGACTTTTAAAAAAAAGTGTCATGGTGTTTATGTTGAAACTATGGAAATCGTCCATTCCGAAGTGGCCCAATGCATTTTAACTTATTATACCACTAGAGCTTGAATTGATGATAATAATAATAATAATAATCTCTTTATTGCGAAAACGATCAACATGGACACAGCAAACGTCAGGGGTTACAGAACAATCTTAGCTACTACCTGTGGCGTTTACATCATCTGTTTAAAATTACATTTTAAAAATTCATAATTTCCTACATGTTATAGAATTGTATCTCAAAATTTTCTAAGTACATAAGTACACGTTAAAATCAACCTTCACATAAATCACACAAATAAAATAGGTACTTTACATTACAAATAAATAGTATTATTACAACCAACAGTTGAATGAGTAAAAACATTTATTTTTCAGAAATTTAATGACCGGAGTTCTAAACCTCTTTGCATCCGTGATAGTTTTCAAGTTTTGTAGTAAAGAATTGTAGGCTTCTATTGCATTATAATATATATATATATTGTCTATTCATGGTTGGGTGGACATATACCTAGTATATAAGTAGCCCACTAGGATAGAGCATTCAGTTTCAATCTTTTCCTGAAGATGTTAACATAGTTAGCCAAATACGTGTCGAGTTGTAAAAAATTGGTTTGGTTAGTGGTAACCATGCATTCGCCAATTCCTGTTTTTTTGGAAAGAAGTGTATCAAAACATTTTCTGATGTATAATCATTACACTCTCGTACAGAACAAAATTTATGAACTTGAGATTCACAAACGAATGATATTGCCACATTAATCCATCTTAACAATGACTTTGACACCTTTTCTTTCACTTGTTTCACTTATTTGTTTCCCCGGAGTTCATAGTGTAACTTTATGAATATAGATGTTGCTCACTACGTGGATATCGCGAATCGTTTGATACCTTTATTATCGGGATTTTTTCACTATTTGCTTTCAGTACAAAGTTAAATTTGTTTCTTGTGTTATATTGGTGCACATCTGTGTTTGTGAAATATTTTTCAAATCGTAGACAATAACTCATATAATGTCATTGCTTTGAGTTTTTAATTGTGGTCTGCGAGTTTCATCAAGCTTAGCTGATGCTATTCTTCTTATGTCAAATTTTTGTAGCACAAATACTCTTTCTAAATGAATTTTCGATGCACAACCCCAGGATATTATTCCATACCTATTTTGTGTACTTAAAAATAATTTTATTATTCCCAAGAAACATATATGTTTACAGCAGGGAAAATTATGAAAGAGCAACTAAAAAAAAAATTAGATAATCAGATAATCATTCTTAAATCATACACATAGTACATATAATGTTGTTTCTTCTAGAGACTGTTGAATATAAGTTCTTGAATTGATTTAGGATGATATAAGAGAATCGAAGACAAGTATTTTTTCAGTTCTTTTTTGAATTTCTCAACACTTAATGTTTTCTTCAGTCTGGCAGGTAATTCATTATAGAGAATTGTTCGATTGTATAAAATAGGTCTTATACCCATATTTGATTGAATTGAGGTCTTTTCTCGTGTGACGGGTGCAACTTACATAATCGAATTCCTACGAGTTAAAACAAATCTCTACCAAAATAATAATGACTACCTAGCTTTCTGGCCAGAGGCAGCCGGTTTGCTCAGTAGTGTGGGAGCGGGTTCAACTGAACACAATTATAAATATATATATATAAAATTTTTGGACGCCACCCGTTTAAAATAACCTCTGTGCCACCAGTGTGCTAGAAAGCCAACAGTAAAACGGGAAACCAAGCAATCAAAGTTATTATTTCAAGATTTATTCATATTAATTAATATAGAAAACACTGTGATTTCCAGAATAAAAAAGATCAAAATCAAAGGGATGAACGAGTCCCTTTGGTGTACGAGGTGAACAATAGCCAATTCTAAAATTGAATAACAATATCGTGATGTCCGAATATAGCTATATAAGGCGCACAGTGAGTTTCCGATGATTAAGTGTAATTAATTAATGGTAAAACTAAAATGAAATTGGTCACATCACAGATACCAATCAAAGTGGCATCCTCAACGAACAATTGGGGAATAATTATATAATATTCTAATATGTCACAACAATTGTGCTGATAATAGTAGACAGCTAATCTTCAAATAGGACACCTGGTAGTACGCTCCAAAATTCAGGAATAAAAAAAAAAGTGGTCGGGTAAATGTGCATTAATAAGTATGGTTAATACTCATCCAGAAACTGGCTCGGGGTTAGAGTTGACGCATCTCTTTTTCATCTGGTGAATCGACGGATTCATATAGGCAGCAATTCACATCCCAATCGGAGTACTCCGTATACCGCAATTACTTGGCAAATTCAGCAAAACTCTTATTCGGTATTTAGCACGAAATTTATGCCTCAGAAAAGAACCCTAGAAATAATTTATGCTCTACAATCTGATAGAACGAAAATATCTTACTTAAAATCCAAATAAATTGGAAAGAGATAATAATGTAATCTATTTCATCAATCAACGCATTCAGATGTGAATTCACATGTTGATATTCCCTATGAGCATATAACATGCTAGACACATTCCAGCAAAATGTGAAAAATAGAAATATATAGATAATCTCACCTCCTGAACATCGTAGGGAGGAGGGTCCTCAATAAAATTATACTAGTCCTCACTTATCAGGTTTATCTTGTGAACTTCTATGATATCAAGATGTCTGAAAGAAAGCGATATTCACGAAACCAAACAAAAAAAACGTAAAGTTGAAATCTTACCGGAAAGAGCATTGAATCAAAACACACGATTATCGATTCTATATACGCCAACAAAAAGGAGACTAGCAAATCTGCTATTCAACTGAATTTCTCTAATTTTTCAGAAATCAGCAAAATCCTCAAAAATTCGGAAAGAACCACTAATATGGCGTATTCACTATCAAAAATCTCAAAGCTTTCTCCCCGATTCTGATTTTTCAACCAAGATGACCAAAGATCGACAACTCGCTATCATCAAAATTCCCTGAGAAAGATATCGCGCCAAAATCTGCGTGTTTTCAGCCTATTTATAAAAACAACAGGTATATGAAATTGAACGTTTCATTAGTTGGTATTTCATCAATCGTTCAACAATGCTGGAATCCGAAATGATTCGTAAATTACTTGCATGTTCCCATCCTTCTCGTTTTCAATAAAAATTATATTCACATATCGCAAGTGATGGTCTGTGCTCGACCGACGTCCGAGTCGCGCATGCTAACGACGATAATTTTCGACGTACGAGACAGGTGACAATCAGGTGACAATAAATAATTCGAAGATCTGACGAGATGGAATGACTGAAATATAAACAAACTGCTCAACAGGTGCATAACTCGAGGAAAGAAATCAATCACCAACATATCCAATCAATGATAAACCAGATACATTTAATACGATTAATATGTGATTATGCGTAACCGTTGCAGGAATATAACCAGGTGAGTTTATATTGATTCGACGACGTGATAGAATTCTGTTCACAAAGTAAATAGTTCATTGTTTTATTTCATTTACAGGTATCCAGCTCAATGATACATGATGTCTAAGTTGAATGAAACAATAGGTGGTGTAATAACTTTTCGTATTACGGAGCCAATGAATTTCGATGATGAAGACGGTGGTATATGATGAGAAAATGAATCTTCCTGGAACAATGTAATTCTTCGAAATTCCTCTCACACTTCAGATTTTTATGAACGAGAATCAAGAAATGACGAATAGCAGAGTGATAGTATTGAATTGATTAATAGTGTGCCAAAGTGACCATTAAATAAAATACCAAAATCATTGTTGTTTTTATCAAAATTTTTAGGATAAACATCTAGAATTGACATTGAATTGATGTGAGTATTGCCTAATTGTGAGCATAATCCTTGTGACATTTTAGCCTGTTACAACACCCCCCTTACGTGACAAAAAAAAAGTTTCCAAAACTTTTTTTTTCTTGTACAAATCAGCTTCTCTGTGAAAATCTGCAATCTATGCATTGTTCTTACAAATTATCAAAACAACACTATTAATTTATAAGAACTCAGAACTCCAAGGCTGATATCCCTCATAATCGAGGTAGTGACGACGTCACAATCCTTTAAGTTCTAGCTGCGAATCAAGAGAATGACTATACATTTTCAAACTTTCACAAACACGAACACTACACACTATAAAGACAAAAAAAACAACTTGTTTATTCCAGATCCGAGTTATTGTTATCATGATCAGAAGCATTATCACTCACGTCTTCCAAACTTTGATTAACCGGGATAGGTTTCAGATCTTGGACGTGCCAGTCACCTAAATACTTATTATTCGCGTCTTGTATCTGATAGGTCCAAGGACTAACTTTTTTGCGAATAAAAAGGGGGCCCCGATATTTTGGTTCAAATTTAGAAGTTCGATAATTCGCCTTATCGGACAAACAGTGGTTCTTTACCAGGACCTCTTGCCCTATTTCGTAGGAAATGTTACGTCTGCGCAAATTATAGATCCGTTCGTTTCGTTCAAAAGCCTTATCAAGTCTAGCACGAACATCCTTAAACAACTTGGAAAATTCCAGGGATCTACTCTCTGGGGATAATGCATTTTTAGGAGTATCAGGATCTACAAACGGTGGTTCGTGATCGTTTCCATTCAGGGTCATATTTCGTCCAAAATTCACGAAATAGGGTGATACACCCGTGGCTTCGCTTCTGGCGGTCCTTATTGCACAGGCGACTTCTTGTAAATAAATATCCCAGTTACGGTGATTGTCCTTGATATAGGACGAGAGCATAGTCTTCAGAGTCCTGTGCTGCCGCTCACAAGCATTGGCTTGAGGATGATAGTTTGCGACATGAACCAATTTGATACCAAAAGTGCTAGTCAGATTTTTCAACTCCTTGCTAACAAATTGTTTTCCATTATCCGTTAACAGAATACGAGGGCAACCAAACAAAAGAAAAACATTTTCCTTCAACAATTTACATATAGTCTTGGCGTTCGCTTGACGCATAGGAAGAAAGATACAGAATTTACTAAAATAGTCCTGGATACTCAGTATGTAAATAAAGCCATTAGTAGATTTCGGAAGTGGACCAACTATGTCCACTGACACAAGATCCCAAGGGTGGTCAACTTCTGGTCTACCACAGAGAAATCCAGCAGGAGACTTTTGTTCCGGCTTATAGGCTAAACAAACTCGGCAAGACCGCACATATTTGGCAACATCGGCCTTCATTTTAGGCCAATAATATTTGGAACAGATGCGATGAAATGTTTTATAAGTTCCGGCATGTCCTGATGTTGGGCTGTCGTGATATGTTCTTAAGATTTCCGACCTTGATTCTTTGGGTACTACCTCCTTCCAGTCATAAATCTCGCCGGAGAGAGCAGAATAGGGACTCGAAACATGCTTGAATAGCTTTCCTTCTTCAACTCGCCAAAGGGGATAACGAAGGGGAGATTTTTCGATGCCTTTGATCTGTTTGAGATACCACTTATCTCTGGAAATATTCGGAACATTACTGGATAATAAACATGTTACAGCGTCAACTTCGGGAACTGTCCGAGATAACATATCTGGAACGATATTATCTCGGCCTTTCCTATGAATTATAGTAAAATCAAATTGTTGAAGGCGGAGAATCCATCTTGCAAGGCGACCACTTGGTTGTGCCAATTTATGTAGCCATGTCAAGCTGTGGTGGTCGGTTATCACAGTGAAGTGATAGCCTTCCAAATATGCTCTGAGCTTCTCGATAGACCAAACAATAGCTAAACACTCTCGCTCGACCGTACTATAGTTCCTCTCGGGACGAGACAAAGATCGACTGATGTACGCAATCACGTGCTCTCCATCATCTCGTTTTTGCGAAAGAACGGCCCCTATTCCAAAAGCACTGGCATCAGTCTGCAACTGAAATGGGATAGTGAAATCAGGCATTCCTAGAATCGGTGCAGAAACCAGACAATCTTTAATCTTTGTGAAAGAGCGTTCACATTCGTCACTCCAACACCACTTACGCTTCTTACGTAATAAGTCTGTCATAGGCGCAATGAGGGTGGAAAAGTTTGCTATGAAGCGCCTATACCACGAGGCGGTACCGATCACACGACGAACCTCTGTCACATTTTTGGGAGTCGGTATTTCCAAAATCGCCTTGAGCTTGCCTGGATCCACATGTAGTCCTTGATGATCTACCACATATCCAAGGTACTTGAGTTCATCACGACAAAACTGGCATTTGTCTTTAGATAAAGTCAGGCCCGCTGCGTGAAGTCGTTTGAAAACTTCACCCAACACTTCAAGGTGTTTGTCAAAATCGTCTGTGGCGATGATGACATCGTCTAAGTAAACAAATGAATAAGGTTCAAGATCTGCTCCTAGAACTCTGTCCATCAGCCTTTGAAATGTGGCTGGGCTATTTGAAAGACCAAAGGGCATCCTTTTGAAATGGTATAGACCACGGCCAGGGATTGTGAAGGCAGTGTACTCTCGAGAATCACTGGATATGGGTACTTGGAAAAATGCTGATCGAACATCGACAGAACTCAAGTATCTTGCACTTTTTAGTTTGTCAAGGATTGTATTGATGAATGGTATTGGGTATGCGTCTTTTTTAGTCACTTTATTCAGTTGTCTGAAATCTACGCAAAACCTATATTTACCTTTATCCTTCTTTGGAACCATAACGACTGGAAAAGAATACGCAGAGCTAGATGGCTCGATGATATCCTCTTCAAGCATTGACTTCACCTCTTTGTCGATAAGTTCCTGTATAGCGGGAGAAACACGATAGGGACGTAATCGAATCGGATCAGAATTCGTTAGAACAATTTTATGTTCAACTAATCTGGTTTTTCCAATTTTATCACCCATCAGCAAGAAATATTTAGCTACTAATTCGTCTAACCTCTTCGATTGATCATCAGAAAGAGCGGCATGGGATCTGATCAAACCCACACTAGAAAAATCAGAATCACTACCCTCAATTTCACCGTCGAAGGACCAACATTTGTTCCTAAAATCCGGTACAATACCGAAGGTGATCCAGAAATCCATCCCCAATATCAAATTGTAGGGAAGTTCTGGAACAATAAGGGCAGACAAAGTTCTAACTTTACCTTCTAATAAAAATGGGACATTGACTGAACCGATAACCGAACATTTGTTATCATTAGCTATAGCGCAAGAAACAATTTTAGAGGGCTGCAGTTTTAGACCACAGGCAGATAATTTATCCCAACCGAATCGACCGATCACTGTGCGATTGGCACCAGTGTCCAAAAGACATTTAATTTTCAAACCAAGGATATCTACTTCTAAATGAGGGCGATTATCTCCATGACAGCTGGCAAAAATATATGACAGAATAGGTTGTATTTGTTCGACTACTAATTCGGAATCAATACAAAAGTTTTGCTGGGCCATGTCAGGGTTAGTCGAGCAATTTCCATGGCCACCTAATGGCTCGACTGTGCATTTCCCGAGCATTTAGGACAGGTACGCACCGTAAAGTTAGGAAGGCCACATCTGAAACAAGTTCTCCTTAGTGGTTGGGAACAGTTTGCACGAAAATGTCCTAGTTGGCCACAATTAAAGCAGGAGCTAGTACGTTTAGTGAGATTTGGATTCGCAGTTTGTTTTAGTGGAGCGGCTGCTACCGGTTCTGCATTGACAACTGTCGAATTATTGTCACTATCTTGTAGGGCGCTAACAGAAGCGTGAACCTGGCTAATACGACAAGGTTTTTTATATTCGAGTCCAGGCTCAATCGAATTACGTGGATTCAATGGTGGTGACGTATAATCTTGAGCACTTGCATGTGCCTCTTCTATGTCCCTACCAATAGACACCAAATCGTCAATAGAATGAATTCTTCTACCAGCCAGTGCCAACTGTATGTGAGGTAACATTTTATTCTTTATTGAATTGACCCTATCGGCTTCGGAGGGTTTGCTGGAAAGCTTGGCGTATAGCCCTTCCATATATGCTACATATATTATTACGGATTCGGAACTTCCCTGAGTACGACGTCTGATCATGTCCAAAACTTTTTCTTCATAGTTGCGAGGCAAAAATGTTGAACGAAATATTTCAAGAAATTGTTTATAGCTAGTGATCTTATTTTTTGCAAAACGATACCAAATAGAAACGTCTCCTACTAATAACTCGGAAACAGAATATAACATCTGCTCTTCAGACACATTTCGCGAGATTCTCATATCTTCCAAATTATCCAAGAAGTCGGTGACACTCGAAGAACCATCAAACCTCAGGTGCCACTTACTAACATCTATGAATTTTGTGCCTATATAATTAGTTGAATTAACAAGTTTCCTATCACTAAAACATTCGATATCACGAGTGATATCTCGAGATTCCCTAATTGTCGAATTTGCAGCAATATTCTCAATTTCATTAGAAATTTGAACACGGCGTGGTTGGTTTTGACTGTCTTGAGGGGCGGGCAAATCCTGAGAATAATTCAGATGAGTGGTTAGATTTTTGAATCGATCACTGAGACCTTTCACAGAGAAAGCAATATGTTGTTGGACATCATCTGAGTCATTCACCTGCCGAACAGAAATATTTTGTTTCACCTTCGAATTCATTCCTGTCACCTGTCCGACATCGATTAAATCATCAACGTCCTCGTTTTGAGAAGTTTCGTTATTTGACACCAACGGAGTTTCTTTTCTTGATGAATTGTGCACTTTACTACTTGAAGTGTTAGGTAGTAATTCATTAGGCTGATCAATAATCGAAGTATGTGGTTCAGAAATATTTGGTTCGTCTAAAATTGAATTGTTTTCAGCTACTCGAGTATTATTACTAAGGGAATATACTTCATCTAAATTTCTGAACAATTTATTGCATAAATCAGCTAGATTCAATTTTTCTGCTTGTTGATCAACATGAGAAACATTTATTCTATTCAGCCTATTTTGAACGTGAAATAATCTAGTTTTCAATGTTTTATATTCGTATACCCTATTTTCGGTATTGAAATCTTGAATACCACCAAATACTTCATCTAGTTTCACAGCACAAATTGCCAATTCTTTACAAGGATCAAATGTCATACTAGGCTGACTAAAATTACCAAGTTTTTCTTTCTTAATCACTTCTCTAAGTATGCAACGTTTCTGATCTACAGTGCCGTCGCCCAAATTCGAACCTCTACTGAGCAATTCCCAAGTTAATTCGTCACTACGAAGTCTATTTATCTCCATCATGAAAAAAAAACAATTGAGAAAATCAGCAGAAAGAGGGAACAAAAAAAAATATATACAAATCCGAATATGTGGGTACGTATATGGTAGAATTTATTCGAAATCCAATAAACTAAATCACCCCCTCATCCAATAAAAAAAAATATGGAAAATATTTTTTTTCTTGTGAATATGGGTACCCTGAAAGCATGTGAGTACGAGAATGTATAAAATATTCAAGTATAGGAAGTATCAACTTTCATGAACTTGAGCCACCTTGTACCCTAAATTCTTTTAAGTGAATCATGAGAGAGAAAAAAAAAAATCAAAATGATGAAATATCAGACGCAAAAACATCCAAACAGTAACCCTATTCAATATTTATGCAATACTACCAAGCGTGAGAAAAAAAAAACGTTGGGCGCCAGTGTGACGGGTGCAACTTACATAATCGAATTCCTACGAGTTAAAACAAATCTCTACCAAAATAATAATGACTACCTAGCTTTCTGGCCAGAGGCAGCCGGTTTGCTCAGTAGTGTGGGAGCGGGTTCAACTGAACACAATTATAAATATATATATATAAAATTTTTGGACGCCACCCGTTTAAAATAACCTCTGTGCCACCAGTGTGCTAGAAAGCCAACAGTAAAACGGGAAACCAAGCAATCAAAGTTATTATTTCAAGATTTATTCATATTAATTAATATAGAAAACACTGTGATTTCCAGAATAAAAAAGATCAAAATCAAAGGGATGAACGAGTCCCTTTGGTGTACGAGGTGAACAATAGCCAATTCTAAAATTGAATAACAATATCGTGATGTCCGAATATAGCTATATAAGGCGCACAGTGAGTTTCCGATGATTAAGTGTAATTAATTAATGGTAAAACTAAAATGAAATTGGTCACATCACAGATACCAATCAAAGTGGCATCCTCAACGAACAATTGGGGAATAATTATATAATATTCTAATATGTCACAACAATTGTGCTGATAATAGTAGACAGCTAATCTTCAAATAGGACACCTGGTAGTACGCTCCAAAATTCAGGAATAAAAAAAAAAGTGGTCGGGTAAATGTGCATTAATAAGTATGGTTAATACTCATCCAGAAACTGGCTCGGGGTTAGAGTTGACGCATCTCTTTTTCATCTGGTGAATCGACGGATTCATATAGGCAGCAATTCACATCCCAATCGGAGTACTCCGTATACCGCAATTACTTGGCAAATTCAGCAAAACTCTTATTCGGTATTTAGCACGAAATTTATGCCTCAGAAAAGAACCCTAGAAATAATTTATGCTCTACAATCTGATAGAACGAAAATATCTTACTTAAAATCCAAATAAATTGGAAAGAGATAATAATGTAATCTATTTCATCAATCAACGCATTCAGATGTGAATTCACATGTTGATATTCCCTATGAGCATATAACATGCTAGACACATTCCAGCAAAATGTGAAAAATAGAAATATATAGATAATCTCACCTCCTGAACATCGTAGGGAGGAGGGTCCTCAATAAAATTATACTAGTCCTCACTTATCAGGTTTATCTTGTGAACTTCTATGATATCAAGATGTCTGAAAGAAAGCGATATTCACGAAACCAAACAAAAAAAACGTAAAGTTGAAATCTTACCGGAAAGAGCATTGAATCAAAACACACGATTATCGATTCTATATACGCCAACAAAAAGGAGACTAGCAAATCTGCTATTCAACTGAATTTCTCTAATTTTTCAGAAATCAGCAAAATCCTCAAAAATTCGGAAAGAACCACTAATATGGCGTATTCACTATCAAAAATCTCAAAGCTTTCTCCCCGATTCTGATTTTTCAACCAAGATGACCAAAGATCGACAACTCGCTATCATCAAAATTCCCTGAGAAAGATATCGCGCCAAAATCTGCGTGTTTTCAGCCTATTTATAAAAACAACAGGTATATGAAATTGAACGTTTCATTAGTTGGTATTTCATCAATCGTTCAACAATGCTGGAATCCGAAATGATTCGTAAATTACTTGCATGTTCCCATCCTTCTCGTTTTCAATAAAAATTATATTCACATATCGCAAGTGATGGTCTGTGCTCGACCGACGTCCGAGTCGCGCATGCTAACGACGATAATTTTCGACGTACGAGACAGGTGACAATCAGGTGACAATAAATAATTCGAAGATCTGACGAGATGGAATGACTGAAATATAAACAAACTGCTCAACAGGTGCATAACTCGAGGAAAGAAATCAATCACCAACATATCCAATCAATGATAAACCAGATACATTTAATACGATTAATATGTGATTATGCGTAACCGTTGCAGGAATATAACCAGGTGAGTTTATATTGATTCGACGACGTGATAGAATTCTGTTCACAAAGTAAATAGTTCATTGTTTTATTTCATTTACAGGTATCCAGCTCAATGATACATGATGTCTAAGTTGAATGAAACAATAGGTGGTGTAATAACTTTTCGTATTACGGAGCCAATGAATTTCGATGATGAAGACGGTGGTATATGATGAGAAAATGAATCTTCCTGGAACAATGTAATTCTTCGAAATTCCTCTCACACTTCAGATTTTTATGAACGAGAATCAAGAAATGACGAATAGCAGAGTGATAGTATTGAATTGATTAATAGTGTGCCAAAGTGACCATTAAATAAAATACCAAAATCATTGTTGTTTTTATCAAAATTTTTAGGATAAACATCTAGAATTGACATTGAATTGATGTGAGTATTGCCTAATTGTGAGCATAATCCTTGTGACATTTTAGCCTGTTACACTCGCTTGAACGAGAGAGAGAGGAAAGTTCTCTCCTCTCCCATCTCTCTCTGCAATGCTACCAACGTGGCCGCATTGAATATAGAGAGTTCCGATAAATCTTTCCTTGTGTAACATCTATTTTGTGCCACTGAACTATTTTTCTATTCAGCAGAGTGTCAAATTTAACGATATCAACAAATTATGTCAAAATAAGTATGTTATAAATCAAAATGACATTTCAAAAATTCTAAATGTCATCAGTCAATGACATTCATGACATAGACATATCACGTCATTATAATATCGAAAATAATGTTAACAATTGAGTTCATATACAGTTCTCAACACATTAAATGGACCACTCATAATTTGACTCTATTTCGAAAAACTGTATTTTTTGAAAAAAATGACCGATCTTCATGCGGTTTTCGATATCAGATGTGATGTTTCATCGGCTTCAAAGAGAGCTAGAACACTCTGAAAAAGTTTGCAGAACAAAACTTACACAGGGTGTAAAGTGGAACCATTACACTAAGGTCTACATTTCCAATGCTGCCAGAACTCGAGAAACTTTTTTCTGATCAAAAGTCAGTCATATTATGATACACTGGGACGTTTTCGTGATTTCTCCTCAATTTGCCATTGGAACAAAAATTCGATTTTTTTTCGAAAGTCTTGCATTTCTTAAATTTTTTCTCTAGAACTCCACTTGAGCTGACTATTGGGAAGAACTATTCTCATGTTTTGTGGAGGACAATGAAAGACGAAAAAAGCACCCATTGGACCAGAATCGATATTGGGAATACCCAATAGTACGGCTATGTCCTTCATGAAGGAAATGCTACAGAGGCAGTTCCTTGAAACATGGCGGGACACACCAGGAATGAGACAATCAAAGCTCCATATAAAGGAACCTTCAAAAAGGCTCACGAGAGAGATCCTGTCACTTAATAGAAGGGATCTCAAGATGGTAGTTGGGCTCTTAACTGGGCACAACCACCTCAACAGGCACCTAGAACTCATAGGGATCAAAGATGATCCCATCTGCAGATGGTGCTTGGAGGATGATGAAACATCATCACACATACTCACTGAATGCCCCGCGCTGGTGCATCAGAGGAAAGCTGCTTTTGGGAGCATTGTACCACCCAAAGGATGTGAAAGTGACTCAGCTGAGGAAGCTGCTGAATTTCGTCAAAGAAATCGGCATGCCCAGCTGATTCACAGGACAAGTGGGCGCACAATGGGCCTGACTGAAGAGGCCTTAGTGCAGGGTTCTACGCACCCGCCCACCTGTGCAGAGAAGAAGAAAAAGAAGAAGAAGAAGAATCAAATATATTGTTATAACAATAAAGCATACTATTGGGAATATGAATTTGATCATATCTCTATTATCAGGGTGGAGCAGCCCGACATCCAGCTGGGGGCCGATCAGGAAGAGGAGGAGATGCAAGACGTTGTGGAGGAAGGAGTAATGGAGGAGAGGCCTACCGAAGCAGCGGCGGCGAAGAAGAAGATGCTGCTGAGCTTCGAGGAGTACAAGACCATCAGCAATATGATTGTGGTGCATATGAGGAGGGAGGAGACCAGATTGGAAGCAGGTAATCTTATGCAGGGTTTCATTATTGTTTTATAATTGAAGATAATAATCGAAATGTGATGGTTCAATATACATTTTTCTACAAACGTCGAAAAATGACAGGTTTCATGCATTGATAACAACTTGAGAAGTGACACATTTTCTCAGATGGCCAGACAAGTTTTAAGTCACTTCATTCTGTTATTTGTTCTGAAATCCTGGTGGAAATTCAGTCTTTGGTTAGGTAGCAAGATAGTGACAGTGCAGTAAACAGCTTTGGGGTCTGAGAAGCCTCACCAGTGTAACAAAGATATACATACTGTCTGTAGGTTAATCGAGGAGGTGGTACATTAATTTTATTGATTTTTTTGGGATTTTATCCTCGTTTCTATAAAATGAAAATATGCGTATTATTTCAATATACAGTGTGTCCCACTTACCATGCTCACCATGGGTATATTTTTAACGGTGAGAGATACGAGGTCGGTTAAATGACACCAAATGTGGAGTTTGTCGAGGCCAACTATAATGTGAAAAAATATCTTGATAAAATCTATTCGTTTTTGTTTTATACGCAAAAAACAGATTTCGATCATTTTCATGTCTCCTCCGTAACTTCTTTATTTATGGAAATATTCGGTGAGAGATACGAGGTCGGTTAAATGACACCAAATGTGGAGTTTGTCGAGGCCAACTATAATGTGAAAAAATATCTTGATAAAATCTATTCGTTTTTGTTTTATACGCAAAAAACAGATTTCGATCATTTTCATGTCTCCTCCGTAACTTCTTTATTTATGGAAATATTCAAATAGGAATTTCACATTCTCATGGCAGTTTTTCAAAATGATTTCGAAAAAAATTTGAAATTTATACCAACTCTTCTAGAATTTGAGATATCAGCACCAACTTTAGTTTTTCAAATGTAGGTCATAGCTCACTATGACTTAGTTGCAAATAGCTTTTTTTTGTCTTACAGATGATGTGTGGCAGTAATAGTTTTGTGTTGATAACAACGGAGTTATCGTCATTTATACAAAAACAAAAAAATATTTCAAAGCCGCTATCTTGAATTTATGAATTTCAATAAAAAAATCATGATCTCCGACCTCAGAAACTCCCACTTACCAATTTTGAATGGAATCGGACCAAATCTTGTCCGCCATCTTGGAGCAGCCATTTTTTTTAATTTCAGCGAAAATTCCATCTCCGATTAACTTGAAATTTGGCAGGTGTTCATAATGTCGGTGAAAATTCATTATGGAATTTTTGTTGAAATTAAAAAAAATTACTACTATTACTGCGACACATCATCTGTAAGAGAAAAAAAAGTTATTTGTAACCAAGTCATAGTGAGCTATGACCTACATTTGAAAAACTAAAGTTGGTGCTGATATCTCAAATTCTAGAAGAGTTGGTATAAATTCCATATTCTTTTCGAAATCATTTTGAAAAACTGCCATGAGAATGTGAAATTCCTATTTGAATATTTTCATAAATAAAGAAGTTACGGAGGAGACATGAAAATGATCAAAATCTGTTTTTTGCGTAGAAAACAAAAACGAATAGATTTTATCAAAATATTTTTTCACATTATAGTTGGCCTTGACGAACTCCACATTTGGTGTCATTTAACCGACCTCGTATCTCTCACCGTTAAAAAGATACCCATGGTGAGCATGGTAAGTGTATATGCCAACATCAGTATGACACTGAGAAGTGTCAAACAATAAGCAGAGCACAACTTCCAAAGACAAATATTTTGTATTTTCATGTTGAGAATGGGAGCAGATTCGTTCCCGAAACGTCCAAAGCTAAGTGAAAATCTTATATTTTTTCTATACAGGGGTGTTCCTTAATGATATGCCGATATTCAAGAATAAAACTTCATATGAACGTATCAATGTTGAAAATATGCATAGTTTTTTTTGTCCACCCTGTATTGCTCTTTGTGCTGGCAAAATTCAGTCTGCTATGTGACTGAATCGGTATACAAATTTCAAAATGTGATACTGTGGTTATCCAGTAATGAATGTCCTGAAAGTACTCAGACATCCAAATTTGAAGTTTGGTCTCGTTTTTCCGTTTTTTCTCGAAAACGAATCGTTCTATCGAGTATCAACAAGAGGATCATTTTTGTACAGGGTGGCCAACTAAGACTCCAGAGTTCGATTTTTCTGTTGTCTTGGGAGATACAAAAAAAATTCATGAATCAAAATTGAAGTAATAACCGAGCTTCACATTTCAAAATTCCTTTGAAATACACAGGGTGTTCCGTAAGGTCACAGCACATCAAAGCTATGTTTTTTTCATCGGAACACCCTATATTTTATTTCATTTTTGAATTCTCCCTGAAGATCTGATTACAACGACCCATCATACTTAGGGTCTAGCAGTGAAAGTTACTGACATATAGGGTGTGCAAAATCGAGATTTTTCAAGTTAAGAATTTTTTTCTGTCGAAACTGTTCATTATTCGTCAAAACGGTTTACATGTCCCTATCTCAACTTTTCACTCACTATCAATTGGTGTTCAATTGAAATTGATACAAGGTGGTCAAAAAATCAGAATTTATAATTTGTTTCAATTAAATTTCGATTGAACACCAATTGATAGTGAGTGAAAAGTTGAGATAGGGAAATGAAAACCGTTTTGACGAATAATGAACAGTTTCGACAGAAAAAAATCCTGAACTTGGAAAATCTCGATTTTGCACACCCTATATGTCAGTAACTTTCACTGCTAGACCCTAAGTATGATACGTCGTTGAAATCAGATCTTCAGGGAGAATTCAAAAATGAAATAAAATATAGGGTGTTTCAATGAAAAAGACATAGCTTTGATGTGCTGTGACCTTACGGAACACCCTGCGTATTTCAAAGAAATTTTGAAATGTGAAGCTCGGTTATCACTTCAATTTCAATGCAAAACTTTTTTTGTATCTCTCAAGACAACAGAGGTATCGAACTCTGAATTCTTAGTTGGCCACCCTGTACATAATTGAATAGCCTTTTATGACATTGTATATAACTTGAATTTTTTTGTCGTTGCTCACTTTTAAGTGGAATATAAATAATAATATTCCCGTAACGGTGCCACTGGTAGAGAAAATGAAAATTTTTGTTCATCAGAAAATGCACCTCGATGCATAAAAGACGTGTACCACATTTCATGAAGATGTATACAATATTGTTTCAGTTAGTATCAAGAAACTGAATGTTTTTCAAAACTTCATCACCCTGTATCTCAAAAGTTAAGACTTTTAAGGACATACGTTCATGTGAAGTTTTCTTCTTAAAACGAATCAAAGAATCACCTCAAATATCAGCATGTCTTCAAGGAACGCCCTTTATACCTTTATTTCTCTTCTCCAAACTTTTTTCAATACAAATTGTCACTGACAAGATAGTGAAATTTTCTTTTAGGCTCTCTGATAGGAAAATTCTTTAAACGCAGTGACATTTTGGGGCAAATCATCTGATTTAACCTTACTACACGTATAATGAAATAATATTCATATTTTTATTTCATAGAAACGCGATGTTCCACGAACATTATAGGAATTTCCTTTCGTGCGCTTCAAGAGATAACAAAGATCCAAGATATCAAAACTACGGAAAATCAGATGCAAGTATGGTTGGGATATAAGTTTGTTCCTTAATTTTCGTTTTGATATCCTGGATCATTATTTGCCATTGAATGAAATATTTGTAAATTAGATAGGAGATGACATTAGATTATAAAACATTCTGCATTCGTTTTTTTTCTGTTGAAACCGAGAAAAATTGGTCCGGTTAGTGGTAAAACAGTATAGTGTATTTGATTATAACCCATATTTTCCTGTTTGCAGAAGAGAAGGAGGGAATCCATAGAAGTGATGTGGTTGAATGGTACCTGAACCACGTGGCAGATCAAATAGAGACCGAAGAGGAACTGATAGAGAAGAAGGATATGTTCGAGAAAGTGCTCGACCGCCTCATATACCACGTGAGTGTACTTAGATTGATATCGATAATATGGTCTAAGAGCTGGCTACATGAGTTTCAACATGACTCGAAACAAGCACAATTTTTTTCTGGAATGGTTCCATTTATGATGTGAAACACTACTTGAATTTATTGAAAAATTACTACCACTTGTGTAATTACTGTCGAAAATGTTGTCATTTCTCTTTAGAATTCTTTCTGCCACTTCTGCAATAGAGTGATCACAAATATATATACAGAGTGTAATCTTCTATTTTCACTCCTTTATATCACCACTCTTTAGAGCCTAGAAGGTACCACTGATTGAAACTTTTGATAAGGGCTGTGGAGTAGCCTCATCGCAGCATTCAACTTCCGCGGATTGTTTTTTTTTTAATAAGGTAAATATAGGGGTGGGCCCTCTCGATGGATAAACCTGTACAACCCCATTGTAGAGTATTCAAATGGTTTTATTCCAAGTATTAGAGCATAATCATCAATTTGACTTTTGAAATTTTATTTTTATTTATTTTATAGGATCAAATTATCATTCCCTTGACGAGAGTGGGATTAAAAGGTTCAGACCAAGAAACCGAAGAGGATCCAATGCTCGTTGTCCACCCGAATTACATTATTGATTAGTACCTATTACTGTATTCATAGAATGTGTGAATCTTGTAACCGTTTATTGTTTTTCAATCTTACAAACCTCTCTTTTTATACATTAAATTACTTATTTTCGAAGGAGTTTTTCATTGAAATGTAGAGCAAATCCTTAAATTACTTATTCTAACTAGATAAGGGATACTTCCGAGACTTGATCATGATATAAAAATGATCCCAAACATGTCATCGACACGTTGGAAGGTGATATTGACATGTCGTTGAAGTTATCCAGGAATGTGGCACGCCCTAAAAGTAAATATCCTCATCACCAAACGGTAATTCAGATATGACATTGAATATTCCAACAGTGAGTGATAAACTCGAAGTCATCCACACAGGTGTACAATTCAATCGAGGGAGAAAACAACTAAGTATACAGCGTGTCTCACTTTAAACGGCACCCCTCTATATCTCGGCTATTAATCATGCGATTCCTACCAAATTTGGAACAGTATAAACCTCATAATATTGTTATGCATGGTCTCAAACCACCATATGCAAACTTTCAAATGATTTCTATAAAGGATTTCGAAAAAACAGGCACATTTAAACATCATTTTTGCCAAGGTAAATAATTATTTACTTGAAAACGGTGAGTTCAACAAAAAAAAGTATATCTTGTGTTTTTCAAAACATAATTTTCTACCTACCAAAGCCATTGAACGTTCCGAATTGAATATTGTATTGAGACAGAGAATGAAAAAAATGAAGCCAATCCTGTTGATTCGGAATAAGGTGAGTTCTTGCCTATGGAGGTTTGAGAGCAAGACGAACAATT
>OU896717.1:26769004-26790632 GCA_918026855.4 Phaedon cochleariae | reverse complement strand
TGTTACTCAAAGCAGCCTTTTTGTTATTAATTTTTTTCAAATGGGTCGCAATTAAAGAAAAATTGAATAACTTTTGAACCATCAACAATTTGATAACAACATATACCGTCAGTTTGATTACAAATGATCCCCTCTACCACCCCACTTATTTTGATCCATTACTAATGGGACACCCTGTATATGTAAAGAAATTCATTAAGAATTCGCATTCTCTATGTGATCAAAATATCAATTCTGTCTGGGATATTTTTTTTAGACCTTTAGTCGCAGATTTAATGACGTATCTTCTTACTTTAAAATCAGTTCAATATTATTATGTGCTGACGATATGAAAATATATCTCAAATTGGAGGGACCCTCCTCCTCAACTCATCTTCGAGAGGATTTGGACAGGCTCCGTGTGTGGTGCTACAAAAAAAACTAGTTCTGAATATTCCCCAATGTTAATAAATTCGTTTCAGCAAAAATCACAGTATGATTAACAATGATGAGTACTCATTAAATGATGTGGTCATTGAAAATGTAGACATTATGAAAGATCTAGGTATACTTTCAGAGTGTAAACTTAGCTGTATTCCTTATATTGAATTTATCTGTAACAAAGCTCTGAAGATGATAGGGTTCATCAAACCATCAACAGAGGACTTTTACAATTTGTTGCGTTGAAATCCCTTTACTTTTCATTTGAATGCTATCAACTTGAACATAGCAGCTTTGTGTGGTGTCCTGCCTTCCAAGTTCATATCAGGAAAATAGAAAGAGTGCAGGAACGTGTTTTGCGTTATATTGGTTCCAAGCTCTGTATTCCTATGGAGGAATTCAATTAGGACAATATTTCAAATTGCCTGAACATAAAAATCCTGGAAGAACATAGAAGCAACACTGATATCATCACTATTCAGAAAATATGTAATGATAAGATTGATAGTCCTGAATTATTGGCCTCCCTCAAATTTCATGTTCCTCGAAAACGATTACGTTATAGCAGCACATTCAATTTGAAACTCATAGAACTATACAGTGCTAGTCAAAAGTCCCCTCCCCCCCTCGTATCTTTTGAACGGGTATACTTATTATAATGAAATTTGGAGGATGGAAATAAACGGATGTAGGCTTCTCAACTGGTCATAACAGGTGACGCAATAGTTTATTTCCACCCTCCAAATTTCATTATTATAAGTATACCCGTTCAAAAGATACGAGGGGGGGAGGGGACTTTTGACTAGCACTGTATATGCAAACAATAACCCGATAAAACGGAGTGAAGTGGGTCATTTTCAACACTTGCACTAATGTAATTGTTCTAAAATTGTTCTAAAATTGTTCTAAAATTGTTCTATCCGTCATTCGGTTGCCCCCTTACGAGCAACCCTCAGAAGTCTTCGAAAGACTTGTGCGAGCAAGGAATGACGGGGGCCTTACCTTTTAACGTGTGATCCCAAACACTTTCTTAGGCCATCAGAAAAAGTCTGCGTTCGTGGGTCTCGAACCCACGATCGATACCTCGACGTGAATCGATATTGAAGCATCGAAGCACTGAGGTACGTCTTTATATTTAATGTACATTGTATTCAATGTTTATATATGTATAAATGTATCTTCATTAATGTTCTGTGATATGTTTAGGAATCTGTTGTATAGGCTATATATTTGTTTTTTCTTACACTGAGTTCGTCCGTCAATAAATGAATAAATAAATGAATAATATTAGTATAGATAATAAATCGGTTTTACTATTTGTTGAGAACAAAAGAACAAAGCTTCAATAGGCCTGCTAGAAAATGTAAAACATTTTGTAGATTTTTTTGTATGTATTATTTGATATTGTGAATTCAATAAATCCTATTCTATTCTACTAATGTATGCATACCTGCTTTCGCAATGGAGATTGTCTGCTGTTCCATCGCCTCGTGAATGGCCACTTGGTCCCTGGGGTCCATCTTGTCGAACTCATCGATGCAACAAACACCGTTATCGGCCAACATCAGCGCCCCCGCCTCGATCACGAAATCCGAGGACTCTTCGTCTTTAACCACGGCGGCTGTCAAACCGGCGGCAGTCGACGCCTTTCCAGACGTGTACACGGCTCTAGGGGAGAATTCCGACACCTGAAATCGATCAATCACTTTAATCTTCAAAGGAGTCGAATTGCAAGAGTACAACCAGTTCCTAAAAAAGGCAAAAAGACTCTACCTAGCAACTACAGACCGATCGCACTGCTATCTATCATTTCAAAGATCATGGAGGAAGCTATCATCATCGAGCTCATGATATACCTGGAACATTCAGGTATTATCAACGACAGGCGATATGGCTTCAGTCATCAGAGATCAACTGGTGACCTGCTCGCTTACGTCCCACATATATGGCAGCAATCTATTGAAAAATATGGTGAAACCCTAGCCGTGCCAGTTGATATCTCCAAGGCATTCGATCGAGTCTGGCACCACGGACTCCTCGCCAAGCTTCCATCTTATAGCTAGTTTTCTCTCAAACAGGTTTCTCCATGTAGTCGTTGACGGAGTTTCATCTGACTCTCTCATCCTAAATGCTGGTGTGCCGCAAGGATTAATTCTAGCAGCAACACTATTTCTACTCCATATCAACGATTTGTTGGGAGCAACTTCATGTCCAGTACACAGCTTCGCGGATGATAGAACCCTCCATACTGCCTTCTCTTCCAGGGCTCCAATACCAGCCAGGCAAATCAGAAACGAACGAGAGAGAAATGTTGAAAACATAAATATGGACTTGGTACAATTCTCGAATGGGGATCCAATAACTTGGTAGATTTCAATGCAAACAAAACACAAGAATGCCTTTTCTCTAGATCTCAATGTGCCCAACCTAAGCTTGTAAGGAGAAACCATACCTTTGAAGACATCCATTTTGATGCTTGGTATTACTATCAGCAATAAACTTTCTTGGGAAAATCACGTAAGATCAATTGCTAAAAGTGCATCTCAAAAACTTGGTTTCCTGTTTCAGGCCAGGAGCTATTTCACTTCCAGTCAGCTGCTTATGATCTATAAGGCACAGATCCGACCTGTCATGGAATACTGTTCCCATATTTGGAGTGCAACACCCAAACATACCCTGAAACTGTTGGATTTTGTCCAAAAGGGCAAGTCGTCTCGTGAGTGATGCCTCGCTCACAAACTCGCTCACTTCTCTGGAACACTGTAGAAAAGTTGGCGATCTGGCTCTATATCAAAGATATTTTCATAGTCGGTGCTCTTCTTGCATATCAACAATTGTTCCTCCCTTGGTAGTACCCGCGAGATTAACCCGTCGAGTTGAAACATCTCTTTCCAAAGACTCGTTCATCCAACGAACAGCGAGGCTCTGGCAGTGTCTTGCCAAGGGAGGTGTTCCCCGACGCATATAACCTCCATAAATTTAAGAAGAACACCAATTCCTACCTTATTTCCCTTGGTTCTCACAATGTTGTCTGGACATTACAGGATATCCCTTTTCGTGGGAACCAGAACATGAAAAAAAATTCTGTGCGGATCTTGACATGAAATTGCTAAATTAACCTTTCAGCGGGCGCGCTGTCGTAAAATGTAAGACGAACACGCCTAATAAGTGACGCATCGTTATTTTCAATGAAACTCCCCAAATATTTTTCGAAAGAATTGGAGATTTTTCTTTTCTGATTTCAAAAATATATGGGTTGTTGACATTCGGTTCAGCCTCCTTCTCACCTGCTTCAAGAACTGGCTCTTCGCCGTACTGGGGTCCCCCACCACGCAACAGTTGATGTCGCCTCTGAGCGAAGTGCCCTCGATGGTCGTTTTGGACACGCCGCCGAACAGCATCAGCAAAATGCCCTTTTTCACTTCGTCGTTGCCATGGATGCTGGGGAAGAGGCTGTTGATCATGTTGTGGTAGAGGTTCTTGTCGTGCGACATTTCGTACATGTGCTTCCACTCGCCGTCGGTCATCTAAGGAAGTGATTATTATTATTATTATTGTGTTAATACAGGTTGAATAAATCAATGTTCAGACCTTCAGGGTCTTAGTTAATTGTGTGCCGATGATACAAGGTGTGAATCCTCGGGTGCTTTCAAGGAGAAAAGTTTATATCAACATATTTCCTAAACTTACTGGTTTTCGAGCTACAATCAGGCCTACGTGAACATGACTGGTAAAAGTAAAAAATCCATTTTTGTCCCAGAACAAAATTTGAATCCACTCATAGTGGGGGCCAACTAAATTTTTACAAAATACCAAAAACAATATCAATTACCTGAAGAAAAACATTTATGGGGATTCCAAAAATAATTTTGTTTAGAAAAATCAGTGATGTACCATTTTTTTCTTCAAAAATTGTCAGTTAAAACACCGCACGGACGTCACTGGTGAAAATTTTAAAATATCTTTCACGTAAAAAATTCTTCTTAATGATGAAAAGGTGTGTACAAAATTTCATTAATATATCTAAGAGTGATAATAAATCATGATCAAAAAGTCACTTTTCTCTCAAAATTTCAACACCGTGTAGCTCAAAATTTAAGAGGTTTAGGAGATATGTTGATTTAAACATTCATCTTCAAGGTCACACCTTGTATTATCGTCACTCAATTAATTAACAACTTGTATAATAAAAAAAATTCCAAAAAATTCAATATATTCCACACAGAACTGGTAGGAACAAAATTATTCACATTGAAAAACTGAGATATTATGAAGACAACCTTGAATAATACATTTTTTGAGGTTATTCTTGAACGTGTTGAAGTTTTCATTGGTAATACATCGGCAAATGATTGAAAAACTCTAACCCGATATAATAAGTTATTTATCACACGGGGGAAAATAATTATATTTTGGCTCCAGGTTGTGTTTGTTGTCTCCCGACGCATAGCGGAGGGAAACAAACAACCGAAACCTAAAATTTAATATTTTTTCTGCACTGCATCGAAAGTAGGCATTTGCTCCCTCATTTAAGGACACAAACCTGTCAATTTACTCCCACGGGACAAAAAAAAATTCCTTCCGTGGGAAGTAAAATAAATTGGCTTTAGCTTGCTTCCTTGGTAGAGATATACGTCTGAGATCTGTGCTACCCAAGTACCTAATCAGTGTCTTCATCACTACTATTAAACAAATAACAATTTCATTATTGAATTCCAATGATCTCCTACACTTCCTCATATTCAAAACTCTGAATATAATGCAATTACACAATAAACAAATTCAATGTGACTGAAGTGTCGAACTGATTTGAGATTCAAATACTGTCTGCAACCTTAGATCATGTAACAAATTGATTTGGGTGGAGACTCTCCAAATATATGCGTTCGTGGATAAAATCATATATACAGGGTGACATAGAAAAAAGTACATTGCATAGTGCCACATAATAGGAGACTAATAGTATATTACGTAATATGTGTCTGAATTATAATTCCTGACGGCGATTACGCCATCATGACACATACCTATACTGGCGGAATAAACGAAAACTGTGCGATGTGCTTACTGTGCGTGAAGAGCTGCTTACTGAGCCTGTATCTCGTGTGTTCTTGCCTACTCTCTATAGTGGCTGTAGGTAAAATAAGAAAAAAAGTTCCCATGAACACGGGTTCGCAAGGCCTTCGTTGGCGTGTGTTGACTTTTGATTTTTTATTCAGAGAGGTCAAGGAGTAGAATTGGAAAATAACTCGTCAAGAAATATACATATTCAAAATTGTACTAATTGTAGAAACATTTCCTTTCAATATCAATGGTAAAAATAATTTAGTTGAATAGTTCCTTATATATTATATATATTCCTAACTTTACCAATGCAAATTGATAGTACTAATTAACTATTAAATATTTTGCTAATACAATTACTCTTTTTATTTTCCGTTCTCAATCACTTTGATAAAATATGTTTCGGTTTTTGCAAGAGAAAAATATTGTGTGCAACTCGTGCAAAAAAGACAAATCGCACTTGTTGCATGTTGCAGACCGTGAGGCGGTCGCTCACCTGTTGCTTCATGATCTCGGCCGTCATCTCCCCCATGGGCATCTTGATGCCCCCCAATCTCGGATTGGTCGGCTGCGTACCGCATGCCAAAAAGGCGATATTATATCTACATTCCAAATAAGAAGACAGTAGGTGACGCTGTCTCTGAAGGAATATTAACATTGAAGACATAAATATATGGCCCTAATTCAAAATCATAAGCCATTCTACGGATTGAATTCCACTCTGAGTTCATGTTGATTCTCAGAATTTATTGTAACATAATATAAAAAGTACGAGAAATGAATGATATGTGATGATGTGATCATCAATAAAGAGAACTTCAATCTCTACGTCGCGACATACGTCATAATATTAAACAGGTGTAATATTGCCTTCAATATTAACCAATTAAAGCGAAGGACAATGTTTCCCCATAGTTCCCAATGCTGTCTTCTACGTTGGAATGGACTATAGATCTTTATTTAGAATGACAGTGGTCCGATAATCCACACGGATTCATTAATTAAATAGCATTTAGTGGACATAAATCATGAGCAGAGAATCGAGGACATGAGATCAATTTATCCGATGAATATATTTTTCTACGTTCATGCAAATACAAACTTTTATTGAACTATTTTCAGTAAGAATAGTGGTTCTTTATTACACTAGTGCAATAAAATTTTTATTGCACTCATCTGTCATTTTACTACAGCGTATTTTGACATGACAAACATAAACGTTCAAATCCACGTCATGCTATTGTCCATTTTCTGAGATTGCATTAGCTTTTAAACAATTGCATATTTCATATTCACAGTGTCTTCTTGACATTATCCAGTCATAATCAAGACAGTTCCGCTTTAAACCGTCAATGCGGCGCATAGAGCAAACGCTGACTCGTGACATGTTTTGCCACTAGCCACTAGAGACAGGGCGCAACAAACGAATCGCCGACAGTAGCGGAATGATACGTAGAGGTATCATTTGCAAACATACTCAAGGTTGCGATATAGATAGAACATGGTATTCACTACTGAAAACTGAACATGAAAATGGTAGATTCAAGATCAATTAATGAAAACATCCTGTAACACATTTGTAGACTAAAATCACTCATTCATATGTCAACATCAGTATGACACTGAAAAGTGTCAAACTATAAGCAGCACAACTTTCAAAGAAAAATATTTTGCATTTACATGTTGAGAACGGGAGCAGATTCGGTCCTGAAAAGTCCAAAGATAAGTAAAAATTCGATATTTTTTCAATATATCTATATTTCTTTCCTTCAAACATGTTTTCAAACAAATTGTCACTGACAAGCTAATGGATTTTTCTTTTAGACTCCATGATAGAAAAATTTGTTAAACGTAGTGACATTTTGGAGCAAATAATCTGATTTGTCCCACTACAAATATATTGAAATAATACGAATATTTTCATTTTATAGAAACGAGGAGAGAAAATCCCAAAGAATCAAGTAAAATGAACAATTACTCTTTTTATTTTTCTGCACTTCTCGTGCAGGAAAGTGTTAATCGCACTTGTTGCATGTTGCTGACCAGTGACCGAGAGGCGGTCGCTCACCTGTTGCTTCATGATCTCGGCTGTCATCTCGCCCATAGGCATCTCGATGCCGCCGAATCTCGGATTGGTCGGCTGCGTGCCGCACGCCAAAAAGGCCGGTCGATAGTGCAAATCGCGAACGCCGAGCGCCTTCAGTCCTCTCACACCTTCGGCCTCGTCGGGGCGCTGGTGCTTGGAGCGGATCTGCGTACGGCCCCCCGGCAAGGCTAGGGCCCCCACATCCGGCACCACTATCAAAGTGCCCGTAAAGTCATAACGGTCGCCCGCCTGCAAAAAAATGAATGTTGTGTTAGATTCTAACTAGAGGAACCCCAGACAGACGCATTTTCCACTAGAGTCCCAGTATGTGCTGGCCGCATCATATTCTGTTTCCATTTTTGTAGAATTACCTTATCCGATGGAAATTCGAATAGAGTGAATTGATTTCCCGTGTTCTCACAGTTGGAAACTGCACAAACTTGCACCAATCTTTCTTCTAATTCTCTCAATTTGTCAAATCTGAAATCTGAAATCTTGAAATTCATGTCATGTAGGTCCGTGTACCGTCAGTTCCCGCTTTTTCCATCAATTTATTTGTGGTTATGTCTGATTGTCAGTGCTTGTGATAGTGTCCATACTCTAATATACAGAAAACGTCAAAACAGCAGTGTCAAATACATCTAGGGACTCTAATTTCATCAATATATCACACTTGGGGTCTATCAAGGATGATTACAGGGATATAGGGTGTTCAAAAGGGTGGTTCAAGATTCAGCACCAGAATCTGCGCAGTCCGAGGATCGTTTGAACAATTTTAAACGCGAACAAACCTCTTACCTGCACAGTTTCGACATTTTCGGCACGTAGAATGACCTCCACGCTCCTGGGAATGCATCCTCGAGGCAATTCGGCTTGGGTCTCTTGTATCCTGACCTTCTGGAAGTCCACGAACAGAGATTTGTCCACGTTCAACATGAACCGCATCCTGTTATTGCAAACCGGATTCCTGCATATCGTCGGTTGAGTAAACTGGAAACAATAAATGGTACCTCTTTCAATTAATTCATACTGTAAAAGGAAAAAGTAGTATTTTTGTAATGCAGCAGATTTTTTAAACCGATTTATCTCGAAGATGGTGAGTGCTATCAAAACTGAGAAAAGAGTATAATTTTTAGCTAGAAATGATATTGTCATTCAAGAAAATTGCATAAAAAAATAGTTGGGGGAAGTAATGCCCCTAGCCCCACCAATTTCCCACGCCCCTGATTAAAACTTCAGAAAATTCTAAAGATTTCCAAATTGGGCTTTAATAGTAATATACTTGTACAAAATTTTGTTATCTCATCACAGAGAGTTTCGGAAATATTTACAAAAAATCATAATCTCGAACCCTCTTTCAGATGGCTATAGTTTCCCAGGGGGCCATTTCTGGGTTCATATTTGTATGAACTTTTTTTACTATTTTTGTTCCTAGAATCTGTGATTGAAATCGTTTTATGTAATTTCTGGACATCCTGTATACATAAAGGCGCAAATTAAAAAAACAAAGTTAAGGGTTGAAAAAACACATATTTCTTCGCTTTTCAGGAATGACTGAAATAATATTTAATATAGAAGGGAAAAAGTAGCAGATTTTAGCTCCAGGTTGTGTTGCCTCCCGTGTGTGTTGCGTAGCGGACGGTGAGAAAAACTGTGAGCTAATGGCTATTTATATATCAAGGGAGGAAAGGTATTCATTTCCTCCCGCGTGTGAAGTTTGATTCACGGCGCGTAGCGGAGGGCATTAAACACAGATGGGAGGAAATGAACCTTTGCTCCCATGATATACAGGGTGTTAACAAATAAGTGTCACAACGGAAAACTGTAGATTCATCATAAAAATAGGGAAATAATTTTCCTTCACGAAATTTTTCTCCTGGCTTCCGTTTTCAATATACAGGGCTTCAAAAAATGATAAAAAAATCAGTTTTTTGCTCTTATCACAGGAACTGTTTGAGCTACGGAGCTGAGCCTTTGTACACATTCTATCGTTAATAATGACTACTTTCAAGGATCTTGATCAATTTTCTTGGACTTGTCAGTGGCGGAGAGTTTAACGCCTCGTAAGGGTTCAACCCCCCAAACTTTCATGCCACTGTAGAAATTGTAGTTTTCAAAGCACATTCTGAAGCGCCAATATCTTTCACACAAAAAAGGTCCTCTTGCTTCAATGCTCGGGAGTGAACAGTTTTAGGGAAAAATGGCGATTTATGGATAACAACATACAAAATCCTACTATAATTATTTATGATTTTCAGACGATTTTCAGCGCTACGAGGATTTTGTATGTTTTCATTCATAAATTGCCATTTTAGAGGATCACTCTCCTTCCAGTAATCAAAGAAACTCAAAAGAAATTGTAGGATTGAAAGTACCCTTACCCCCAGACATGTTTTTTTTTTGGTACAACAATTATTCGTAAGTGGACATAGAATTCACACATTGAAAATCTAGGATCTAAGTTGCGTGAGAAATTGTTTTTAAAAAACACAGTTTCTAATGAAATTTCATTACTGCTATATAATAATGTTATTGAATCAGTTATTCCTTATGGAATAATTTACTGGGGCCATAGTGCAGGTTCACATAAGAATTTTATTTTCTTAAAAAAAAAAAAACAATCCGGTTAAAGCTGGGGTTGCCAGTAACTAATACTGTAAAAAACACTTCCATCAGTTTGGGCATTCTGACAATGCCATGTTTATACATCTACGAGGTTCTAGTGTTAATCAGAAAGAACTCCACCTCTTTCAAAACAAATAATTGCCTAAATGATTATAGCACAAGTGTAACTTATCTCTGTTACACTTACCATTTAAAAGACTCCAAATCGGCCAAAATGATCCAAATTATATAGGCTTCTAATTATACAACAAATTGGATGAATCAATAAAGCTTTGTAATACAATGAATCAGTTAAAATATATATTGAAACAATTCTTAAAAGGCAAGGCATTCTACAGTATTGAAGAATTTTCTCTAAACGTTGATCTAACATAATTTAGTTATATTGGGCTGTGTAATTCCACATGTGATAAGTAAATATTTTCTTGGGTAGTAGTCATTAATTATTAAGAGTATTAATTTTTCTAAACATATCTCCTATATGTATCAGCAATGTTTCTATAGGTTTCATATGTTACAATCTGGACAATATGTTTTTTGTACACCATTTACACTTCAATCTGGTAATAAACTTGATTTGATTTGATTTGATTAGATTTGTCCATCATGATGCGCATCCTATTATTACAACCAGGATTCCTGCATATCATTGGTTGAATAAACTCGGAACAATGAAAATGAGGTCAAAAGTGAGTCAGATCACTTTCAATTATTGTGATTCATACTATTACATCAGTTCACGATATTTTTCTTGGAAAAAGAAAACAATTTGTACAGGGTGATTATTTGTATTCAACTCATATACAGGGTGAGACATAACTTTTGCGGGCTAAAGGCGGATTGTATGGACCAAAATATGGTGACAAATTATGCCTTCATAAAATATTGCTGTGGAAAAAGATAATGGGCGTTAAAGTTTAATTATTTTTTCGTTTCTTGCTAATAATTTCACGGTTATTCATCAATAGTTATCAAAATCAATAGAGGAATATTTTTATACAGGGAATATTATCTTACGTATTAATATACAGTTTGTTGCAGGGGACACCAAGTGAATGATTCCTGATGATGAATTTGACTGGTAACTATTCTTAACAAAACATCTTAGTGATTTTGATCAGAAAATATTACAACTATCATTTCTATGTGATATTGGTACTCTTCCTTGAACAAAATATTTTCATCTCATTTCGAGAAAAACGCAATTGAACAGTCAAGAGTATCTGAAGGGAATTTCAAATATCATTTTATTCATGAATAGTGTGCTCTGGAACGTCAGATAATTGTAGTTGGTAAATTATACTTCTTGTCAGTGAATAAATTTTGGTGCAAGTTTATAGTCAAGGGGTAAACCGCGATGGAATCCTGATATACAAACAACTGGAATTCCTTGGAATTTCCTGGATTTCCTTCTAATTCCCTGGATTTCCTTGGAATAACTTGGATTCCCTTGGAATTCCTTGGATTTCCTTGGAATTCCCTCGAATTCCTTGAGTGAAGTGCGGTATATTCCTGGTCTACGAACAACTGGAATTCCTTGAAATTCCTTGGATTTCCTTGGAATTGTTTGGATTTCCTTAGAATTCTGTGTTTAAATATGAAGTGTATATCCATCTTACAGATGGCTGCTGTTGCAAGTACAAATAAACGAATTTGAATTTGAAGTGTGGTATAATTCTGGGGTATAAACAACTGGAATTCCTTGGATTTCCTTGCAATTTCCTCGAATTCCTTGAGTGAAGTGCGGTATATTCCTGGTCTACAAACAACTGGAATTCCTTGGATTCCCTTAGAATTCCTTGGAATTCCTTGGATTTCCTTGGAATTGTTTGGATTTCCTTGGAATTCTGTGGAATTATGTGTTTAAACATGACGTCTATATCCATCTTACAGATTACTGATGTTGCAAGTTCAAATAAACGAATTTGAATTTGAAGTGTGGTATAATTCTGGTGTATAAACAACTGGAATTCTTTGGATTTCTTTGGATTTTATTGGATTTCCTTGGAATTCCTTGGATCTCCTTGAAATTGCTTGGATTTCCTTGAAATTCCTTGGAATTCCTTGAATTTCCTTGGAATTCCTTGAATTTCCTTGGAATTCCTTGAATTTCCTTGGAATTCCTTGGATTATCTTGGAATTCCTTAGATTTCGTTTGAATTTCCTGGATTTCCCAGAAGTTTCTTGGAATTTCTTGTGTGAAGTGCGGTATAATTCTGGTGTACACACGACTGGAATTCCTTGTGAAATTGAAGTTTGGTGTACACAATTTTGACCGCGGTATACCCCTCATTTATAGTCAATAGTTTTTCGATTTGAACGCCCTATAACTTTTTCCACAGCAAGATTTTATTGAGGCGTATTTAGTCCAATCTCCATATTTTATTCCAAACAATCCACCCCTTGCCTGTCTCAATAGTTATGACCCACTCTATATAAATAATTATAGTCAAAATACCTTAAACTGTTGCTCCACATTCTTGATTACAGTCTGGCAATCCAAGCAAGTGAATGTTCCAGACACTAACTCTGGGTGCACAGGGTGAGTCCGAATAACTTGACCGGATATGCGAACCAAAGTCCCAATTTTGTCTGTTTTGAGTTCCCTAACCACATGCCTCGTTGGGACATCAGTGAAGCTAATGTAGCACTCTTTTTCCTTCTTGAGTCCTGCCCTGTCCTTAACAAAATTGGATACGGCCTGACACAGGTAAGGATAAATTCTGTAATATTCTTCGATTATTGTGGTGGCCAGGTTTTGATTATATTTTTCTATGTCTTCAAAACTGATTTCTATTGTACTCCTCTCCTCATTTTGTAGTTCTAAAGCAGGCTCTAGATATTTCAGCTCTCCTTCTTCTTTATACCTATTGAAATCACCGGGTGAATTAGAATAATTCAAATAGCCAGCAAAGTACCTAGTTGTTTTCTCAAAAGAGAGAGAAAGCTCAAAGTCATCTCCACAACTTTAATAATGATGTAGTCAATCAAATGGACATGTTTCAGACTCATAAAAAGTCTGAAGATGGACTTTAGTAAGTCCGAAACATGTTTCTTTAATTGACTACATCATTATTAAAGTTGTGGAGATGACTTTGAGTTTTCCTTCTTCCTTCAGAGAAAATTCCACTCCACTTTGAGCAAACATGGACTTCTACCAGAGATCAGTTGTTTTCTGTTGAATATTCCCCATGACATTATACAGGGTGTCCCTGAAAGATCTGTACAGGGTGTCCCAAATTGCTTGATTGATTGAAATTGTTTGATTATGGCATTTTTTCCCTTTTCCAGAACAGCTCCAGGAAAACTGACCATGAGGTATTGAGCTCGATTTTTGTAAAACGTCGATTGGTGGAAACCGTATTTTGATATCTTTAACCGTTTCCGAGATATAGGCGAAAATTGACATTTGACCGATTTCGTAAATATTCTATAACATTAGAATTACAGCAAAGAGTGAGAAATGCCATAGCTCAAATAATACCTTTACAACTCTTAAACGCCGAGACATCAGTGAAGAAGAAATGCCATCTTCGTCTGGACCAAAATAGTGGACAATTCGAACACTATTTGTGATCTACTTAAAATTAAACCGTTGAAGATGTATTGTTACTTCACTGAATTAAATATTTCGTGAAAAAATTCAATATTATTCTCACTTTGCTACTTCCTCATTCAATTTCTTATTTTTCATCACTTGAATCTCAAATGATTATTGATTTGCAAAAAATCTTGCTTTCCATGGTTAACTAAATTGAAATATCACCAGAACTTCATTTTCAAAGAGAAATATGTTGTATCAACAGCAAGAATGACTATTAGACTGTTGGCCCGCGACACAGGGTTTATCGATGTTCTAAGTCGGTATGCCATTTAAGGGACCCACTCACTTAGTCCAAGTTAACAGGAAAAAGTGCCTCGGAGAGTCGCAACCCAGTCCTTGCCCCGGCCCTAACCTCACCTTTCAACAAATTGAATGTACATTCTTTATATATTTTTTAGACGCCAGTATTATGATAGGCAGAAGAATTTCATTTCGATTTATTGTGAGTTTCGATCATGAGCAATAATCCACCCCTCTTCTCCCTGTACGATCCCTCTTGATCATCCTGCGAGTATTTTGTCGTCAATTTTTTTCAAAGCCCTGTTTCTCAAATTAAAGTCACACAAAAAATTTCTTGGTACTAAACCTCTCATACATTTGATTTTGTTGAGCTGTAAACAAAAAATTTCTTGGTACTAAACCTCTCATACATTTGATTTTATTGAGCTGTAAATTTCTGATGAATAAATACAAATATATCTGCAATTTGCGTCTTCGAATACCCCCATTACTCCCAGGAAGTTAATCTTTGACCCGGTTTCATGTGAAGTGAGATTATGAGACTTCCAGATTATCTAGTTCGCTTTCGGTGCACCTCTGGCCTGCAGTGCGGGGCGCCGCGCCGGACCGAGGCACGCGCGGGTTTGCCCGATTATTACAACGTATGCTCACATTGAATTCGTATGCAAATAGTGTTGTAACCCTCACTATATTGAAGATGTTAAGATTAGACAACCCATTGTGACATACTGTCAGAGATGAATAAAGTCATGTTCAATGTTTAAGTTCTATCCAGAAAGTACATTCCAATCTCAGTTCACAGAATCATTTCAGAGATGTGCATATGAACTTAAATCATCGATTATTTGACAGATATCTAGTCAATTGATGTTCGAATAAGTCGAGCTCCCCTTTCCGGAATCGTATGCATATGTCGGGAAACTGATTAATGGGTCCGAATTAATTGTTTCGCCAAAGGGCAAACATTCTTAGATCATCGACTATAACACTGAAAAATTGCCACTTCCGGTTCGTATGCCGCCCTTGGGGAGTGACCTAGGCGTATGCAAACCGGCAAGCGTCCCAATTCTCGTGAGATAAGGTCATTGCACTTCATTGCCGAGCTTCTTCTTAAACAAAATTTTAGATCTTTTTTCCAACCGAGAGGTGAGGTCAGGGCCGGGGCAAGGACTGGGTTGCCACTCTCCGAGGCACTCCTTCCTGTTAACTTGGACTAAGTGAGTGGGTCCCTTAAATGACATACCGACTTAGAACATCGATAAACCCTGTGTCGCGGGCCAACAGTCTATATTCATATCCTGACATATATTTATGTTTTTGGAAAGCCTAGTTTTTTCCGATTTTCTGGAGTCGAAGCCAACTATGGTTTCTATTTGAAATGACAATGTTGGCTTTGATATCAGACAAAAATATCCAAAAATAGAAATATTTTCTAAATCGGTAAAATGTCAATTTTCGCTTATATCTCGGAAACGGTTGAGATATCGAAATGAGGTTTACACCAATCAACGTTACAAAAAAATCGAGCTCTAGGCTCGTTGGTGAGTTTTTCTCTAGCTGTTCTGAAAATAGAAAAACCTGCCAAAATCAAGCAATTTGGGACACCCTCTACAACATCTCGGTATGTATTCCTGAGGTCAGAATAATCTGATTCAAAATAACCTGCAACAGCCCGAAATTGTTCCGATTCCGAGATATAGGGTGGTAAAGTAAAATAATAAAAATAGAATTTTACAGAATTTGAGAAAAATTCAGAATTTATCATTTCAAAAATTGGTATCTGGGCATTTTTTAGGATGCGAAACCCGGATACGGTTTTTTTTCATTGTGATCATAAGAGGGCGCTTAGCAATGCACTTATTATGGTTTAGAATGGCAGAAACTATTTTCTCAGTGTAGTTTTTTACGTTTTTTGTTGAGGAATTGATGATTCGAACATTTTCAAGCAAAAAAAAGGTACTCTTCTGAAAATCTGTTATATCCAGCTCGAGATATTTCATGTTTAGTGTTCGTAGCTGCACTAGAATATTCAAATTATTTTGAATAAAAAATGTTTGCTGTTATATCCGTGGATGTTATTTGATTTGTGAATTCGCAGTGCAAAAATGTAATTTTCACTATACATTCTCGGTTCGATTCTCGGAGTGTACTTGTAGATTTTTATTTTTTAACCTTACCACCCTGTATCTCGGAAACGAAGCAATTTCGGACTGGGGTAAGTTGCTTCAAATCGGCTTATTTTGACCTCAGGAATCTTAGCTAAGATGATGTACAGGGTGGCAAAATAAGAATGCGAGGTACTGTATCTGGGAAAACTGTAGGGACTTGCGGCAAAAAATTGTATTACTGAAACGCCCAAGAGAAAAACCTGGAAAACATTTTCAAGTATCTCAGATGACCGCTAGGGTGCGTAACTGCAATCTTGAATCAAGTTATGTTTTGGTGAATTCCGCTTTATTAACCTAACAAAAAAATACCTGATTTTCAATGTCGATGAAAATCTGAACGTGAACCTTTTTTGTTGGACAATTTCTGTTGTATCTCTGAAAATAAAGTGGTGGGGGGTATAAGAGTTCCTGTAAAAAATACCCTGTATCGTCGAAACGGCTTAGCCGCTCTCAACAAACTTGAGCTAGTTGAAAAGAGCTATTCTTGTGCTACAAAAAATGTTATAATATTTGAAGTTTTGTTAGTTGCACATGTCGCTGCTAGAGGGATTTTTTCGACAGAAATAGTTGATGTTCCCAAAAAAATCGAATGCATTTTTTTTCATGGAAAGGTTGCTTAATGATGCCTTAACAAGCTTGCAAAAACTGCTTCTTGATATCCTGTTCCTAACCTAAAATTTAGGACTTTGAAAAAATTTCATAAGGAAATCCAATAAATTTTGCTGGAATTGGGTATTCTTATTTCATTCTTCAGAACAAAATCACCCTTTTTGACAATATTACAAAATTTCGTTAAAAGATGAGTGAGTAATGCCAAAAACAAAAGGTTTATTGCCTCTGCTTTCAATGAAATATTAATTTTGATTCTCTGTTCTCTTTGGAACCTTTTTGCTTTTTCATCTATTTTTCAAAATCGGTATGGATTTTGAGATTGATGCCAAAAATAATTTACTTGTGATAAAACTTTATTTTTTGAACACACTCTATTTGACATTTCTAAAGTAAATAATTGACTTGAAGACTTGGAATGATCAGAAGATCCAACAGCTTTCATGAGCTGTGTGCATGAAACTCAGGGACCAAACATGAAAACACACGAAAAAATATACAGTATGATGCAAATGTATGGAATAAATTCATTATTTCAGAAATGGGCGACATTTGAAAAAATTCCAAAAACACGTGAGTTTTAATTTCTGAAGCCTCATCTCATGATATTCATATGAGAGATGTCACGTCACCGGTGTTGAAGTGAAGACGTAATGGACAATTTTTTCAAATACAAATAGGGGTCATGTGACACCTTGATTGGAAGGTCTACCGATTGTCTATACAACAGTCAAAATGTTGCATAAGATTGAAATTAAAATGGATTATCATGTGATTAATTGAATCTTGCAGAGGTCTGCTACTGAGAATTGAACATCGAAGGGTCGTCTAGTTAAAAAAATACGTCGAAAAAAAAGTTGTAAACTCTAGTTTTTGGTTTTTTTTTCGAAAGTCGTCTTGTTTTGAAATGAATTTATTCCATACATTTGCATCATACTGTATATAAAATCATCACACCACCCAGTGGCGTAATTCAGATTCATCCATGGCGGGTCTATGTCCAATATTCAATATTTATGGAAAAAAGCAATATGTAGATATATTACGTTGGTTTCAATAAATGTGTGCATCATTTGGTACCAATAACAAAATGAAGAAATACACTCAGTTCCAAAAAAGTGACGCACTTGATATTTGATCAATCTTGATCGATTTTTTATTTATTTGTTGGTAGGTTATGCATTTGGAAAAATAAAGAGGTGAACATTTTTTCAAAGCCTCCTTGATGGTGGTGGAATAACTCGAACCATGAGTTATTCTTAATGTTTGACTCACCCTGTGTGTTAATTGAGTAATGGCATAGAAAGTGCTTACACCCTATACGAAAGAGGCTTCTTTTGCGAGCATTTTGTTTTTTTATTCATTGATTTATCTCTAAAATTTTCCGAATTACAGCTTTTTTGCTGATACCTCGGCTGATACCTTACGCTTATCCCACAAATTAAATTTATTGAAGGATCAGAGTACTCAAAATTGATTGGGTTGTACTCTGGTAGGATCACATTGTCTTTAAAAAAACAAATGCCGTTGCCATAGCAACTAATTTGTTGTATGCCTCCATATTTGACCATTTGTTGTTTTGTCATTAATTAAGTGTCTTGTTTTATTGACTAAAATTACATAAAATGTCTGGCGTCACTTTTTTTTGAGCTGAATGAAGTATAGAAAAATAATCAGAAGAACAAAAAAAAACAAAATGATGAAAATAAAAAATTCATTTACTGAAAAGAAGAAAAATTCAAACTGTTGCATTTTTATTTTGATGGAATCAAGCACTAGTCTTGGGAAGATAGAGAAAATAAGAAAGAAACCACCTATTCAATATACAGGGTGATTCAGAATTCGATGTAAATATAATATTATTGGGTTCAAGATAAAACTTCTCCATCATATAATGCAACCCCTTTGAGCTACAGTCACTGTGAGTTGGGTAAAAAATGAAAGATTACTTGAAATTGGGATCATAATAACGGATCAAGTGCAAGTATTGCAGTACCGCACGCCTTTGAAATAGCAGTCTCAAATGCGTTCCGACATGCGATCACCTCCACATGCAAGCGTTTAACCCATTGCGTTTGAAAACAATGTCGTGAACCCTTTCATTGATTAAGTTTTTTTTTGGAAAACGGTTAGTCATATGAAAAAAATGCAAAATAGTGAATTCTAAATTTTTTTTATGCACTAGCGGGCCGTAAAGTGCACTTTACCGCCCGGCTTTGCGGGCGTTAAGTTGTACTTTACCGCCCGCGGGCTCATTATGGCCCACGGGCCGTAATGTGCACTTTACCGCCCGCTGTTCTTAGTTTTCTTATATCGTCATATCAATTCATGAAGAACCTATGATCATTTTCTTGGATTCTAATATATCCAGCGGTATATCATAGACTTCTTCTTTATCCGATTCCATAGTGTCTCTATTATTATTATCACTAATTTTTACTTTTCAGTAAAAGAATGACAATTCAGATTGTTGATTGGATGTATGTATTGCTATAGACAACAACCATCAGCTTGCTTGACAACGTCAAAATTAGGTAGGTATATAATATACTGGGTATGCATATTTTAAAATTCTGGAGAATGAATCTCTTCTAGAGATCAAAGAGTTTTACTATTACGATAATTGCAATATTCATATGATGATTTTTATATGTAAATCATCCATGAACATTACGCTTCTCTTGATCACTGAATTTATACATAACAAATTAAATTCAGGGTAATATTAGTTTATCGAAATCTATAGTCATTACTTTTGAGTCAGAAAATGAACAACTAGTGCATAAAAATTTTTATGTATCACGTGCGTGAAATGCGTTTATGGCCTTCAGCGCGCCACAGCAGGCCATAAACGCCTACTTTACGGCCTTAATACATAAATAACTATTATGGCCCACAGGATCATGCTTTTCAAAGTGAGATTCTCTATTGGAACTTACAATTTGGGCCAATAAAAGGGAATTTTCAGAAGATGTGATCCATTATTTTAGTCACAATTTTAGAATATCTTTTTTTTACCTAACATTACAGTGGCTGTAGCTAGGAGGGAGTGCATTTTAAGGAACATGTTTATTTATATGAAGACAAAATCTCATTTCCAATTTCCAACTAACCTCTGATATTCGTTCAGAGGTTCTAAAGAATTACAAATTAAATTCCCATTATATTTTCAAAACTCATGTCTTTTTTTCCATTATTAGGATTGTTTACCAGATTGCTTCAGTTTTTCAGACAGCTCTGGGGGGGGGGGTCCAGACCCCTTAATTACGCCACTGACACCACCTGTATATCAGAAAAGAGGCTCCTATGCATATATATTTACATGAGATTTTTATTGTGAAATTTCATCTTCAAGGTCTTGAAGTCCTGCTACATGAGAAATGACCCACACTGTATACAGGGTGTAAATAGGTCTATAATTTCAATTGATGACTGAAAATATAGGATATGGTTCATTAGCTCATTTTGATGAGAACAATTTATATGAAGATATTTTGCCCTAATCCTCTTAACTTTCAAGCTGTTGGATGTTAGCATTTTATTTTCTCTTTGATGATTAAATAAATTTTCACAATGTGAAAAAATATCATGTTTATGAATACTAGTCAAAATAAGACCACCACCTAATGAATCAAATGTCATTATTCTGAATACACAATAAAAGGCAGTAGCCCACTACCTAGTTCAAAATAATTTCATCATGCCACAAATGCATGAAAATGGTTTCTATTTTTCTACTCAAAGACGGTTTTTCCAATGGATAAAAATTGAGGAGGTTGGAAAATAAATGGGGATTAGAAAAATAATTTTAATTTTCGGAAAAATCAATCATGGCCTGCAATATATATTTTTTTCTGTCATGGGAAATAAGTTTGAAATTTCATCTTTGTTGACAGGTTATAAAATGTGACTTTTCATAAATTACTTTTTTCCCAGGGGAAAAAAGTGAGTACTTTTTTCCCTGGTATATATCACATATACACTGTTGATGGCTTTTGTTGTGCTATAGTTCTGAAAAATAGGCCAATAACACCATCACCAAGAAAGAACTGCAATTCCTTTCATCTTCCGTTAGAATTCATGGTTATGTAAATTACTAAACAAACACTAAATTCAAATATTTGATTACTTCAAAATTATGATGAAGAAGCCTGCAATGCAGGTGCCATTCCTGTTAAAAAGTTAAAATTTCAAATTGATAATCTTCTGATTTTATTATAATGTAATATCTTCTCATTCTCATTCATCTTCTCATATTGATTGTTCCTTTTTCCTGTCACAAAATAAAGTATTAGGTATAAAGGGAAAAATATTAGTTATTAGCATTTTAGCACATGGTTTTTTGTCCCCCTCAGCTATGTATCAGGAGACAACACAACCTGGAGCTAAAATCTACTACATTGTATTATAAATAACTATTCTTCTTGAAATTTAATTTCAACATCCTATAGTTGGATTGTTAAGAGGTTTAGGGCATATGTTCATATGAACTTTTCTTCTAAAAATGAGTTAAAAGGAACCATTTCCATTTCCTGTCATCAATTAAATTACACCCTGAATTTATATCTCAAAGAGAATGCAAATTCTTATTGGGAGTTTCAGTGTCTTCAATAGATGTTCCTCATGGCATATATAGCCAGGATAGTAGATGTTTTCTGTAGAGTATACCGAAAAAGTAATTATATATTCATCAGATAGAGAATGGAAATTCTTAATGTAAGTACCTATCTTTTATAAGTATACATTTTTTCATGTTCATAATATATTTGAGAATATTCCTTTTCAAAACTACACCTATTCCCAAGCCTTTTC
>OU896717.1:25737466-26020469 GCA_918026855.4 Phaedon cochleariae | reverse complement strand
GGGGACAGGGGACAGCCAAAGTCTTTACTACTGTAGAAGAATGCACTTCACTGGCACCGTTTTTCTGTGGCAGTAGAGCTACTTTATAAAAAAAATACCTACCGTTGGTGCAAAGTAACATTCCTCTAGTAGAAGAGTCACTTCACTGTTCTAGGAAAGGCACTTTACTGATGTAGGGAAGTCACTTTACTGTTGTAGGGAAATCGCTCTCTGGTCATAGTGAAGTAACTTCGCTGTCGTAGGAAAGTAGCTGTACTGTCCCAAGAAGGAGGTTCCAATTTATTATTTTGTTATAGAAAAGTGGATCACTAATACAGGAAAGATATTTGCTGTTGTACTTGTTGTAGTATATCGTCTCTTTAAGAACAACAAAGTTCTTGCCAAGTGCAGCATAGTGTTTTTATAAGTAGTCAGTGGAAGTCAATTTCCTTACAATATCAAAAATTTTTGCTGGAAATATCTTTGAAAATATGGAACCTTCAGCCCGTCCTACAAAACTATAGGATAAGCAAACTCAAATCAAACTTCTGTATTTTGGTGAAACAATTTTCTCAGTGATGACGTTAGGAAGTTAGGTTTGACAATGTAGTTCATCTACTTCTTCTCTTCTTGTATTTCTGGAAACTCTAAGCATCACGCTGTCGCCAGTGTCACAAATTGGGTTTGAATAAAATCTAGATCATTATTAGGAATATTAGTATATTTTTATTGGTACTGAAGCATCTAGCAAGAGTTGCAAGTAGGTATATAAGTCTTCAATAAGTGATTATTAGGGCGGATACTAGGTCGAACTATTGTCTTCAGTGAATGTGAATGTTGTCATTGGTCATATTGAATCTCATGAGGTAATTTCTAGTTACAAGTCGGACAGCGTCGATGTGGTTCTACTTTTCATGCGAAAGCGACAATTCAGATAACGATGACTTTCGGTTCATGACGTCATCGAAGCAGGCTTTTTCGAGGGTGCCAAATTTCATTACTGAAAAAAATATATTTGCGATGATTTCAAATAACTTATACATGATGGAATGATCAATATGAAATAAGTTTTTGGCGTAAATTCGACTAGTGTGTACAACCCCATTCTACAGAAAAATCCCAACATTGTGTTGTTATGGAACAGTTAACGGCCGTCGGCCGTTAAAAAATCCTAACGGACGGAGGCTGTCAACATCAATTTTTCAATCGTCATCTGTATACCGCTAAAAAGACAATATGACACACATGATTTTTAAATTTTTTTCATGAATATTTAGTAGTACCATCCCTTGGAATTTCAATTCGTTGTGTAGGTACTACACGAAAAAAAGGAATTGTTGAATCAATCGGCGGCTCGGTGGTCGAGAGCGTGAAGGCGCTGAGTTCGTATGGGGACTCCCACCGAGACATATAGGTTCGAATCCTAGTTAGGCCATGGATGTTTGTGTTTGTATGTATACCTAACCCCGCACAAGTTTCGACTTATGGGGCGTTTGGTCCCAGTGCTGGGACCAATGAGGTATGCAATTGCAAAAAAAAAACAAAAAAAAAAACAAAAAATCAAAATTTAATAGAATGAAGCAAATAAAAGTGTCATATATGCACGACAAAATATAATCATGAAATGAGTAAATCTTTAGGTATCTTGTTTCAGAGCGAATTTGAAGTTTGAATCAATTGAATATGTCTTGCATGAACTCTGTATCTTATTCAATCAAGCACATCCATGAATTGTTTATGAAGATATATTGAATTAGCTTAAACAATGATTTTGTTTGATTCAAGATAACAAAATATTTATCCAATCAAATATTCAGCTGATTCAATGAGATATATGGTTGGTTCAAACTGTTAGAAATATTTGGTTAATTCAATGAAATATTTGAGTGTTTCAATGAAATATTTTGTTGATTTAATGAAATATTTCGTTGAGAAACTGTATTTCCATTCGACAAATTGTTTTGTTGAACCAAATTCAGTATTAATTCGGGAGTTTCCTGAAATATCACATCAATAGAATAAACTAAACAATGAAACTATAGTCGACTTCTAGCATATATCCTCCAGTTATCTGATGTAGTCTTTACTTCTCTTCAGCTCATGCAAACCTATATCAAACGAGGCGAATTGATCGCCATCTAGAGGCAAAAATGTAGCTTCCCAGATAACACAGGATATCCTATGGATATCCTTCTCAAGTCCATTTCAGGTCGGGATATCCTGGGACATGAAATGGATATCCATAGGATATCCGTCAGAGGATATCAAATGGATATTCTGATGCGGATCACCTATGGACGTCCATAAGATGTTCGTTTAGCGAACAAAAATTGTTAATTGAGAATGGTTCAAAACAATACGAATCATCACAAATATCACATGCAAATCACATGTTTATTAGAAATTCAAAGGTAGTTTTCCATCATATAACTATTGTTATGTAGGTTTAATATGTTTATAGCCACAATTAAGATATCCGATGCAAATATGAATTCATATAAATAACAACACCACATTGAAAAGGAATATTCTCAGATATATTATAAACATGAAAAAATGGATACATTTGAATAAATACATTGAGAATTCGCATTCTCTATGTGATGAAATTATTAATCCTTTCTCGGCATATTCAACAGAAAACAACTACTTTCCTGGCTATATGCCACGACGAACATTGAATTATATCAATTGAACATACACGATAAGAATTTGAGCATAAAATGAATATCGTCTGAAATTGAGAATTGACATTCTCTTCCAGAATCGGATGAATACTATGATGAATATAACGATATAAAAAATATATTACTTACCAAATTGGTATGAAAATTGGAATGTATGGGAGAAATATACTAGTATACATACTCTGTTCTTGTTGAGTCGTGAATTTATCAAAAATCATCCGTATCCATGATGTTTGGGATATATGCACATCTCTTTCACATAGGTTAGATGATTTTGATTCGAATAAAATGATTGGGTTTTTCTCAATTCAGAATTTCTTTCCACGCCCTGTATGATAAATGTCAGTTTGTCATACATCTAAAACAATTGCCACCCACATGACTGGAGATAAGTCAACAAATTTTCATTCTCAGATAGATGTCAGTTCCACTATAGTTTTAGTTATATTATTATAGAAATGTGAAAATTGTGTATTAAATGAAGAATGGCTGAAGGAATGACTGGACTTCAGGTTACTGAGGAGAGTTTGAAACTCGAAATGAATTTTATTCGAATCAAAATCATCTAACCTATGTGAAAGAGATGTGCATATATCCCAAACATCATGGATACGGATGATTTTTGATAAATTCACGACTCAACAAGAACAGAGTATGTATACTAGTATATTTCTCCCATACATTCCAATTTTCATACCAATTTGGTAAGTAATATATTTTTTATATCGTTATATTCATCATAGTATTCATCCGATTCTGGAAGAGAATGTCAATTCTCAATTTCAGACGATATTCATTTTATGCTCAAATTCTTATCGTGTATGTTCAATTGATATAATTCAATGTTCGTCGTGGCATATAGCCAGGAAAGTAGTTGTTTTCTGTTGAATATGCCGAGAAAGGATTAATAATTTCATCACATAGAGAATGCGAATTCTCAATGTATTTATTCAAATGTATCCATTTTTTCATGTTTATAATATATCTGAGAATATTCCTTTTCAATACTTTCATACCCAATCAAGGGGTTCAAACTTGAACGATGGAAACTTGTTATTTTTATAGACCTTCAATAGCAGATTCGTGATTGGGTTTTTCTCAATTCAGAATTTCTTTCCACGCCCTGTATGATAAATGTCAGTTTGTCATACATCTAAAACAATTGCCACCCACATGACTGGAGATAAGTCAACAAATTTTCATTCTCAGATAGATGTCAGTTCCACTATAGTTTTAGTTATATTATTATAGAAATGTGAAAATTGTGTATTAAATGAAGAATGGCTGAAGGAATGACTGGACTTCAGGTTACTGAGGAGAGTTTGAAACTCGAAATGAATTTTATTCGAATCAAAATCATCTAACCTATGTGAAAGAGATGTGCATATATCCCAAACATCATGGATACGGATGATTTTTGATAAATTCACGACTCAACAAGAACAGAGTATGTATACTAGTATATTTCTCCCATACATTCCAATTTTCATACCAATTTGGTAAGTAATATATTTTTTATATCGTTATATTCATCATAGTATTCATCCGATTCTGGAAGAGAATGTCAATTCTCAATTTCAGACGATATTCATTTTATGCTCAAATTCTTATCGTGTATGTTCAATTGATATAATTCAATGTTCGTCGTGGCATATAGCCAGGAAAGTAGTTGTTTTCTGTTGAATATGCCGAGAAAGGATTAATAATTTCATCACATAGAGAATGCGAATTCTCAATGTATTTATTCAAATGTATCCATTTTTTCATGTTTATAATATATCTGAGAATATTCCTTTTCAATACTTTCATACCCAATCAAGGGGTTCAAACTTGAACGATGGAAACTTGTTATTTTTATAGACCTTCAATCGCAGATTCGTGATTGGGTTTTTTCTCAATTCAGAATTTCTTTCCACGCCCTGTATGATAAATGTCAGTTTGTCATACATCTAAAACAATTGCCACCCACATGACTGGAGATAAGTCAACAAATTTTCATTCTCAGATAGATGTCAGTTCCACTATAGTTTTAGTTATATTATTATAGAAATGTGAAAATTGTGTATTAAATGAAGAATGGCTGAAGGAATGACTGGACTTCAGGTTACTGAGGAGAGTTTGAAACTCGAAATGAATTTTATTCGAATCAAAATCATCTAACCTATGTGAAAGAGATGTGCATATATCCCAAACATCATGGATACGGATGATTTTTGATAAATTCACGACTCAACAAGAACAGAGTATGTATACTAGTATATTTCTCCCATACATTCCAATTTTCATACCAATTTGGTAAGTAATATATTTTTTATATCGTTATATTCATCATAGTATTCATCCGATTCTGGAAGAGAATGTCAATTCTCAATTTCAGACGATATTCATTTTATGCTCAAATTCTTATCGTGTATGTTCAATTGATATAATTCAATGTTCGTCGTGGCATATAGCCAGGATAGTAGTTGTTTTCTGTTGAATATGCCGAGAAAGGATTAATAATTTCATCACATAGAGAATGCGAATTCTCAATGTATTTATTCAAATGTATCCATTTTTTCATGTTTATAATATATCTGAGAATATTCCTTTTCAATACTTTCATACCCAATCAAGGGGTTCAAACTTGAACGATGGAAACTTGTTATTTTTATAGACCTTCAATCGCAGATTCGTGATTGGGTTTTTCTCAATTCAGAATTTCTTTCCACGCCCTGTATGATAAATGTCAGTTTGTCATACATCTAAAACAATTGCCACCCACATGACTGGAGATAAGTCAACAAATTTTCATTCTCAGATAGATGTCAGTTCCACTATAGTTTTAGTTATATTATTATAGAAATGTGAAAATTGTGTATTAAATGAAGAATGGCTGAAGGAATGACTGGACTTCAGGTTACTGAGGAGAGTTTGAAACTCGAAATGAATTTTATTCGAATCAAAATCATCTAACCTATGTGAAAGAGATGTGCATATATCCCAAACATCATGGATACGGATGATTTTTTTTTTGATAAATTCACGACTCAACAAGAACAGAGTATGTATACTAGTATATTTCTCCCATACATTCCAATTTTCATACCAATTTGGTAAGTAATATATTTTTTATATCGTTATATTCATCATAGTATTCATCCGATTCTGGAAGAGAATGTCAATTCTCAATTTCAGACGATATTCATTTTATGCTCAAATTCTTATCGTGTATGTTCAATTGATATAATTCAATGTTCGTCGTGGCATATAGCCAGGAAAGTAGTTGTTTTCTGTTGAATATGCCGAGAAAGGATTAATAATTTCATCACATAGAGAATGCGAATTCTCAATGTATTTATTCAAATGTATCCATTTTTTCATGTTTATAATATATCTGAGAATATTCCTTTTCAATACTTTCATACCCAATCAAGGGGTTCAAACTTGAACGATGGAAACTTGTTATTTTTATAGACCTTCAATCGCAGATTCGTGATTGGGTTTTTCTCAATTCAGAATTTCTTTCCACGCCCTGTATGATAAATGTCAGTTTGTCATACATCTAAAACAACAACACCACAGTTTGGAATTTTTCTCTGTTGTTCAATGTTTTCGTACAAAAATATACAATCACTCGAAAATAGCTCTCATATATTTACTTTTTTGTGGTCTTCAGATGGACATCCATGAGATATTCATCCATGGATTTATAGCGGATATCCATCAGAAGATATCTACCCAGATAGCACAAGACGTCTTTAAGATGTCTGAATTATATCCTATCTTAGTCTGTACGTCTTACTCCCTGAATAAGACGTCTACAAGATGTCATCATTCAGACGTTTTAAAGATATCTGATTCTCACGTCCTGAATACGTCTTAAAGACATCGTAATAATACAAATAAGCAATAATGATATTTGGTATATTATAATAAGTATTAATCATAATGACTTTTAGTGTGTCATATCTGAACGTTCTCCACTCTCAGAATTCCTGAATTCCACACCTAGTTATGGTTCTATTCTCATAATATGCGTTAAACTTTTAATAAGAAATATAGGTATTGATTCAGGCTAATAGAATATTTTCAATTTCATAATTTTTATAACTTCACCGTAATACATAGAGGTTATATAGATTGTTCAGAGTAAGTTATTTTATAAATCGGGTGGGATGATTTGAAAATACCGCCATGTCAAACGAAAGAGAGATCGTAGCGCCAGAGCCAGAACGGCGAAAGCCAGTACTATTTGATTGTTTATATTTTACATTGTTTGGTTTTGGTGATGGTGTTCATTGAGAGGTGTGTTTATGTTAATTTCGTTTTGAGTTCTCAATCATTCTCAGCTTTGATATTTGTGTATTTTTTAAATCCGTGTTTTCCAGTGGTTCATTGTGTTTTGATTGAGGACAATAATATCTCTGATGTTTAACAGTAGAACACCTACCTACCTCTAGTTGGAATGTTGAACCTAAAACCTATACCAACATAAGCTGTAAGTTTTTATCATTATTGAACATGAATTCTTATGATTTGGCCATTTAGCCTGTGCATTTCAATCTGTCTATCCTTTTTCAGTGATTCAGTGTCTCCAAAATGAAGCTGAGCTCATAAATGCGGGCACCTGGTTTTGGCTGGTCAAATGGATGCAAATGATTGCATTGAAGTATAATAAGTATTATGCCTCATTATGTTTACAGTCCACTGTGTGTGTCAGGTGAGAAGAACTCTCCCTAATAATGATATTGGTAAACTCCTGCAACTCAACTCTATATCATTGTTTTCAGGAAGAATGTGGGATCTTCCAGAGATATATAAATATGCTTGGTTGACACAAAAAGCAATCAACAGAGGGACTAATACAATCAGTATTCCTATAGATGAGATGCCCTGTTTTAAGAAAAAAATGAAGAGACCAGTTATATGAAACATAATGAATATTCTCAATTTTCCTATCACAAACAGGGTGGACGAGCAACTTCTTTTCTGGAAATGTCAAACCTGTCCTTGGTAGTTGTACTTTTCAAATAAATGTCACAAAGATCAACTATTTATTTGTGTTGTATGTACCTACATATGTTTGCTTCATAACTGGCACTTTATCCGAGGAAGGCATTTTCAAACGGGACACCCTGTATTTTATTCCATAATCGGTTAAGCATTATCATAACTAATTCAACGATACTGTGTTTGATAGGATTTCTACAAACGATTAGGAAGATATTCACATTTCCATATCCTCAATGAGCATATGAAAACTTCGAATGCAAATATCTTCGTAATCGTTTGAAATAACCCTATCCAATCCGGTACCGTTGAATTCGTTATAATAGTTCCTAATTCATTATGGAATAATATACATGGTGTTCTATATTGTTAAGGATATTTAGTAAATATCCCTGAAAAATATCTCATGGATATTTGTGAACAATATCTTATGGATATCCCTGAAAAATGTCTTATGGATATTTGTGAACAATATCTTATGGATATCCCTGAAAAATGTCTTATGGATGTCCCTGAAGGATATCCTATAGAAGTCCAACTCCTTCCACTCGGCACGTCCATTGGACGTCCATAAGATATACATCGGATATCACTGGATATTCTCTGGATATCCCAAATATCCTAAATGGACGTCCAATGGATGTCCATCGAATGTCCGTGTGTTGACTGGGTTGATGTAGAATGAACAAAATACTTCATTGATATAAATGATTTGTTCGAAACGAGTTCATTGCTACATCGGATTAATGAAACTTGTTTGTTGTTTCAGAGAGATATTCTCATCAAAATGATCATTATTTCGTCAAATTAACAAAATGTTTATAATTGAATCAACATCGACAGTATTTAGGATCGAATATAATTTGTTTTTGAGAAAACCATATATTTTGTTGATGGAATTGATATTATACTATTGATTCAATTAGACTACATTCTTGATTTGAACAAAAAATTGCTCAGTCCAATAAAAATAATTCAAGCATAAATAATTTGTTGATGCAACAAATCCTTTTTTTCCTTGTAGGTAATAATCCACAACTCAGAATATGTTTGTTCTTTTTCAATCAGGGATGACAAGATTTTCACATCCGTCATCGAGACCAACATTTACGACATGATAATGAACCACGTAAACGGACGATTCCAACTATTTATCCAGCCCTCATTTCTTATTCATACCCCATAAAACTCCCAGCGATAAATCTCTTGCTTCACGAATAGCCAAATAAAAGACGTATAATTTCACGATTGCGTGTTCCGCGATCAAATTCTCGATGACAACTCAGTTTGATCGATATTGAACACGTGCGGGGGGTTAAAGAGATTGCCGGATTTTTCATTCCTATCATATTTTCTCGCTTTCACGCCCACGCGATTCATATTCTATTTTATGAGTCTTTTTTTGTCGTACGAAATAATTGTACAACGTCTAACAATTTGAATGCACTCTTTATACAGGATGTTCGGCACGGTCAGGTCGTAACCCTAACAACACCAGTACATCCTAGGGACTTCCCATGGACATCACTGATTTTATACTAGGACATCCCAGGGATGTCCTTTGTCGGGACAACGTACATACTAGGGATGTCCCAGGGACATCCGCTGGCCGCTAAAAAAGGCATCCAAGGGATGCCCTTCTGGTACGTCCCTGGAATGTACCAAGTACGATGAAAGGTTATCCCTAGGACGTCTCAAGGTTATCCCAGGGACATCCTTTCGACAAAAGAAAAAAGTTGCAGGTCGAGTAGGGATGGAACCCGGGACCTTTGGCTTATCATGCACGCACCTTGCTCCATTGCGGCTATCATGCCTCCTGAAGATTTATGTACTGAACAGATTTATAAACAGGACTTAACTACAGAAACCTGAATAAATACAACTTTATTAGAAATTGGGTATAATTATTATCATTCTTGGGTATTTAAAAATAAGGGGCATTATGCATGTACGATTTCTGTCTGCGAAAAATGGTAATTTCTCAAGAAGTTCTGAGACTTTATTCTTTATTTTCATTACAACCATTTTACGGAAGAGAAACAAACATTTTCAAAAAAATTCAACTCAATAGTTTGATGAAATTCAATGACTCTGATGTGAATGGATATCAGATACTCCAGAGACACGAATAGGATAACCTAGGGATGTACCAGGCGGGATGTCCACTGGACAACCACTGCAGGACATCCCTTGGATGTCCCAATCATGTCCTTGTACCGCGGGACAAAAAAGGGACGTACCTAGGATATCCCTGTGTTGTTAGGGAAAATGATAGGGCTGATGAGGTGAACCAAAGTAATGTTAGAAATAAACGAGGAAGAATTGTTGAGAACATAAATATGGACTTGGCAACAATTCTCGAATGGGGATCCAATGACTTGGTAGATTTCAATGCAAACAAAACACAAGCATATGCCTTTTCTCTAGAAAAGCCGATCTCACTTTGCCTAACATAAGCTTGTCAGGAGTAACCATACCTTTGAAGACATCCCTTTCGATGCTTGGTATCACTATCAGCAATAACCTTTCTTGGGAAAATCACGTGAGATCAATTGCTAACAGTGCATCCCAAAAACTTGGTTTTCTGTTTCGGGCCAGGAGCTATTTCACTTCCAGTCAGCTGCTTATGATCTATAAGGCACAGATCCGACCTGTCCTGGAATACTGTTCCCATATCTGGAGTGCAGCGCCCAAACATACCCTCAAACTGTTGGATTCTGTCCAAAGAAGGGCAATTCGTCTCGTGGGTGATGCCTCGCTCACAAACTCACTCACTTCTCTGGAACACCGAAAGAAAGTTGGCGATCTGGCTCTATTTTATAGATATTTTCATGGACGATGATCTTCTGAAATATCAACAATTGTTCCTCCCTTTGGCAGTCCCCGCGAGATTAACTCATCGAGTTGAGGCTTCGCACCCCTTCGTGGTCACTTTGGAGACTTGCAGAACATCTCTTTCCAAAGTCTCGTTCATCTTAACGAACAGCGAGGCTCTGGAACACATTGTCAAGGGAGGTGTTCCCCGAGGCATATAACCTCCAGAAATTTAAGAACACCAATTCCTACCTCATTTCCTTTGGTTCTCACGATGTTCTCTGAACATTACAGGATATCCCTTTTCGTGAGAACCAGAACATAAAAAAAAATATTGAAAAAATGTCTATGCACTTATTTATGGATTTATTGACCTCAATGATATTCGGGCGCAACTAAATTAGCTCCTACTAATGCTCCTTGCGATATTTAAACGGCTGTTCAGTGATTTTTATACAGGATGGGACAATTTTTTTCCGTTTAATAGAGGCATTTTTGACAGAGGTGACAAATTTGACATTTTGCTTCCACTGTTTGATTACACACCATCTTTTTCATGCAAAAATAGTATACTTTATTTTAATCGATATCTTGTACCGTTCTAGAAAAAATCGCATTCTTAAACATACATCCCCAACATTTCAGAGTTGATACAAACACTCATTTACTCAATAATATCATGGTAGTTGCAGTTATTGTCACGTTTTGAGATGTTTTTGATCATCATCAGTGACCTGCAAGTGTTTCAAACAACCATGTTGCCGTCCAAATTTGGTGATAACTTTTCAGAGGTAAGACTGGAAACTTCCAGTTTTTTTTTCAGAAAGATATTTCCCTTCAGAGATATTTTTTGTTTCGTGTTAATTTTTGATAAGTCTCGAGGTTCATTTGCAAATAAATAATTCTTGATATGATGCATCCTGCGCATTTTTGAAAATCAATTTAATTAGTCGGACTGTTTATTAATCATGGCTACAATATATATATTCTTATTGTTAACAAACTGACTCGCAAACTGTTTCTGGTCCTCGCGGGCTTTACAAAAACTCTCGCGTTACAAATTTAGCGATAACTATTCAGGATCTAAGGTGAGCACTTTAACACCTTGTACCAACTCAACGAAACGATTTTGGATAAAGTTTGCTAAAATCAACTCATTTTCATCTCAGGAGTCTACAGTCAAGCCATGTCCCAACCAGATTATTTTTCTGAAAAATGCATAAGATGCCTCGGATCAGAAATTATTCATTTGCAAATGAACCTCGAGATTTATCAAAAATTAATACGATACGAAAAATATTTATGAAGGGAATATCTTTCTGGAAAAAACTGGAAGTTTCCAGTCTGACATCTGAAAAGCTATCACCGAATTTGTACGGCAACATGGTTGTTTGAAACACTTGCAGGTCACTGATGATGATCAAACACATCTCAAAACGTGACTTACAGTCACAGAACATGCCATGGCAAAAATTATGAAAATCGATTTCAGCCTACTCTTTTTATGAGCAAAATAATGTTCTTCCAAACAAACTTCAACGCCTTGTACCAACTCAAGGAGACGATTTTGGATAAAGGTAAGTTGGCCTAAATCAACTTGTTTTTATCCCAGGAGTCCACAGCCGAGCCATGTCCCAACCTTTTACAGACACCCTGTATATCCCAAAGGCATGTTAAACCATTGTAGCGGAAATTTGCCCTTGATTTCGCGATTTGATAACGAAATCAGAATTATGCCAATTGAATGGTAGATTTCGAAATCCTACCCGTGCCACCCCCTCAGTCTGAGCCAAATCCACGGCACAGCGATTTATTTGCTGCTGTTATTCCGGATATACTTTCGTCATGTAATAACGAGTTTAGACAAGAAGCAAATAAAAGGAAATGATGTCGCCTTTGCGAATATCCAAACGTGCCGCGATTCAAACTGATCAAAGTTAGTGGCATTGCGTCAATACTTCCGCGAGAATATATCGCCCTCCTCTAAAGATAATATCCGATATACCAGTGTAAAACTCAACATGTGGATTATAATACTTGTAGTGTGAGCACCACATGAGTTTCACACTGGTCCATCGGATATTATATTTTGACGAGGGCTAAATATTCACCGAGAAAATAGGAAATAATTGATAGAATAGTCTTGCATTTACCTAAAATAATGGAATAATATTGCAATTATTATCTTTTCATTGCACCGAACTCAATCGACAGATTGATATTGAATTGATGAGACAAGATTGATTTTGCAATTTGACCTTGATTGACAAAATAATTTTGCAATTTTTGTTAGTTGAGTCAGTTGCGATGAAAAACCTGCATGTCGTTAAAAGACATGATTGCAAGATTATTTTGTCAATATAACTATTGTCACTAATGCAAGATAACTCTTGCAATCAGGGATTAATTGGTAGAGACAGATTACTCTTGTAAAGACTATAATTGGATGATTAATGTCAGAATAATTTAGCAATTCTTCAAGTACCTACCAAGTTAGAACGGTCAAGCAAGGTGATTGTGATGGACAAACTTCATTGTCAGTCATTTCTCTTATATTATATCACACAGTAAAGTTTTGAGTAATAATTAATGGTACCTGAGTACCTATACCCGGTGATCTCTAACCGATTATGGAATAAAATACAGGGTATTCCATTTGAAAATCAAATAATTGATGTCATTTCCAGGAAAACGGAATGAAAAAAATCCCAAAATGAGTAGTGAAGTACCCTCTAGTGAACATATGCGATGTTTCAAATTTCAGAAATAAAGCTAGGAAAAAAAAAGGAGAAAATGTCTGTCTCCCTTTATAGGTAGCATATTCTTATGAACAAAAAATGAGTTGTATCAGATTAAAGTCGTTATCAATATAGAATCAAAGTACTTCTTGCATTTGTACAAAAGGTAATTCAATTTTTGCACTAGTGCACACTGAAGAATTTAAAAAATAGTTATGCACGACCCGGTGTAAATTAGCACTTCAGTTCCCGGTTTTGCGGGCGTAAAGTGGCACTTTACCTCCAGCGGACTACTGGAATGGTGCCACTGGTTCAAGACTTTCCAGAATTTTCTAGAAACAGCAGATTCGAAAGAACCTGAGCAGCATCTATCTGAAACGGATAAACTCAAACTACTGATAAACTATGTGTCTCATTCAGTGTATCAGTTCATCAGTGACTGTTCAAGTTATTCTGAAGCTGTGAAGATTTTGCAAGAATTGTACATAAAACAAGCTAACGAAGTATTTGCAAGGCATCTGCTTGCCACGAGAAGACAACAAACTGAGGAAAACATAGATCAGTATGTACAAGCGTTGAAATTGCTCAGTAAAGATTGTAATTTCAAACCCGTCACAGCAGAACAAAACAAAAACGAGTTCATCCGCGATGCTTTCATAAATGGTTTACTCTCAACATCTATACGACAACGATTGTTAGAAAACAATACATTGAAGCTAGAACAAGCAATTTTCCTATCACGATCTTTGGAAGACGCCCAAAGAAATTCTGAATCGTATTCTTCTGATTTCGGCAGAATTAATGCAGCAAGTACGTCCAATGACAATACAGAAACAGATAATAATGGTCAGATCATGTCTGCTGCAACTGTATCCACCCAAAAATGCTTCTTCTGTGGAAATAATAGACACCCCCGATCAATTTGTCCTGCTAGGGAACAAATGTGTTCCTTTTGTAAAAAAATTGGCCACTTTTCAAAGGTTTGCATGAAGTCGAAAAACTCATCAAAGAATCATAAATCTACCACTGCTTCATTAGTTCTCGCTTCGGCTTCATCTACTTTTCCATGCAGTTTGTCAAGAGCTCTAGTTAACGCAAGACTGAACAATATCTTTGTACAATCTCTAATAGACACTGGAAGTTCTGATAGTTATGTAAGCTATGAATTTGCCACTCGCAATCAACTGAAAATCCATCCTACTAACGGCCAAGTGTCCATGGCTGCAACTTCATTATCATTAGCTCTGAAAGGTTTCTGCGTAGTTGATCTCGATATTCTTGGTAATAACCATCGAAAAGTCAAGCTTCTTGTCCTACCAAACCTTTGTAGTGATGTTATCATCGGACACGATATTATGAAGCTGCATTCTCGAGTCGATGTATTCTTTGGTGGACCAAATCCTCCTTTATCGATTTGCTGCCTTACAGAAGCCAAAGTTGAGCCACCTTCACTATTTGGCGATTTAACTGATAATTGTAGACCAATAGCAACAAAATCACGTCGACATTGTGAGGAAGATGAACATTTCATACAGGCAGAAGTGGAGAAATTGTTGAGGGAACATATTATAGAAGAAAGTGTTTCACCTTGGCGAGCTCAAGTTTTAGTAACCAGAAATGAAAATCATAAAAGACGTATGGTTGTGGACTATTCACAGACTGTCAACAAATTTACGTTACTTGATGCTTATCCCCTTCCTAATATCGAACAGATCGTTTCAAAAGTTGCAAAACATGAGGTATTCAGTACTATTGATCTAAAAAGTGCATATCATCAAATACCTATTCGTGATTCTGATAAACCTTTCACTGCATTTGAAGCTGCTGGACGATTATACCAGTTTCGTCGTATACCGTTTGGAGTAACAAATGGTGTATCATGCTTTCAGAGGGTTATAGATGATATCATAGTCAAAGAGAACTTGAAGGGAGTGTTTGCGTACCTTGATGATGTAACAGTTTGTGGCGTTAATCAGGAATCTCATGATAAGAATCTTCAAGATTTCCTTCAGGTAGTGGACAAGTATGGATTGACTCTGAATAAAGAGAAATGCCAGTTCTCCAAAAAGACTATCAATCTACTTGGTTATACCATCGAAAATAAGACTTTGAAACCTGATGCTGAACGACTCAAGCCCCTTCTGAACATGCCGCTACCAAAGGACACTAGCTCTCTGAGAAGGGTTGTGGGTATGTTCGCTCATTATTCCAGGTGGATACGCAGATTCTCCGACAAAATACGAAGCCTAGTAAACTGCAGAACTTTTCCATTGCCGACTGATGTTGTGAACGACTTTGAGCAGCTGAAAAATGATATCGCCAATTCGTTTGTCTGTAGTATATCTGAAAATGAAATTTTGGTTGTTGAAACCGACGCATCAGAGTTTGCTATTGCAGCAACGCTAAGTCAAGCCGGAAGACCAGTTGCCTTTTACTCCAAAACCCTTACAGATTGTGAGCGACGACATTCGGCTGTTGAGAAAGAAGCTCTCGCAATCGTGGAAGCAATACAGAAATGGAGACATTATCTTTTGGTCGGCATTTCAAACTCATCACGGATCAAGAATCTGTTTCATTCATGTTCGACATAAAACACTCTAGTAAGATAAAAAATGAAAAAATCATGAGGTGGCGTTTAGAACTCTCTTGCTATAGTTATGACATATCATATCGTCCAGGGAATGCAAACGTAGTAGCTGATGCGTTCTCAAGAATCTGTGGAGCAACAAGCGAAAACAAATTATACGAGTTACATCAATCATTATGTCATCCGGGAATAACAAGAATGTTTCATCTGATACGGAGTCGAAATTTACCATTTTCATTGGATGATGTAAAAAGAATTACAAGAGCATGTCCAATATGTGCTGAAATCAAACCAAAATTCTTCAAGAATGCTGATGGACATTTGATAAAAGCAACTTCTCCATTAGAGCGACTGAATATAGATTTTAAAGGGCCTTTACCAAGTACATCGCAGAATAAATATCTTCTCACAATAGTAGATGAGTACTCCCGATTCCCATTCGCTTTTCCATGTCCGGATATGAGTTCTTCCACAGTTATAAATTGTCTCAGTCAACTCTTTTCAATTTTTGGAATGCCTGCCTATATTCATTCTGATAGAGGATCATCTTTCATATCACGAGATCTTGTCAGTTTTCTTCATTCTAGAGGAATAGCCACCAGCAGAACAACACCTTATAACCCTGAAGGAAATGGCCAAGTAGAACGATATAACGGAATAATATGGAAAGCGATATCACTTGCCTTGAGAAGTAGAGATCTCAAATTATCCCAATGGGAAATGGTGTTATGTGACGCAATGCATTCTGTACGATCCTTACTCTGCACCTCCATAAATTGTACACCGCATGAACGTATGTTCAACCACCAACGTCGATCTAATTATGGAACATCACTACCTTCTTGGTTAACTGAATCGAAAACTGTTTTTCTTAAGAAGAATGTGAGACAAACGAAGTATGATCCCTTGGTAGAGGAGGTAGAGCTTATTGAAGCCAATCCAGAATATGCTCTGGTGCGTCATCAAAGTGGACGAGAATCTACCGTTTCTCTGAAACATCTAGCACCTCGAGGAGATATGAGTTTTATATCGGATCTAAATAAGGAAGACGGACCCAATACGGAAGATCGTCCTGTTCAGGAATCATTTGAGTCCCAAGCTCAAAAATCTTTGGAAGATATTGAAAAATCAAACTGAAGGAAGTGAAGGACGAAGCATTACTCCAAACATTACTCCAAACATCACTCCAAAGATCGCCGAAGATAAAACCAAAGAAGATGAAGAAAAAGAGGACCATACACTTCGTAGGTCTACGAGAATTCGACGTCCACCGAGACATTTTAGCGAAATATACAAAGAATAAAGTAGGGGAGAATGTGATATACTTTTGTTATCAACTTGACGCTTGTCATGTTATTATTGTCAAGTACATTGTGACAGGTTTTGCTAATTAAAGCCTTTAGTTCTGAAGAGGTATTCATTTCACGTAGGAAATTGATTGATTTGTTCAATCAATCATTCCTACAAATAGGAACAACTAACAATAGTTAGATATTCTCTATATTCTAATAATCAGTGATATATCTATTGTGTGTACCGTTTGAAGCATCATGTAGGTAAGCTTATTGCGGAATCCAGCATGCCCATGGTGTTTGGCCTCTAGGTTTCAGACATTTCTAGGAAATAAGCCAAAAATACTCCCTCTTTAGTTGGTTTTTTCACTTTTTTACTATTTCACCATTAAATAAATCCAGATGTGTAGTGCTTCTCATAACTTTCTTAAGACTTCGTTGGCATCTGTATCGCATCTGTAGCTGGAAGTGTTTTATCGCAATTCCACTGAATCGGAAATGATAGTAACGCTCTGTCTGTCACTCTGAGGATTACACTTTATATAAGGGGATTAATATAAAAATCAATTATTATTTTTCAATATTTCTTCATTTTCACAATGAATAGTGCAATTTAATGGATGATTTTATACAAACTTACTGAATACTGCAACAAAAAACCTAAAATTTTTATATTGTCACCCACCACCCATATTTTGCGAGATTTTTTTATGAATATTTTTCCTGCACTAGTGTGGGAAAACTTTTCCCGCACCACTGCGGGAAATGACACTTCCCAAACTAAATTATTGCGTGCGGGTATAGGGTGAATCACGCACGCTTGTAGAAAAATAGTTTTTTACAATGAAAAATGAAATGTACCGGTCGTGCATTAAATGTTGTATTTATGTATTCCGGGTGTAGCTCAGCGATTACTTTAATTACACGATACGGTCCATAAAAGCCTATTTTATACCCATGATGTATAAATTACAATCGTTTAAAGAGTGGTGGTGAAAATGTCACTCCATGCTACATGAAAAAAATTAGGAATCTGTTGTAATATGTGGATTTTATAAGGGTGATTTCTATTTTCAAAAAAGTAACAGGGAAGAAGCACCTCATTGAGACAACTGGTATACAATTCATTATTATCATTAAGTATGATAAAAATAATTATCCGGGAAAAATAATGAAACGAGGTAGAGATAATACAAAATACAGATCAATTTCGAACAGTTTATTTCCATCATATATCATTATCACTAAATCACTGAATTATTAAAAACATCAATTATTCCAATAGTTGTAGACTCATTTGGAAATGATTATATTCATCATAATAAAATAGTTCACAATCAATGGGTTTTCATGGAAAACATTGAAATATTTGACACCATAAATCAGGTATAGGTACAGGGTGGGTCACGGACGATGGTACCTCGGACGTTTACGGAGAACAGGACATAATATGATCATTCTGAAAATTTGGTTACTCAAGTAGTTGCTCTTTTGTCTTGGTCTATATATCTAAAATATTTTCAGCAATGCAGTGTTGCCGCGTATACCAGGAAGTAGCAGCAACTTTGAGATTTCAAACTGAACACCGTGTATTTCATTGCATTTTTAGATTCTCCCTGAAGAGGTAATTTCATCAATACAATCAAATCACACTTGATGAGGTCTAGTAGAAACGATTACAGAGATATGAGGTATTCAAAATCGAAATTTTTCAACTATTTTTATTAATCACTATCAACTGACATTTAATTGGAACAGATACAGGGGATCAGAATTCTGAATCTTGAATCACCCTGTATTTTTCTCAATTAGATGTCAGTAGATAGTAAATTAAAAGTTGAGATAGGGACATGAGGGCCGTTTCAACCGAAAATGAATAGTTTCGACACAACAAATTCCTAAAGTTGTAAAATCTCGATTTAGAACATCCTTTATCTCTGCAATCATTACCGCTAGACCCCAAGTGTGATGCATTGATGAAATCAGCTCTTCAGGAAGAATATAAGATTGCAATAAAATACAGGGTGTTCCGTTTGAAATATCAAAGTTGCTACTACTTTCTGGTATAAGCGGCAACGCTGCATTAATCCAAGAGCAACTACTTGAGTATGAACATTTTCAGAATGATATCCTATGTCCCATTCTCCTTAAACGTCTAAGGTACCATCGACCATCACCCACTCTCAAATCAGCCTTTTATATAACAAGACCTAAAAAACCCGCTCCTTGACAAGCTTTGCTTGCGGTATTTTTTCATTTCTGGATGCCAGTGTCATAAATTACGATAAATTACAACTAGAGAGTAGATATCAGATAATATTATTGTGAATAGACATTTATTGGTTTGATTTTTTTCATAAAACGTGCTCAAAAATATCATTTTCGAAACGAAAAGTGGTAATGAAATTTTGACAATCGCATAAAATAATCTGTTTCCTCATGTTGATGAATATACATAACAACACTTACTGACATCAAATACGTTTAGTGGAATTCGATGGTATTAGTAATAATTAATTATTAGTAATTTGCATAGGTACTTAGTAGTAATTTTAAATTATATATCAAAAATAGAAAAAAAAATTAATGACATTTAAAATTCCATTAAAACAATATCGTTAAATGTAACACCGGAAATATTTGTCTTTAGGGTGTACAAAAATAAATAAGTAGCTACTCCAAAGCATAATAATGTGGAGAAAATTTATATTAAAAATAAGATATCACTAGGTATAGCAATCACATTCTAAAGTCCTCACCTATGTAGGCAATGTTCAGCCCAGAAAAGTCAGTCACACTTCCTCGAGTCATACCCAAGGTGGATATATTAGTTTCTTTCAATGGTCTCTGCTCTATGGGGTAGTTGGAGCTAGCATATATTATTCTTTTAGATTCGGGCCAATTTTGGGGTATCAACTCATACCTTATGATTTAGATATTTTAGTTCTGCTTTCATCTTCTACGGTCGTATATCAGCTAAATTTGAGGTTAGGCTAGCACAAGTTTAAAGCGTGTTGCTGGAGTTAATGATAGAGGAACCAACCAAATCAATCTCATTGACGCTTTCTGGAATTTAAATGACTACTCTTTAATGTACTTGGAAGGTTCCAGAATCCAACATGGTATTTTTGAATATATTGTCACTTACTTCACTCAAGAATAGATAGTGAACACGTGAGTATATTCATCGAAGTTCAAAATTCTTACAGGAAATATGGTCGAGACAGTGAGAGGTACTTTGAGAATTACAATTTTATACTAGAGTCAATATAGTATGTAAGGTATTCAACTGATACATAGAACAAAGAATTCTTTTTGATGCTTTGAGATAATTTTTGTTGAACATTTTTCACTCAGAAAAACACTATAATATGCATCTTTCCTTGGCTTCAACATTTGAGGTTAGGTTCGAAATCTAATTGATTTCTGAACACCGTTAGAATCATTCCCACAAATGTCGCTTATTTGTCCTCTTTCGTTTTCGGACAATTTTAATGGTACCTACCCTAATAGTTTTTAGTGTCATATCAATTCTGTCTTTCAATATTCTCCAATGGTTATTACAAAATATGGCACCACGATCAATATCAATTCTTCTAGTACTGGCGAAGATTTATAAAACTGCATTCTTGAACTGATACATTGAATTCTTGTTCATCAAAGTCTAATTAATGCTTCCAGATAAATTTTGTTAGCAATGTTATAACTTGGCAACACTAGGACACGAATCTTTCATTTTTTAACGTTTGAAGTTGTATAAAACACAAATAGATTGTGAACACCAAGAAAGTTGCATGCTCACAGAAACTGCCTTAATGATTAGAGTAGTCAAAAATTGGATGGTATTTCATGACTTGGCTAGCACAAGCCTAAAACATCTTGAAGAGAGTCAATGATGAAGCAACCCACTAAATTAATGTCAAATATCATTGACACTGTCTGAAATTGAACTGACTGAAATATAATTTAAAAGTTCTAATATCCGTCTTAGCTTTCTGTGATGCATTGTTACTTACTTCCACTGATTCAAGAGACTTTCTCAAATTTCCACTGCTTGTCTCATCAATCAACTTCAAGCTGTACTTGAAAATTATACAATATTGTTTGAACAAGAGTATTTTTTCAAATATTTGAGTCATTTTTCACAAAAGAAAGCAATAATTTCCACATTTAAGAAGAATGAGGCAAATCACCAATACAATCGTTCTGTTCCCTTTTCGGCAAAGAACCCTCCTTAGCCGGCTTATGGTTGCGCCGCTGCGCCAACAAAGATGGCGTCCAGCTGAAAGCGCTCGAACACGAGGGCTGCAAGCAGTCCACACTTTCGCTCAGAGGCTGGAGCTATGTGGGCTGCAACAGCGGAAACCTTGGCATAATTTTGACCTATCTAGCGCAGGAAGGAATCCAGAGGTCCCATGACGGATTCCTTCGTGAAATTCAGAAAACTTTTTTGTTGATTCTCCTTTTTCGTTGTTGGAGAGGCAAATACTTTAAATATCTGATATGACCAGGAGTTGTTAAATATCGATAGTTGTAATGATTCAATATGCTCCTCATGCTCCCCAACTATTTATTACAGAATATGGTATCACGTCAAAACTAATTCTTCTAGTACTTATGAAGATTCATAAAACTGCGTTCTTGAATTGATACTTTGAATTCTTGTTCATCAAAGTCCGGTTAATGCTTCTAGATAAGTTTTGTTCACAATTTTATAACTTGAAAACACTATTACGAGCATCTCTCACTTACTTTAACCCTTGAGGTTATATGTATAATACAAATTGAGATAGCTTATCAACAACGATATATTACTATTCTTACAGAAGCTACCTTCACGTTTAGAGGAGTGCAAAATTCAATAATATTCTATGACTTGGCTAGCTGAAGTATAGAACATCTCGTTGGAGACAAAGATGAAAACTCACTGAATCGATCTGAACTGATTAGTCTGAGATATAATTAACGATCAAAACCAATTCTTCTAGTACTTGTGGCGATTCATAAAACTGTGTTATTGAAGCGATACTTTGAATTCTTGTTCATTAAAGTCCGGTTAATGCTTCTAGATATATTTTGTTCACAATTTTCGAACTTCAAAACCCTAGAACGCACATCTCTCACTTACTTCAACCTTTGAGGTTACATGTATAATACAAATTGAAATAGCTTATGAAGCAAAGCTAAAACTCACTGAATTAATCTGAACTGACTAGTCTGAGATCCAATTAAAAAGTACCAAAAATCCGTCTTCGCCTTCTGAAATTCATTCATGTTTACTTCCACTGACATTTTCAGAGATAACTTTGACAATTTTCTGATTCAAGAGACTTTCCCGAACTTCCACTGCTCGTTTCATGAATCAACTTCAATAAGAAAATTTGTTCCAATATCAAAACAATTGCACCACTTTTCCTGAGTCACTCTTCACAAAGAAAAATAGCAATAATTTCCACATTTAAGCAGAATGAGGCTGATCACCACTACAATCGTTCTCCTCCCTTTCTGGCAAAGAACCCTCAGTACCCCTAGCCGGCTTATTGTTGCGCCGCTGCGCCAACAAAGATGGCGTCCAGCTGAAAGCGCTCGAACTAGAGGGCTGCAAGCAGTCCACGCTTTCGCTCAAAGGCGGAGGCGAAGTGGGCTGCAAAAGCGGAAACCTCGGCCTGCTTTTGGCAGCCTCCTTCTTCCTGTTGTTGTCCTGCTCGGGGTAGCAGTTTATGGAGCGCAGGAAGGATTCCAGAGGGCCCATCACGGATTCCTTGGTGTTTTGGGTCAGGGGGATGGTTTCCGTCCAGGTGCCCAGCTGGTCGACTGGGCTGGGCAGGTTGTCGTTCTGTTTGTACCTGTGCTTCAGTTTTTTGCGGTTTTCTGGAGTGGTTGACCTGTCGCCTTTCAACGACAAAGAGGAACCTAGCATTCAATAGTTATATTGAACCAACATTGTGATATTTAATCTTTGAAATAAGTCCATGGTAACTCAAAGTGGAGTGGTATATTTCATAGATGAAGAAACCCAAAGTCATCTCCACAATGTTGTTGAGACAACTTTGGTTTCTTCATCAATAATTGTGATATTTCTTTATTATCTTTCTTTCATTCTTTGTATTATTATTTTCCGTATCAGATTTACCAGTACGTTTATTATGCTTAAGCTTAGGGCCCCGACTCTTTCAGGGGTCCTGGCCTTGCATCATGATTTTCCCATTTAATTTGTTTGTATAAATGAAACAATAACAAAAATGATGTTTTTTCTCTGAGCAATACTTATTTTATATGTATGGCTACGGCAGCAACATTGCAAGTTGCTCAAAAACCTTATAGTATGGGAATGATGGATGTACATCCTAATTTATTCATATACACTGCCTTGACCTGTTGTGGAGCAGAGCGTTTATTTTGAAAGTAAACAATAATTTATTAGAAGCAAATATAGAACTGTAATGACGAAGAAAAGATTACTTACAATCATAGAGAATATTTTTCGATCTTAAGTGATTTGACAAACAATTAACAGTTTGATTTATGATGGTGCAAATTCACAGATTTTAAAATCAGAAAATAACTAGTGCTATCGGTCTCCTAGTAATTTCATTATGGTATAGTTTCTGTATTTACTTGAAAACATTTTACTTTGTAGGTATTTGATTCTAGTCAATGTCATAATAATCTTTATTTTAATTTATGTTGTTTTGGTCGTTTATATCCTACATAATATAGTAGTTGAAAAAGTTTTGATACTATTTGTATTTGGGAAAAAGAAGTAGATGGTATTATCATTTGAATAATTGGTTAGAAAAAAAAACAGAAGGACAAATGAGGCAACGAGCCGCAGGGGCCCCAAGAATTATTAATCTTAGTGCACAAATATTATATCCGCCACTGATCATTTTATATTCTTCTGTTATTTTTTGTGTACCTACAAACTATACCGGGTGATACAGGGTATCGGGCCACCTCTGTAACTTCTGCATTCGTGAACGGATTTTTCTGAAATTACGAACAGTTATAAAGGGTGTCCCTCAAAGGTATTTACAAAATCTTAGCACATAGTCCTGAGGTCAAAAATTAGCTGATTTAGATTGCTCCATTTCCGAGAAACAGGGTAGTGAATATCAAAAATGATGCTCATCAAATGACCAAATTACATCCCCGAAGATAACAGCAAACATGTTTTATTCAAAATAATTTAAATATTCCGATGCGGCAGCGAACACTAAAAACCTAAATATCTCGAAAACGGCTTACTGTAACGGATTTCCACAAGTGAACCTTTTTTGCTTGAAATTATTCAGAAAATTATTTCCTCAACAAAAAAGTTGAAAACAACACGGAGAACAAAGTTATTGCCATTCTAAACCATTGCCATTCTAAACCATAAGTGCATTGATAAGCGCCCTCTGATGGCCACAGTGTAAAGGTGTCCATATTCGGGTTTCACAATCCCAAAAAGTCCCTGGCCACAGATTTTTGAAGTGAAACAATCAAAAATGTTCGTACATTTTGAAAAAATCATTTTTCAATGTGCTGAGATTTTGTACACACCTTTTAGGGACACCGTGTATAAGGAACTATTTCGGATTTGATCACATTACAATACAATATGGCTAATTTCCAGTTATTCTGGAAATGCCAGCAACTTGGTTTTTTCAAATGGAACACCCTGTATATTTTTACATATTCAAGTTCACAAGTCAAAGCACGTGCAATCAGGTGCAATCTTTATGACAAGACTACGAAATGTTGTTTTCCACAGCCCACTTAAAAAATTATTCAAACTGCAAGGAAATTCATAAAACTGGTTGTTGATTTTTGAATGTATTCAATTTGTTACCGCATCGAAATACAAAAATGATGAGTAATTTTTCTCCTTAATGTATGTTCTAAAGAGACATGTAGTTTCATTTGAAAAAACGAAGTTGCTGGCATTTCCAGGAAAAAAGTCCACCATATTGAATTGTAATGTGATCAAATCCGTTCACGAATGCAAGATTTGTGATTTCTCAACTTTAGCCCATTTTATACTTCATATCAGAGAGTTATTGCATCATATTATACTGAAGAAGTATTCCTTGATTTGATATACAGGGTGCTAGTTTCGTGAGCCCGACCATGAGGATATGATCGGTTGAATTAGGGCATGTCCAAAGTAGCGTATTTTCATGAACAATTATCTGAAAAATTAGTGTCATTTCTAGATTTCCATCGCTATCCCCATCTCCAGCCAGGAAAACCCCATACATAGCAATTTTGAATCGAATCATAATCACAAATCTCATCCGCCATTTTGATTTTATTTTCAATAAACCTTTCGTTATACATTGACTAGAAATATATCAGAATTCAGTTGCAAGATATGACAAACGAACAAACATTGCAAGTTTCCCCATGATAGATATTGAAGAACAGGCAACAAACTGAATATGAATCATAAAAAAACATTGTACGTTTCCTGTATTACATCCTTGATTATTCACACTAACAAGATGAACCATCCTCATGAGAGCAATGAAGCCAAAAATTATTTTCAGTAGGTGGCGGTAAATATGAAGAGAACTATTTTTTGTTGTGTAGCGGAAGGTAGAGATCGGTAATGCAGAATATATTCAAAGTTTATTTCTAAATGTTTTTAGGCTGGAAAGAATGTCAGGGTCGGATTAAAATAAGTTTATTTAAAAGCTTTCAGAATATCAAGGTTAGTGATTTTCCTGCTTCAGAAAAAATAGACCTAGTAGATAGTTCAGCAACTTGCAGATATGGACTCGAGCAGATTCCGAGAATATAGCTAAATCGGCCGTATTTTTGTATGTTTCGCTAGCGCCGCCTATGAACCAGCCAAGAACTAAGGCCAAATTAGTCTTCTACGCGTTTTTGATGTAAATAATGTGAGAGGGGCCGGGTAGTCGTGCGGACAGTGTGTCAGTATTCTAATCCGCATTCGCTTGCCGGTCGTGGGTTCAATTCCCCGCAACTGCAGAAATGTTTCTGATGGCCCAAGAAAGTGTTTGGGATCACACGTTAAAAGGTAAGGCCCCCCGTCATTCCTTGCTCGCACAAGACTCTCGAAGACTTCTGAGGGTTACTCGTAAGGGGGCAACCGAATGACGGATAGAACAATTTTGGAACAACAATAATATGTCTATGCGTTGTTCGAAGTTGATGTATTCCAGAGCTCATTTCAAACGTGTCCGCCATCTGGCCATGTTCTTTGATACGTCGGATATATGGCGACGTCAGATCTTATACTGTTTCATTATTTGTCAGATAATCTTCCATTACCACTCATGAAGCAAGGTTGTCAAGTCACCAATTATAATCAAATTACTGAAAAGTTGTTAGAGCCCTGTCGTTGAATGAAACTATATCCAAATCAAATATTTCATTTGCCCTAGTCAGCTCTTATTGAGTTTTCTTTCAGGCAGATCACTTCACGTGGTGGTGGACGACAGTGAATCGTCTGATACCATTGCCATCAATTCCAGTATTCCACAAGGATTAATATTGGCACAGACACTGTCCTACTTCAAATCAATGATCTGTTGGAAACAACCACTTGCCTTATCCACAGTTTTGCAGATGATAGTACTCTCTATACTGCGTTCGCTTCCAGAATTCCCATTTCTCCCAGGAAACTAAGAACTCACGGCGAAGGCAGGTCATTGCTGTCAATGAAGATCTTGCAAAAATCACATCCTGGGGAACCAACAACCTAGTTGAATTCAACGACGCGAAAACTCGAGCCTGTATTTTCTCTAGAAAGGCGGAACTCAGTATGTCTGAATTTTTTTTATGTTCTGGTTCCCACGAAAAGGGATATTCCGTAATGTTCAGAGAACATCGTGAGAACCAAGGGAAATGAGGTAGGAATTGGTGTTCTTCTTAAATTTCTGGAGATTATATGCCTCGGCGAACACCTCTGATACCATCATTCCCACCAAGTCAACTATATCTATGCTCGGTGTCTGCATCAGCAATACTCTTGTATGAGATAATCATGTTAGATCCATCGCGAACGCTGCTACACAAAAACCCGGATTTTTATTCCGTGCGAAAAGCTACTATACACCTCACCAGCTTCTCATTATTTACAAAAAACAGATACGACCTGTTCAGAAATGCTGTTCTCACATATGGGGTTGAGCACCCAAACAAACTATGATGCTCTAAGATTCCATCCAGAGAAGAGCCATTCGCCTGGTGGGTGATGCCACACTCACTAACACTTTGACATCATTGGAACACCGTAGAGAGGTCGACGACCTTTCACTCTTTTATAGATACTTCCATGGGAAATGTTCTTCAGAAATCTGTGCTATCATCATCCTTTTGTTGTAACCTCGAAATATGTCAAACAGCACTATATCAAAACTCGTTTCTCTATAGAACGGGAAAACTCTGGAATTAATTGCCTGGGGAAGTATTTCCAAGAACTCATAATCTCCAAAAGTACAAGAAAAATTCCATCTACCTCCTCTCCATATCCTCCCTAGGTACGCTCGATGTTCTTCGAACATCATAGGAATTCCCTTTCGTGCGCAACAAGCGATAAAAAAAAGGAGGAAGCCATAATTAGATTAGAGTTATTAATTTGTGACTTCTTCGAGCAACCAACTTGTTAAAATATTTCTTATACACACAACATCATGTAAATTTTAGGTAGGCTAGACACTTTGCAATGCTGTGCTAAACGCTAAGAACTGACAAGACAACGTCCACAATCCTGTGTTGTCACCTTCACCGGACGGAATCTTCATTAGTTTGAATTAGTATAATTATTCTTATCACTAATGCATCATATGCAATAAGACCCAACATATAAGATAGTAAATTACAAGACAATACATAATAATTGAGAATTAATGAATTATTATTGAATGATAGAATAAATAATATTTCTGAAGTTCCCATTCGTATTTCAAAGTATTTGCGGTAAATTTATAGCTGTCTGAAAATTACCGTGGCAATATTGATGATTTAAACACCCTAAAATCGACCAAAAAATTTAAAAAAACATTGAATTGAAAGGTAATAGATAATCATTATATTCAAGATATTTAAAAAAAATAGTACAATCGCCTATTTAGATGGAGGTGGATCATCTTGTGAGTGTACATAATCAAGGCTCGTATTGAAGTAAACATAGAATCTTGTCTTACCTAAGAGCCCCAAATTCAAATTCGAAGGGGCGAGATCCAAAAGCGCCGGCTTACTAGGCGCAGGCGTACCAATAGCTCCCGCAGCACCACTGCCCCCCGGACTAGCATTCCCGAAAATCTGATCGAACTGGAACAGCTTCAGCTTGTGCTCGAAGCTATCCATGAGGTCAGTCGGCGACAAAGCCGTCCCACCAGCTACACTACTAGCTGCAGAACTTGGTTCTCTCGCCATCATCCTCTGCGCCATAGAGAACTCCGCATACTCCACATCATTTTCCCCGGACATCGTTTCAATGTCCACATCATTCTCATCGTTGGAATTCTCGCAAACTAGAGTCGCTTCTTTCACTTCAAAATCTTCTTCTGGCTCGCTAAGTTCGCTCTCGCTACTGCTACTCGACATCATCACAGAAGACACAGTAGAGCTCAGCAAATTAGGCGAGCTCAAAGATATACCGAGCCCCAACAGGTGCTGAGAACTCGACTTCTTCGTTTTATCCTCGCTAGGACCTTTGGAAGAGCAAGGCAGCTCCTCGGGTCTAGCTGCAGCCGCATCGCTCAAGCCTACCGTCAAATTATACATGTTCTTCACCAAGGCCATATCGTTGGGCCTCTTGGACATCAGCGTAGCTGCCACTGCATTCCTGGATATCTCGGCCGCTAATCGCTCCTTTGACTCGTTAATCTGGGAGATGTACTGGTGTTGCACGGTTTGCAGCTGGTTAATGTACCACTGCTGGTCCCTGCATCGCTGGTGGAAAGTAGGAGCTCGCACCTGGAACCTCAGTACCAAAGTGTCCAAGGTTTCGTTGAGATATCCCTCGCTAGCCAGCAAGTCCAGTCGGAAGAATCTGTTATACCCCCAGCACTCGCCTACTTCGAAATCAGAAGCAAACTCCCTGACTATGTTCTTGGAAGTGTCTCTGCTAGCTTGATGGATCATCTCCACTCGGTACTCGTACTTAGAAGTTTCAGGGTAACCGGCACTAAGCTCCAAGAAGACAGAGAGATAATTGCCTCTAACTACTCCGTTGCCATCAGGGTACACTTTTAAGCGCCAACAAAGCCCGTTGCAGTGCAAAGGCGAGGAATACACTGGATCAGCTTTGCGCTGAAGCTGCGAAAAACAATGCATAACAAATGTACTGCTGTCATATGCAGGCACAATTTCGCTGTGAAAGTCAGCTGGTACCGGAGCTGTAACGAAGCTGGCCATCGGTTTTTTCCTGATGTTGTGGTTCATCCTAGAAAGCTCACTGCTCTTGGCGATCAGCTCCGATCTGGTGCAGGTGTGCACTTGGTGCTCTATTTCGTGCAGCAAATGCTCCAGCTGCTCAGTTTCCTGCGTCAGCGAGTCTTTCTGTCCCATCAGCGTTAGCAGCTTCGTCTTCAGCTGCGAGTCCAGCCTAGCGATCATCAGCTCCACAGCATTACGAATCTCCCTGACTCTATCATCTTTAGCAGAACGAACAGATTCGACGTTTCTTTCCACTTCTTGTACGATGCTGATAAGCTCCATCAAGCGCCTGCGCAGCTGAGCGACTTCGTCCTTGATCTGAGTGACGTGCTGCTCGTAGACTTCGTCCAATGGTTTGAAGGTGTGTCCAGAGTGGGTGCCTCCCCAAAGAGCGCATTGGTGACAAATACAGCACCTGCAAGTCCAGCAATAAACAGAAAGCTTCTCCAAATGGGCGATACACCTGTCTCTGTCGTTTTCATCGCTTTTGAAGCTGTTAACGCTTACAGCTTGCAAGGTATCGAGTTGCTGGGTGACTTCTTCTACCCAGCGACAGTTTACAAGTTCGTGTAGGTGTAAGGAGGCTCTGCAATGGGGACATTGGGACCTTTGTTCGGTGAGCCAGCGGCGGATGCATACGTAGCAGCAGAGTTTGGAGCAGTGGGGACATAGATGGGCATCTCGGAGTTTTTCCATGCAGATGAAGCATCTGAACACTTCTGCTAGGGTTTCGACGCTGTGGTCGTCTTTTTGGGGCGGTTTATTTCTGGCGGACATTTTCAGGGAGGTTTGGTTAGCGGTTTTGGGGCACCTGTCGAACAAGATATTCTTTTTTTTTAATAGTGACTCGGCCATTGCTTGGAAGAAATCCATAGTAAATGAAAAATCTTTACAAACGATCAGATTTGTACAAAATTGTTGAAAGCACATGTAACAACACTGTAACTTCCTCAGGTGAAGTACTCGTACAATAAATTAACCTGATATTGATTTGCTCAACCTATACAGGGTGATTCAAGACAAGTTGATGTATTTATATGAAAAATTTGTTTGGCCCATCATAAAGAAGATACGGGTATTATGTGAATTTACCATATAACTTTGATGGCCGATATTTCAGAAATGATTCGTCGTAGTTTGCTGAAATTTGGCAGCGACGTTTCTCTACTGAAACTACACAAGATGGCATATTAAGAAGAAGGCAAAATCCAGATCCGGACTTGGGAAAAATTCATGTCTTATTCTTATGTCAAAAATGTTCACTTTGTGGTCACTTTTCTCGAAAAATTTCATCAGATTCAGAAAGATTAGACAAAATGCCGTAAAAACTGCTCTTCAATTTGCACGGCGCGGAATTTTCAATTTCGACCTGGATGATAACTCTCAACTTTCAACTGGGTTTCATGTAAATTATTTTTTTGGACATTTTTGTTGGATAGCAATTGACATTAAAATATCTAGCAAGTCCTGTTTTTCATTATGTGATGTGACGTGACGTTTGTTGATAATGCGAACTGATAGGTCCGTACCAACTAATAAAATTATGCCATGAGGAATTTCATGTGTCCATATTGCGATTTATCAAATTAGTTATGCCATCACCCGTAAAGTGCTATTTTTCAATATTCCTAATGTTTGGGCAAAACGGATTCGTGCTATAAATAATGGCTTGTCCAATATATTCCTTGAAAGCCGGTTATGTTAGGCAAATCAATGTTAGGTTAGGTTAATTAACTGTACGGGAACTTCACTTGGAGAAGCTTCTGTATTAGTGAATCATATCGTTATTAAGAATACTCATGGAAATATTACCGTTTGTAAAAGTTTTTACCCTTACGGTTTCTTTGTTCATTGATCATTGTTCACTTTAAGCTTTGGAACTAAATATCCTGAATGATACAGTATACACAGAATATTGACAAAAACGTTGAGAGTACTATTGTTCTTCAAGGCCCCATTGGGATATGGACATTTTCAACTTCTCAAGTTGTTTGGGCTTGAAAACAAATTGAGAACATCCTAATGCTGTCGATAGAAGATTTATTCTCTCAGTGCAAGCTGAACATCCCTAATCACTATCACCCTGAATACAATTATCAAAATGAGGTTAATAATTGAAGCGATTTTGATATAGTCCAAGAGCAGGCTGCAAATTTCAACCGTCATCTGATAATACAGTGTGTCCCACTTACCATGCTCACCATGGGTATCTTTTTAACGGTGAGAGATACGAGGTCGGTTAAATGACACCAAATGTGGAGTTTGTCAAGGCCAACTATAATGTGAAAAAATATTTTGATAAAATCTATTCGTTTTTGTTTTATAGGCAAAAAACAGATTTTGATCATTTTCATGTCCCCTCCGTAACTTCTTTATTTATGAAAATATTCAAATAGGAATTTCACATTCTCATGGCAGTTTCTCGAAGTGATTTCGAAAAAAATATGAAATCTATACCAACTCTTCTAGAATTTGAGATATCAGCACCAACTTTAGTTTTTCAAATGTAGGTCAAAGCTCACTATGACTTAGTTACAAATAACTTTTTTTCCTCTTACAGATGATATGTCGCAGTAATAGTTTTGTGTTGATAACAACGGAGTTATCGTAATTTATACAAAAACAAAAGATTATTTGGAAGCCGCCATCTTGAATTTATAAATTTCAACAGGAAAATCATGATCTCCGACCTCAAAAACCCCCATTTACCAATTTTGAATGGAATCGGACCAAATCTTGTCCGCCATCAATTTAAAAAAATGGCTGCTCCAAGATGGCGGACAAGATTTGGTCCGATTCCATTCAAAATTGGTAAGTGGGGGTTTTTGAGGTCGAAGAGCATGATTTTTTTTGTTCAAATTTATAAATTCAAGATGGCGGCTTCCAAATAATTTTTTGTTTCTGAATAAATGATGATAACTCCGTTGTTATCAACACAAAACTATTACTGTGACATAATTATCATCTGTGAGAAAAAAAAGTTATTTGTAACTAAGTCATAGTAAGCTATGACCTACATTTGAAAAACTAAAGTTGGTGCTGATATCTAAAATTCTAGAAGAGTTGGTATAAATTTCATATTTTTTTCGAAATCACTTTGAAAAACTGCCATGAGAATGTGAAATTCTTATTTGAATATTTTCATAAATAAAATAAAGAAGTTACGGAGGAGACATGAAAATGATCAAAATCTGTTTTTTTGCGTATAAAACAAAAACGAATAGATTTTATCAAAATATTTTCTCACATTATAGTTGGCCTCGACAAACTGCACATTTGGTGTCATTTAACCGACCTCGTATCTCTCACCGTTAAAAAGATACCCATGGTGAGCATAGTAAGTGGGACACACTGTATGTCTCAAAGGCAGGTGAAAACATTGCAGTTTAACGAACGGCACCTGTGCCAGTCACTATCCTGAGCAGAATGATTGAAAAATTGCACTTTCCTGTGCGGAAATGGGCACTCGATTTCACGATTTGATAACGAGATAAGAATTATGCCATCTGAATAGTCGATTTCAAAAACTCACCTGTGCCACCCCTCAGTCTGAACCAAATCCACGGCACAGCAATGTATTTGCTGCTATTATTCCGGACATACTACCGTCACGTGATAACGAGTTGAAACAAGAAGCAAATAAGAGTGAATGATGTCGCCTTTGCAAATGTCCAAACGTGCCGCGATTCAAACTGATCTAAGTTAGTTGCAGAGGGTCAATATTTCCCAGAATATTTCACCCCCCTCTGAAGATAATATCCGATGGACCAATGTGAAAATCTACATGTGGAATAGAATACTTGTGGTGTGAGCCCCACATGAGTTTCAGCCCCACATGAGTTTCACACTGGTCCATCGGATACTATCTTTCAACGAGGGCGAAATATTCGTAGGTAATATCCCGAGACCATGACAAATAACCGACTATTATTTTCTTCATAATTCTATCGAGAGTAACCTTGTATTTTGACAATTTGATGAGACCATATGAATATTAATAATCTGAATAACTCCCGAGAGCTTCAGCTCCAGGGAGTTATTCTATGATTATCAATGTTCATAATATATGGTCGAATTGAATTGTCTCAAAATACAAGGTACTCGAGATGAATTAAAGAAAATAATAGTCTCTATTTGTCATGGTCGAGTGATATTCAGGACGATTATTTCATGAACAGTATAAAAATAGAAGTCATCTGGAGTTAGTGCTCCTGAACTTTCCATTCATGTTTGAGGGAAATATTGCAGGCTTTGCTTTCTCGCATTATGCGCATCCCTGGCACCTTTGAATTCGATAAATCCAAATGGATTTATCTTACGTTTATGTTCATTGAAGTAATTTTCCTGTATAGTTTTCCATATCAATTTTAACTATGTATTCCCAATATTCATCACCATTCTCCTCACCCAATCTTTCAGGATTTGGGCAATCACGAGAGTTGGGGAAGTCGCACAAAATTAATTGTTTTTCTGCTGGCAAAAAAACATGAATAGTTTCAGACAGACTCTTTACTCTTCTTGGTATTTTCCCTAACCTAATTTCGGATTAGGCAATCCAAACCACGTTACATTTTAGCTGACAAGATGGCGTCTGGTTGGCAAACAAAGATTATACATCACTTGTAATTGAATTGTATTTTGCCCCAATCACCCTAATATTCTGGAAGTTCTATGTGTCAGGTGTTTGAGGGAGTCTCGGAGTTGAATTGAATAGTGCTTCAATATGCCAAGTTCATATTTCAAGAAGTTATTGCAGGAAAACTCTGAGGTTGGTCAGAGGTAAACTTGAATATTTATTGTTTTTTCGGCTATTTTTCTCAACTAACCAGTGAATTTTCATGCCTGAAACTATCATACAACCATGATTTGTTTGTAGATATCTGATGAAGCTGATGTTGATCAAGGATTTGAAGCTCTTCACATCTGAAACTGCTGACTGATTAGACTACCTGATAATATTATACTATCCTATTCTCCGAACAATGAATCCTGATGATTGAAGGTCCTATTTATAGTGACCCACAGTTTCTACCCTCATGAGCAAATGAAAGCCTACAAAACCCTTGTTGTTCACAAGTAGGTATTTTTCAGCAACTTTTGTCCAGAAAGTAGACAGGAAGATAAAATGATTTTCATGTCATAGTTGGAAAGGTAAATTTACTTTTATACCTAAATAACTTTCATGATAGGAACATTTTGAATGACGAAACTATGTTATTCATATATTTTTAATATATTTCCTACCTCATATTCATGTAAATCTTATGGCAATTTTTTTATAGGTGAAATATTCAGAATCATATTCAGTGCTAATAAGTAACTTGAGGCTCGGGACAAGTCAATGAGGAACAGTTTCATGTACAGATGTAGGTGCATTGTGGCCCGCCCATGCCACCACTCTTCATGATTGTGCTCATCATACCAATAGCAGAAATGGACATAGGTACAGTTGCTCTGGCTGGTGCGATACAAAATCCTCAATGTCCAAGGAAAGTGATTTTTGGGAACAACATTCACAAATTGCTTTGAAGTTTCATGCTGAAGTTATAATGCCTGATGGACTTTTGGGTAGATATTAATTTCACCAGAAGTGAACTATTGGTGTAAATTTTTGTTTCAATCAGATCACTGAATACCTATAATGTTCTATGAAGATTTCTTCATGACTTATGTAGATCTTTTGTAATATAGTGGAATAATACAATGTATTATGCATTTAATGAATATTACAATTATTTTGATATACTTACTATATTTGTCTTTTATTTATAATTGATAAAAATAAATCACAACAAACTTTAATTTGTAAAAGTATAATCTTGTAGATTTTCACCTTGTTATCACCAATTTTTTTCTTCTATGTCTTTATCTACCAGGACACATTCTTCATCACACTAAAGTAAATGAAAAATGATGAAGTAGTAGTAGGTGATTAAATGTTTTCTTGAGAACATACTGTTAGATAATCTAGTTATCTTTTAAAATAAAATATAATGTTAAGTATCTTACTGTACATAACAACGTCAGGCCAGATGACAAGAGATAGATTGTCAATGAATTTTGAATAAAGATAATCTGAATCTATTTAAATATATTATCGTATATCACTTATTAACATGGCGCAGTCGTAAAACCTAATCGTTCAAAGCAAGTATATACAGAAATAAATAAATGATGGGAGAGCGAGGTATCAGTCCTATGAGATTAGATGGAAATATAGCAAATAACTGGAAGATATGGCGATCCCGCTTTGAGAATTATTTGAAAGCAACAGAAGTGAATAAGAAGGAAGAAAGTACCCAGTGTGCCCAGCTGTTACATTACATTGGAAAAGAATGCTTCAAAATTTACCGAACCTTTGAAATTCCCGCCGCTGATAGAGATAAGTTAGCAGTACTCTTGAAAAATTTTGAACAGCACTTCTTACCCAAAGAAAATCTTTCATATGAACGATACATGTTTTTCACCATGAGACAGGAAGTTGGTCAGTCACTGGAGAGTTTTCTCATCAGACTCAAAGAACAAGCCCAGAAATGCAAGTTAGAAAATTTACAGGACAGTCTCATCAAAACTATGATAATCTGTGGAGTTCGAAATAATGAAATTAGAGAAAAGCTTCTGCAGAATGATAATTTCACGTTAGATCAAGCAATAGAGCAATGCAAGATTTTAGAAACATCCAAGGAGCAATGCAAAGAAATTGAAGCAGGTGAAAATACTACATCTGTCATAGGTTCTGTCAATAAGGCACAATATAATTCACGGTTTAGGACTAGTTCAAATGGCAATAATAGGTTTCCAACGAGTACATACAAAAATAAAATTATATATTCTTGTTCGAAATGTAGTAATAATCATGGAATTAATGAATGTCCAGCATATGGAAAATTTTGTTCCATTTGCAAAATGAGAAATCACTTTTCGAAGGTATGTAAAAATAGAAAAGTGAATGAAATTGAAAATGATAATCCTAGAAACTCAAATTCAGATGAAAATGATGGCTTTTTTGTAGGCACTATTGAGATAGATGCAGTTGATAATCAGGGTTTTGATAATGTATGGTACACGTATATTACTATAAATAATATAGATTTGAAAATGAAAATTGATACCGGAGCAATGTGCAATGTATTATCATTAGAACATTTGAGCCAAGTTGGAATTACGAAAACTAAAATAATGGAAACTGACATGAAATTGAAATCGTATACTGGAAACTCTTTGGATATAGTAGGTGTTTGTAATATTTCTTGTATTTATAAAAAAACGGCATTTCCGATGGATTTCTTCATTGTAAAAACTAGAACACAAGCAATTTTAGGATTGCCTTCTTGTCAAATGTTGAATATTATTCATAAAATTGATGACCTTTCTGAAAAAATTAATTATGATTCCATTTTAAATCAGTATGGAGAAATATTTTCAGGAATAGGGTGTTTACGTGACCCATATCATATTAAAATAATTGATGGTGCTACACCAGTGGTACATCCTATCAGGCGAGTTCCATTACCGTTGCTACCAAAATTGAAAGATTGCTTAGCAAATCATTCTCCAAAGAATGGGAATTCGAACATATTTTTAGCTCACCCACTTATCCTCAGTCTAATGGAATGGCTGAAAGACAAGTTCAAAATGCGAAAGCAATTTTTAAAAAAACTTTGGAGGATCAAAAAGATTTGTATCTCGCTATTTTATTGTATCATAATATGCCAATACATGAAAATATTTCTCCATCTCAAATTCTCATGTCTAGAAAATTGAGATCTATACTTCCTTGTACCGAACAAAGTTTGAAGCCTGAGATTATTGACACTGAGAAATATTCCGATTTTTTAGAAAAAACACAAAGAATTCAAAAAATGTATCATGACAAAAAAGGTGTCAGAGAATTACCAAATTTGAATATCAATGATAGAATTTTAGTTCAGTTGACACCAAAAGGTAGTTGGAAACCTGGTATTGTCAAAGATAAGTTCAGATTTCGTTCATACCTTGTAAGGACAGATGATGGTTCAGAGTATGTTCGAAATAGAAAATTCATCAAAGTATTTAATCAAACAAACCATCATGTGTTCAATCCTTCTCCCTCATCACACACAAAATTGGAAGTAGAAGAAAATGAGAATAGAGAAAAATATTTTATAAGAATTAGAGAAGATAATAATGAGAAATGTTTGGATCAAGAGAAAATGAATGAAGAAGAGATAAGCGATGAAACAAGTCAAGATTATGAGGGTGAAAGATTAGATATACAGGCAGATCGTAGTCAGGCAGATCGTAGTAGTATCACAACTAGAAGTGGCCGAATTGTTAAGCCTCCACATAGATTCGTTACTTCAGAAAATGTTTAAGTATTTGTTGAAAAGGGAGATGTTAGATAATCTAGTTATCTTTTAAAATAAAATATAATGTTAAGTATCTTACTGTACATAACAACGTCAGGCCAGATGACAAGAGATAGATTGTCAATGAATTTTGAATAAAGATAATCTGAATCTATTTAAATATATTATCGTATATCACTTATTAACACATACCAGGTCTCTTAGTTCTGATGTTTGATTTATGATTTGAACCTTTGAATCCACATCAGTCTTGCATTTTGAATGGGCAAGAGATTGATGACCCATATTATATTGCAATGGAACCAAAGCTGGATATTTTCATCTTTCAGGCACTAGGTTCTCCTACAAGGTAAATGATTTATTTATGTATTAAAAACATGATGTTTCCAAACTATGTAGGACCATCAAAAGTAATGAGTATTGGTTTATTTTATCAAAATGAAAAAAAGATGAGTTTTCCAGAGGATGAAACACTAAACTCATCAGTTCTAGAGTAGGTAGGTACATATAAATAATATTTAAATCCTTTTTCTTAGGTACCTGTTATGAAAATAGTTTCTGCCACATATTCTCTGGTTTATTATGATTGATTCTGTTGCTGATCCTTTCTCTTGATGGCTGCTATCCACATTTCCCTTATTTTTCTTGATAGATCCTTCATCTGTGGGTAATGCACAGAGTTTTTCACAGTATCATAGTAGGAATGTGACAAAACAGCAAATGGTCCCGATCTGCACGGCTTTCACAATCCATCACAATCCACCACAATACACGTTACTGGCATTTTTTTCTTTGAAATCATACTTAGTTTTCATCATTCACAGTAAATCTAACCAAAACTAAATGAAATAATACTGTAAAAGGCTTCCAAAACCCACAAAGTTCTCAAGTAAACAAACTTGTCTTTGGTTTGTTTGCCAACCAGACGCCATTTTGGAATTATTTGACAGGTCGTTGGATTGCCTAATTTCTGTAGTGGAAGTTGACCCAAAACGAGACATTTCAAATTTTGAGTGACTGATAGGTAATTAGGTATGTCAAAGTTTGATAACCGTAGCACTCTTATGCTGACGAACACCTCATATTGTTTGTTTACCTAAATAGCCGCTGATATCGCATATCATGTGACTTCAATCAAGAAATTTCATAGGTCCAGCCAAGTGTGAATGAAATAATCACAGATATAATGCCGTTCTGCCACTAATTTAGATCGCACGTTCGAATATTCGCAAAAGGGACATTTTTCCCTTCCATTTGTTTTTTGTTTCAACTCCTTATCATATGATGGAAGTATATCCGGAATAATTGGAGGGAATAAATCGTTGTGCCGTGGATTTGGCTCAGACTGAGTTGTGGCACAGGTATGTTTCTGAGATCTACCCTTCAATTGGTATCGGATGCCATAATTCTTATCTTATTTTCAAATCGCGAAATCGAGTACGAATTTCCGCAAAAAAAAGTCCTATTTTTCAACATTTCGGTCAGCATAGTGATTGGCACAGGTACTGTTTGATGAACTACAATGTTTTTACATTCTTTTGGGACATATATCATTTCGTTTTCAGATGACAGTAGAAATCTGCAGCCGGTTCTCCTACTAATAAGTTTGACAGCGTATTTTAACTTTGTTTTATAGTGAATGATACATTTTTCGAATATACGCCAAGTTAGTTTTCATATTCAATAAGTGATACTTATGCCTTGTATAATCTATATGATGGCATATTTTTAAAATTAATCCCATAGTTTCGACAAAATATGAAACTTCTAAAAACTTTGTTAGTTCTTCTCTCAGGTCATCTCAAACAGAAGATTTTTATACATAAATTTCCAGAAATGTACGTTTTTCAAATTATGCCTATATTGAGGAACAAAATTATCACGAAAATGCCATACCACTCATTCTCAACCTCATTTTCAACCAATCATATGCTTTATTTCAACATTGTTACTATGGTAACCAGCAAATTTTTTGAGAATTTTTCATCCACATGAGCATGTTGTAGACGTAAAATTAATGAGAGGAAATTTCCTGATAGACAAAATTGAAATAATTTCTACAATATTTTTTTATATCCGGAAACCTAGTGAGAAAATCATATGAAATTAATTATTTTCATATAATAATGTACCTATATGATGCTATAAATTTTAGTTTACTAGGGTACAGGGAAATTTGTATTATAGTATTGTACATGAATTTTCAATGAAAAAATGTCCGGCAATAATTCATTCTCTAGGGGGATTATAAGTGATAGTCACCAAAACATAATAAAAAAGGAGCCTTCTAATTGGTTCAATATACATTTATGAAATTTTCAATGAAATTATTGTTATTTGTTGAGAACTGTTTGACTGTTGTAGTAAGTTATGAATGTGTTGATCAATCAATTGATCACCTCTCTATGAATTCGACAAAGAAATAATACTCAAGAAATATTTTACAGTTAACTTTGAACACCAAAGAGGTCAATATCTCAACAAATCCAAGACACACGAACTCATCAACATTCCATGCACGTTTTCAATGATATATTTGTGTATTATTATATCAATAGAATGAAAGTCTCATAATAGAGCCAAATTGAATTTGAAAATAAATAAAATAATGGAAATTCTAACCTAATGACTTGGCTGACAATTTATTACACTTACCTCCGCTCGCTGGAGAAAGAACTCAAATATGAAATGAGAACTTTTTATGCTGCAACTGAGCCCCTTTGTTTTGCCAAAATTGATTCATCAGTTTCCAATCCAATATAAATAATTTATGAAAAAACAAAGTCAAAAAAGTAGTCAAGTCCGAGTCGTCAACAAACCAATTCACAATCACAAAACGACAAGACATAAAAAAACAAAACCATAAACCACAAAAAACGTCACGGAGTGTCACCACGTGTCACAGTGGTCACGAATTTCACGATCACAAACATGCAGTCGAAGCACAGAACAACAACAGTTTACAGCAAGGCAGTTTCACTGGCAGTTTCGGTGTAGTTTTGTTCCACTCCACCGAACTTTCGTAGTGGCTATGTGTACGTTTAGGCGGACACAATAATGTTTCATAAGAGGCTCAATCACGAAATGTTAGATTTTTCAAATTTTGACATGTAATGTGACACTTTTCAAAACTGACGGAAGTTTTGAAACGTCTTGCTTTACGTAACCAGTTGCGTAAAGTAAAATTTTACATAACTGGTGATGTAATGTTCATTTCATTAATTCATTTCACACAACAAGAGTCGGCAGAACTCATGTAAAACTGGTCATTATTTTTGTTCATGCGAAATGTTTCGTCAAAATTAGAAAAAATATTGTACGTGACACGTTAGGAAACGCCATTTTGTGTAACTCTGTGATGTTGCGGGATCTCGCTTCGCTCGTCCCGCAAAATCCCATCGTTACACAAAACAACGCGTTTCCTAACTGATTACGTAAATATCTATTACCGAGTATTTTTCAAAAAATACTGCGGGGGTCGAGTTTGGTCGAGGAATTATGTGAGTTACTAATATGTGATTGATAACTTGAAATATGAAAATGAAATACAATTTGCTATTCATCTTTTATACTGACAAAACAGTTTCCTCCACATAATATGTGTGTATGCCAATATTGGCGCAAAAAATAATAGATACAATTATTTTGTAAATAAAATTTCATATTTTTAAGTCTCATTTCTTTGGCACCCAAAATTAACGTTCATATAATTCAATAAATTTCGTTATCATTCTCCTTGATAGGAGATTCAAAAAACGATAGGGCGTTGCCAAAATTCGACCGATAACACACAGGTGACATATCTCGTGATGTGATGAAAAATTAGAACCAGTCCTCACTGGCTAGATTTCGAGATACAGGGTGTTGAAGTGGAGAAATAAATAACTTTTGAAACGATTATTTACAAAAAAAATAATGAATGGTATACAGTGTGTGCATTTTCAACCCGCGCAACACCCTTCTAATTTGGAACCTGTCGAACGATTTACAAAAACAAATAAAATTCTATAATATAGTACTCAACGATGAGCTTCTTTCGAGAATGGGAACAAATTTGAAATATTCAGATTTTGAAGGCCTACTTTTGTTTGTTAAAAGGGTCCAAGATTTCAAAAACAACTATTATGCACTTATTTCCAAAACTGTGACTAGCCTATTCTATTCAGGTATAGATGAAATGAAAAAAAAAATGGTATTACAGCTATACCTGAATCGAATAGGTTAGTCATTATTTCGAAAAAAAAAGCCCAATATTCGTTTCTGAAATGTTGACCCTTTCAACAAGCAGAAATAGACATTGAACATCTGAATATTTCAGATTAGTCCACATTTTCGAATTTAGCTCGTTGAGTACCTACTATATTTTGGAATTTTTATTGGTTTTGGATAATCGGTCGAGGGGTTCCAAATTAGGAGGGTGTTGCGGGTTGAAATCGCATACACTGTATATTATGATAGTAATCATTTCATAGTTTTGCTGTTGTGTTTTTAGACCCCCTTTATCGCACTTTTTTTAAATCTGCTCATCATCAAGGAAAATCAAAAGTGACATTATTTTACGCAATAACTGTGAATAGTATGTTAAAATGTGTCCCCCTTATAGTAATTCACGTATCAAGTCCGGAAAGTACTGTTTCTTTGGACAAGTAATCAAAATTGTAGGCCGAGCCGTAGACAAGTCCTGGAAGTCTGAGAGTCCAAAAAAACTGTTTTTGGACGTGTTGCGAGTAGATAAGATTAGCCGTTTCTGACTCTCCGCCCGAGGTCACTCTCCTCTGACCTTGGGCGGAGTGACCTTGGGCGGGAGTGACCTTGGGCGGAGTGACCTTGGAGCAGGAGTGACCTTGGACCGGAGTGACCTCGATGCAGAAGTGGCCTTGTACGGTAGTGACCTTGAGTAGGAGTGACCTTGGGCGGGAGTGACCTCGTGTCAGAGTGACCTCGATGCAGAAGTGGCCTTGAACAGGAGTGACCTTGAGTAGGAGTTGCCTTGGACGGTAGTAACCTTGAGTAGGAGTGACCTTGGGCGGGAGTGCTCTTGGGTAGAGTTACCTCCGCATGTGCGACCTTGTGAGTGAGTGACCTCGAGTTGTAGAGAGAGAAAGGCCTTGACCGTGATGGAAGGTTGCACCGTATGCGACGTTGCTTGACCTTGAGTGTGAGTGTCCTTGAGTTGTAGAGAGAGAGAGAGAGAGATCTCGACGGTCGAGGTCGTATTGGTAGAAGTGGGGCGATGTGTGTTACGTCATGACTCTGCCTTATATAAACCCAATAGCTGCGTCCGTGAGCGCATAGTTCTCTCTCAATACTACCATCAACATTAACCTCATTAGTTTTTGTGAGTGATACATTATCTGAACAATATGTTATTCTGCAGTGTGTGCGCTAAGTCTTTCACGCGTAGTGACAATCTACGACGCCATGAAAGAGTTGCATGTGTGGGAAATTTGAACCCTCCTATCGCAAAGAAGCCTCGACTGGGAAATGGCACTCAGCAAGCAACAACTTCTGGAAATCTGCAGACATGTACCATTTGCAATAAGATGATTCCAGCTGATAAAATGAGCGCTCATAAAAGGACATTGGAGCATCGAACAAACGCTTGCGTCAATTATAGGGATGGAGTATATGTGATTGAGAATGCGTTCAAATGCCGTATTGTAAGTTATAGATTGGAATGCAGAACTGATGTATTGGATTACAATACGTTTTTTAATGAAAATAAAGCGACCATAATATCCCTATTGGATAATATAATCTCGATTCACCACTCCATCAAAGTGAATATGGAAGTATTCGGAAGATATATTTTACAATCCCAAGATCTTCACGATATCAAATCCTTCATGACACCAAATCACATCATGGATTCATCGCTGGATTTGGAGGCCGTAGTTGACACATTCAAGGACATCTTATTGAATCAAACGACTGAATTTGAGGAACGCGATTCTGGTGAGTTGATATATTTTTCAACACTTTTGATTATCATCTGATGGTATTATTGTTATAGGTTGGGCTTTAGAAAAAATCATGTTTCTGGAAATCAACATCAACAAATACAGTCCGCTGCGTGGGTGTTCCTACATGAAGCTACCTAGCTTCATAGAGAATAAAAAGGCAGTAGTGAACATAGTGAACCAGGATGAGTGCTGTTTTGCTTGGGCTGTGACGTCTGCACTGTATCCGGCAAGGGCTAATGTTTGCGAAACCTCTTCATATCCGCACTATTCTACGGTTCTGAATTTGGTGGGTATAGAGTTCCCTGTTAAAGTGAGTAGCATCCCAAAATTCGAAATTCTCAATGATTGTTCCATCAACGTTTACGGGTTAGAAAGTGTGTTTGAAAAACATCAAGTGCAATATCAGATAGTCGGCCCACTGTATTACTCTAAGAAAAGAATGAGTAAACATGTGAATTTACTTCTGACCACAGATGATGAATCCGGAAATAGCCACTATTGCTGGATAAAGAATTTATCTAGGCTGGTATCTAGCCAGATATCTGCCAGGGGGCATAAGAAATTTTTTTGCGACGGCTGTTTGATACATTTCTCAGATGAAACAAAGTTGTTACGCCATCAGCTAAATGATTGTAACCATACATATACTACAACTCCATCCACAGAGGTCAAAGTCGATAAATTTGGAAATTCAGTACCTGAAAACATTTTGAAATTCGAGAAATTTGAGAAACAGATGAAAGTACCATTCGTTATTTATGCAGATTTCGAATCAGTTCTGAAGCCGATACATACTAGCCAGCCAGATCCGGAGAAATCCTTCACTAATAGAACATTCGCACATGAGCCTTATTCATTTGCATACCTTATCAAATGCTCTTTCGATAATTCTATCACGAAATTTGTTACATTCCGTGGGAAAGATGCTGCGAAAAAATTCGTATCCAATTTAGTCAATGACTGCAAAATAATTTACAACTTGTTTCTAAAACGTGTAGTTCCTATGAAAAAATTAACTCCGGCAGAAGAAGTTGAATTCGCTGATGCCACGGAGTGTGGCATTTGCGATAAAGCTTTCATATATGGTGACGTCAAAGTAAGAGACCACTGCCATCTAACGGGGAAAAAAAGATTCGGTGCCGCACATTCAATATGTAATTTGAACTTTAAAATTCCAAATTTCATCCCCATATTTTTTCATAATATGAGTGGCTACGATAGCCACCTTTTCATCAAACAACTATTCGATCGAGAAGAGAAAGTTGATTGTATCGCGCAAACCAAGGAAAAATATATCTCATTTACCAAACATATCTTAGTTGACGAATATTTGGGAAAAAACGGTGTGAATCAGAATGTCTTTTTGAAACTGCGATTCTTGGATAGCTACAAATTCCTTGCCCAACCTCTGCAAGCCTTGGCCGGAAATTTGAATGAATCTCAATTTGTAGAAACTGCTAGATATTTTCGTGACCCTGAAGAATTCAAATATATGACGCAGAAGGGAGTTTTTCCATATAGTTTCATAACCTCTATGGATAAATTGAATAACAAAGATTTGCCATCTAAAAATGATTTTTTCGATAATTTATCTAATAAACATATTTCAGACGAGGATTATCTAAGAGCTGAGCATGTTTGGAATTTGTTTCAATGTAAAACACTCGGTGATTACTCTGATCTCTATTTGAAATCAGATGTTTTATTGTTATGCGATGTTTTCGAGAACTTCCGGAACGTTTGTTTAAAAACGTACAAGTTAGATCCATGCCAATACTTTACAGCACCCGGTTTATCATGGGATGCTATGTTGAGATACACAAAAATCGAATTAGAATTGTTAACCGACATCGATATGATACATTTTTTCAAAAAAGGAATAAGAGGTGGGATAAGTCAATGTAGTCTGAGGAGCCATGTTGCGAATAATAAGTTCATCCCAAACTTCAATCCAAATGAACCATCAACATACATCATGTATTTAGATGCAACTAACTTGTACGGTCATAGTATGTCACAGCCGCTACCAACATCCGATTTTAGGTGGTTGAACAGACAAGAAATTATGGAGTTGGATATCATGGGTGTTGAAGATGATAGCCCATATGGGTATGTCCTTGAAGTTGACATATTCTATCCTGAGGAATTACATGACGCACACTCAGATCTACCCTTTCTCGTGGAATCCATTGCACCACCCGGATCAAAATCTAAGCTGAAAAAACTGATTCCCAATTTGTCGAATAAGATAAAATATATTGTTCATTACAGAAATCTCAAACAGGCTATAGAAAACGGTTTGACCTTGATTAAAACCCATAGAGTACTCAAATTCAAGCAATCCCCGTGGTTGAAAAAGTATGTTGACCTTAATACAGAAATGCGTAATAAAAGTACGAATAAAGCTGATAAGAGTTTATATAAGAATATGGTAAACTCAGTTTATGGCAAAACCATGGAGAATGTTGATAAAAGGAGCGATATCAAACTCGTAACTCATTGGGAGAGTATCACAAAGAGAAAGGGTGCTAATGCATTAATAGCACTACCCAATTATAAGACCTGTAAAGTATTCCATGAAAATTTCGTAGCAATCCATATGGGAAAAGTTAGGGTGCATTATGATAAACCGTTGTATTTAGGTTTCAGCATACTAGATGTGTCAAAAGTTGTTATATATAACTTTTTGTATGAATGCATTAAGAAGAATTTCTCTGGTAAATCGTGGCTATTGTATACCGATACGGATTCATTGATACTCAAAATAGAAACAGAAAACTTTTACAATTTCATGAAGGAAAATATAAGGTATTTTGACACATCCAATTATCCCGCGGATAACAAATTTAATATTCCAATAACAAAATCAGTAGTGGGTAATATGAAGGACGAATTTCCAAATGATCCTATTGTGAGTTTTTATGGGACGGGTGCTAAAGCATATTACGTTCAATCTTCGAATGCCGAATTGAAAAAAGCAAAGGGGATTTCAAGGGCAGTTGTTAGTAGTGAATTATCGATGGATGATTATAAGAAAATCGTAGAAAATGGTGGCTTGATATTCAGAAAAATGAATACTTTTCGCAGTGATCGTCACGATATTCATACTGAAATGAAAAACAAAGTCGCCCTTTCATACCATGACGATAAACGGTTTATTATACCTAATACAGTAAAAACTTTACCTTGGGGGCATAGCGATATTGAATTTTATCAAACGAGTGCTGAACGTAATATGCTTTGGTTACAACAAGCAATATCTGCTACAATGCGAACATCTGAAAAAAAATCAAATTCGAGCGATAATTTGGACGACTTGATAAAAATGTTGATGGAACAGTCCGAACCTCATTAATAATGATAGCGAACTCTGTATCCCAACCTCAGACAGATACATTAACCGCGATTTATATATTCATATTTATTTTTTATCTAGTCCTCATGTAATATGATGTTTTATATCCTTTATCTAGTCTTCATATACTATACATATATAAATATATATATATATATATGAATAAATTATTTCTTCAATTTCAGGAGATAGTATACGCTTATATTCAGCCGTACTTATATTCTTGCTATAATCTTTGAAGTTGTTTATATTAATTTTAATTCTGTTATTATATACATAATAAATGGACATTATTATTTCATTGAATCGTTTTTTTTTTACACCAACCAATCCTTATTAATATTCCTCACTGCAATCATTCCGGAGTGGATATTTGCATTCGGAGGAGGGAGAGTTGGAGTGGGAGAGGCGACAGTTGCATTCGGAAGAGGGAGAGTTGGAGTGGGAGAGGCGACAGTTGCATTCGGAAGAGGGAGAGTTGGAGTGGGAGAGGCGACAGGGAGAGGGCTAGTGGTGGCGGTAATGGTGAAAATGGGTGTGGCTAAGAATTGGTGGGGGTGTGAGTGGATAAAACTGGAGGTGCACACACCGACTCCTCATTCTGTTAGCAGACATCAGCTAGTACCAGAACACACTCTTGATCAGCTTTATACAGCATCGCAGAAATATCTACCCCGGCAGCGAACTGCAGATACACGAGCCAACTTTATTCCACACGCTATACTACAACACCGAGCAGCATTTAAGTGAGTATTTTTATGGCGACTGGATCCATCTTGTTTCATTTCATCTTACTCATACTACGTGAGGATACTATATGTTATTCTATTGTTTCAGACATGTCCGACGCCCAGAGCAGTTTCAATGTCGCATTCTTCGAAGGAGACGCGATGCAGGATCTTCCTATTCCGAGTAAGTATATACTTCCTACAATCATAGCTAATAAATTGTTTCATTTTCTATTCTCATTGTTACAGACATGAACATCGCCGACATCCCAGAAGACCCTGAGGACCAAACTGACAGCCAGAAGAAGTGGATCAGCCAACAAGTTAGGGAGTACCTAGAGAGTGATGAAGCCTGGCAAGACATTTTCGAATCACCCCAAGTACCTCTTACACCAGATGTCGGTGAGGTTTCGCTGCGCTCGAGCACATCATTGGGCGGTGTTGACGCCAGTAGCGATGGAGTATTCGCGAAGCCTGTCAGAGCCACTAAAGGGCGGAAAATTACTCCACCGCAACCGACGTCATCAGCACCCAAGAGAGCTTGCTTGAAGAGAGGTGGGAATGGCGATGATGATGATGATGATGGTGATGATAGTGATGATGATGATTTCCAATCACCAAGGATTGGAAAAAAGCTCCACATTGTGAAGAAGAAATCGGCAGCGTCACCTTCACCGTCGTCGTCGTCGTCGTCGTCGTCGTCATCGTCATCTTTTAAATCCAAGACAGATTATCGGGGAACTTCTGTGGAAAAGAAGAAGGGAAAGATTGGCGTCAAAGTAGAACCTTCGATTCTACACAAGTTCCTCGATAATCGTGGCAAAGCGAATCCCTATCGAGGTGGTAAGGTTTCAGAGTGGTATGCGTCCCACAAAAAAACCGCCCCCTCGAGCAGTACACAGCAACGTTCGAATCAACTGAAGCCGACATCAGCAATTAATGTGATTCGCGTAGATGTGGTGCATCCGGCTAATCGACATGAAAGTGATTCGACAAGTGTGGATGAACCACGTTTGCAAGAACAGCGTCCGGTTGAGGAGAACGTTGTTGTTGCTGTAAGAGATATAATGGCCGATGATAATGCTCATATTCACGCACGCATTCCACTGCCACCGCAACATCTCATCGATAATTTGAAAAAATATGATGTCGAGTTGGAGCAGTGGAATGCGAACGTGGATACTCAGATTGCGGTTAGTGAAAGCAGGTCGCGCTCCCTCTCAGCGCAAAGAGAAGCGCTGCTTTCACGCCTCGTCGAGATGGATCGACAGCTTGAAGCTGAAGAAAAATTTCGACGGGACTGTGAAACGGGAAAAGCTCGCTTTGAGCATTATAATCGGCTGAATAGGGAGTACTTGGGTGACACGTAGTTATAGTTGTATATAATTCACTATAGGCTAGGTTATGTACATAAGTCCAATATTAAGTTAGTTTTAAGTCTATAGATTAGGTAATGTATATATATGTTCAATTATCAGTAAGTTTTTAGTGTTGTATCTTATAAAGATGAATGTACATATTAGAGTGTATGTGAATTTTTTTATTTCAATAAACCAACTGATATAAACTATGGTAGTTCCGTTCATTTCAACCCCCCACTACTTTTTCCCACCACAACCTATCCCACCACTTATTCTAACAACACGGCCAGCGATCCCACTCCGACTCACTGATATAAATTCAATCACTCCTCTCGAATCATTCAGTTTGAAATTCAACAAGCGAAATGAATCCATCAGTGACTTGTGTAGCCATCGCAGAAGCTGACAGCACCACCACCAACGACGGGGTTGCGAGACCGTCCTACCAGCGCCCGCATTCACCAGAAGGCCCATGTGATTCGACTACGGCTGATAGGAACGAGGATGGCGGCGCCTATATGACGATAAATAATATTATACGTCAACTCCGGCAGCAGGGGGAAAATAATATTATCGTCATAGACGACGACGATCAGGCCGTAGGAGATGTAGGAAGGAGGGCTGAGGAGGAGTGGATGGTCGAAGAACGTGAGAGGGAGGAAGCTGCAAGGGTCCAGCGGCGCGCAAGGCGACAGGAAAGCCGTCGCCAACGTCGTCGAATCCGCCACGAGCGTAGAAATCAATACTACGGTATCGATGAACACCTTCGGGCGGCCATGGAGTTGGACACCGATGATGAGAGGGAGATGCATCGGTTCATTGAAAATTTCTAGCGTTAGTTTTTTCAATTCATTTTTGTAAATAGTAGGATATAGTAATAAAACATTTAAATACGAATGCTTATTATTTTAACAAAGATCGAAATCACAAATCCAGATTATTGTGCGATATAGAGGCATCAAAGAGGATGAGGAAGAGATAGATAGAGAAAGAGAGAGAGAGATATGGGGGTTATCTAGTAGAAGCCGTGAAAATTCGCGTGTTCAATTCAGATCTTGTTAGTTCACGTTCAGCGGTTCTTTGTGGAAGATGTATAACGCTATCGATAAATTTGGTCGCAAGAAGAGCAAATCGCTGAGCTCCTTGCATGGTCGGCCCGGAATTGGGTTCAAACTGGACAGCAGCGGTAACTATGATATGCAGGGTAAACGATTAACAAATATCGGTAATCCGTCGAGTGGTGGAGATAGTGTACCATTGGAGTTCTATAACCAACAAATGTCTGAGATGAGGAAATCTCTGAATGATGTGAAGATGCATATCAAAGATTATCCTCAGTTTGCTCAGAAGGTTCTCATGATGGTGCCCAAGGTGAACGATTCAATCGAGAAGATGGACATCATGTCAAAAAACACCGATGAAATAATGTCGAAATATAACAACAAATTCCAGGATTTCACTGAAAGATTGTTGAAATTGGAAGTAGAGGTAGCATTTAGGAACGGGAACGTCTTCAAGCAATGATTCACCAATCGTAGAAGATGGCGAGGGAGAACATCGCTAAAAAATGGGTCACCGCTACATAACGAGAGAAGAGGTCATGAATACCATAGTCCAGAGGCGGTGTGATTCGTTAGCCAATGTCGCGATATGGCGAACGGAATTCAGCAACAGATGATGATGATGATCGACGGTGATGGAGTTGACGAAATTGTAGTGTTAGACGACGTGAGTTTCCATTCATCGAGACGTCGTGGAGGGCGAAGTCTGTGAAGAAGTGCCGTTACCCGTCATATACTACTGAAAAATCAAGAACCAAAACAAATGCAAATATAAGAGGGAGATTATGAAATATCAATATTATTATACATTATGGTAAAATCAATAAATATCATAATTTCATTTCCTATTGGTTTATACTATTGGTGGAAACTCGAGAGAGGATTGGGGCGACAATCAACACAGATGGAGTTTTAGCCGGCATTTACAATGCACCCAACTGCGCAAGCAATACTTGCACAAAAATGTTGTGCGCATGCGTTAATCAGAGAAAAAAAACACATATCGGAATTTTAATCATGGATTCGTCATATATACCCAAAAATATATATTATCCAATATACTGCGCATATTTTTCACTTTTGCGCAACCAAAAACGACCAATTATGGTCTATTTTGGCCTCAGGCTTGTTTTAGGCCTGCGCACTCGATTTTTTTTTCGGTTAACTTTCAGAGACCTTCACATTGGTGGTGTCAGATCGCTGATAGGCCTTCGCATTCACGAGATAATGCATGCGCACTATAGTTCTGGTGGGTGATATGATGCGCAATACCAAAAAATCGGTTTTTTCTCGAGACTTTTATACATATTGAAGATTGAAATTCCGACATTCGTTTATTTTCGGTAGATATCGCGTGCGCACCATATTTTGGATGGGTCAAGTCATGCGCATTTGTGTGCACAGTCAACTACAGCTTGAAATACATCTGAAGAGCCTATATTATCAACTCATTTCAGAATTTTTCAACGCCCTCTGCACATTATATCAGCGAAAAAACTCGTATCGGAATTTCCGATCGTGGATTCGTTATGAATACCCAAAAATATATATCATCCAATATACTGCGCATATTTTTCACTTTTGCGCAACCAAAAACGACCAATTATGGTCTATTTCGGCCTCAGGCTTGTTTTAGGCCTGCGCACTCGATTTTTTTCAGGATACCCCTCGTCAGAGGGTATCCTTCGGTTAACTTTCAGAGACCTTCACATTGGTGGTGTCAGATCGCTGATAGGCCTTCGCATTCACGAGATAATGCATGCGCACTATAGTTTTGGTGAGTGATATCATGCGCAATACCAAAAAATCGGTTTTTTCTCGAGACTTTTATACATATTGAAGATTGAAATTCCGACATTCGTTTATTTTCGGTAGATATCGCGTGCGCACCATATTTTGGATGGGTCAAGTCATGCGCATTTGTGTGCACAGTTAACTACAGCTTGAAATACATCTGATGAGCCTATATCATCAACCCATTTTCGAATTTTCAACACTCTTTTCACATTTTCCAAACTTTATCGTTTTTTTTCTGGACATATTCTTATGACAATTTCTCATTATTTCCACCTAACCCATCCAAATCACTCAAAATGAAAATATGAATCGATATCAGTCAAAATTTTATTATTATCATTAATACATAATTTATTCAAAACTAATTCTAGAGTATGACTAAAACTACCTTATATTAACTTAAAAAATATGTAACTTTTCTTTGGCATGATTGCACGACGGGCACAAGTCCAACATGTGAATTTGGTAGAGAGGAGCAGAGCAGGCTTCGCATGTGAACTCTCTCGGAATCTCGAAAAAGCTGGATGTTAAATGCGCTGAAGAGTGTAGATATTCTCCTCTCAACGTCGGTCTCAACAAATATAGGAGGAAACACCTATTACACAGATTTTTATCCCCCTCCGCTGTGTTCAACACCACCATTGCCACTGTTGTGCAGTAGGCCATCTCCTGATGGTGTTCTCGGAGACCGACGACATCTATCATCCTCGTTCGTTCTTGAACCCTCTGCTCCCTCTCGCCGCATTCTTCGTCACCAAACCCTTCGTCTTGATCGTTGTTGTTGTCCTGCTCCACATCGCCACCGTCGAACCCAACGTGTGCGTTTCCGAGATCCTGTGAATAATGAAAAAAATTCGTCTAGAGTACTTGAAACATGGATAAGGCCTATCGCCTTCCTAATCAGTTAACAATGATGTTGGAAATACTTACATTCAACTGATTCTCATCTATCAGCGACAGATTTGCCAGCTTCTCGACAATTCCACTAAGTTCTCCGTTCATGATGGTGTAGGAATATGGTAGTTGAGTCTTCTTCTTTTGGAGGAATGAATTCAAACTAACGTTCTCAACATAGGGCTGTGCGTTTTATTATCCTCACATCGAAAGAGGGAGGAAGGCGGTCTATGCTTCGAGTGGGGAAAAAGGCGGTTCTTACAACAATATGTGGGCGTGTCCATATTCCATTGAACTAGTGTGATCAATGCGTGAACACCGAAAAAATGGTTTCATGATGCGCAACCAACTATAGAGGGGTAGTAGGTGCGAGCATTGAAAAGCAGAGGAGGTGCGCGTTTTTCATCATAGTGTTTCTTAGACTTCTATCGATCACATCGTACCATTGAAGAACGACTAGTCTACAAACATAGATATAATCATGTCGTATCCAAAATCATGGGATTCCAAACCAATTGTGGCAGTGTACCCATCTAGGGTGAATGATTTCATACTCTGCCATAACTGTGACATTGGTTGGGCGGCCAGCGACATCAACCCCTGTACCGGTGTATGCCAACGCTGCATTGCAGCGAATAGTCGGAGATCTCCAGACCCTCCTAGACCGAGCGTGCAGTATGAGGATGGCATCAAACCAAGGTGTGTGACGTGCTCCAAGCTGCTGAAGAACACCAACATGGGTATCTGCAGAAACACATGCAGGGCGTGCAGTATGGAGAACCAGCTGCGATTCCGGAGGTGTGTCAGCTGCAGCACATATCGGAACGACTGCTGGAATGGTGTATGTGCCGGATGCTCAAATGGGGCATATTTTTGTGAGAATGTCGGCCATCCATATAGAAGTGAGGACCACCATTTCAGCGCGTGCTGGTGTTTGCCGCACGAGAGACGGGAATATCGTAGGAGCCTGAACCAACCTCCACCAGAACCATACTACGTACGGGAACAGGCCAGTTCAGATGAAGATGACCAATAGGAAGAGGGATTGGGTTCCTCATACTTATTATTATTGTAAATATATCTATATATGAATATTACGTTTCCGAATCGAATTTTTTTCAATAAATATAATTTTTAATGAAAACGTGTTTTTTCTTTGGATTGACAATGATTCAACAGGTAGAGGATGGATAGAGAAACGCATACAATTGGTTTCGGGAGAACTATATTGGGTTAGCATACATCAAATTATTGCAGACTTATCAATCCAAGAATTGTGTTGTTCAGAGAATCCGAGCCATTTGACAAATAATTTAGTTCCATTCTTCTTCAAGACTTTTTCCACCAAGTATGCCTCAGGGTTGGCGGTTTTCAATAGCTCCAATTCATAAAAGGATCCTTTGATCGGTTTGCCCTCCATATCTTCAAGTTTGTATGTTCTGGGATTCGTTAAATTCACTTCGAATATTTTGAATAGTTCCGTAGAGAAATTTGCTGTATATCCCTTCTCAAAAACCCCCTTATATTTGCTTATCCGTACTATATCACCAACTTGATATTTAGCTTTTGGTGCTATCTTCATGTGACTATAAGCTTGCAGTTTCGTAGTAGATGTGACCTCAGAGGGTTTCATACCAATTGTTCGATGCACTTTGTTATTGTACGCATTGGTTAGGCGCGGTAAAATATCATACCATTTATATTCACCTCTGGCAGAAAATTCTTTATAAATCCAATTCTTCAGTGTTCTTATCACCCGTTCAACGATCGCAGCCTTCATCGTACTATACGTAGAATAATGATTGATTCCATATTTCGCCATCAATGTGCCAAAGTGTTTGTTATAGAATTCTTTACCGAGGTCACTCTGCATATTTTTTGGCGAGTATTCAGCCCTTTTCAATACTCTCTCCATAGCATGTGTCACTTCTGATCCGGTTTTATATTTTATCGGCTCTGTCCAGATATATTTAGAATAGCAATCAATGGTGAATAATATGTATCGATAACCACTATTCTCTTTAGAATACGTTTGCATCTCAGCTAAATCTACTTGCCATAAGTCTGCGAAACCTTTTATTATAGTTCTCCTTCTATGAAACTTTCGTCTGGCAGGTTTATGCAGTTCATTGACTATTCGCCTTTTGGTTGCACTTATCTCCATAACAGCGTTATTCAAACCTATTGAAATACTTCTGAATGCTTGTGATCTCCTTGAATAACGTTGATATACTAATAGGCCAGCATACATCATATCCCTCTTATGCCTTGGAGACAAATTAAAATTAATGCACAATGCCTTCTTCGCGTAATTCCTCAATTATTGACATTATTTCATTATCGTGCCCAGTGTGACCGGCTGATTTTGAACTCCACAATAGCCGAAGGCGTTCTACTAATTCTGTAGCTTTATTCCAATAGACGTACTCTTTGCGGCGTTTACTAACACTCTTTCTGGATGGTATCAATTGTAATATTCCTCCACCACCTTTAACTTTTTGCTGCTGACTCCTCATATTATGTGGAGAACCAATTAATGGTTTGATAATTTGCTGATATTTCGTTTTTGATTTCGTACTCATATTCAACCCTTCCCGTACATCGAAATTCTTATATGGCGCCTTTGTATTCTTCAGCAGGGCTGTGTATACGCTCTTATCTCGATCATTGATCGATCTCGGTATGTGTTTCATGAATATGAGGTTATATAGTTCAGACGTTGCTGGAAAAATTTTGCTCCTCTTATTGCTGCACAATAACTCAATTTGTCCGGGAGGAAAACGAATCTCCATGGCACCCATCATCGTGTTTTTCGTGGTGGGATCGATACGAACGCCATATGTGGTGTCATAATTGGGGTCATTAGACTTCAAGTTATCTAAATGTTTTCTCAATTGTCCATCTAGTGTGTTCGCTTCTGCCCCATCAGCGGGCATCATAGTATCGATTGAAATGTGTGAAGAAGATGATGTTGGTGGTGTATCCATCATTGTTCTATATTCGGGTTCTTCATCTTCTTTTTGTATGCTTGAATAATCATCGGTGAAACTACGTGATTTTACGGATTGTCTGGGTGTTTTCGTAGCACCTGGAGACGCATTGCCCGACATCGGTGTGGAATGATATGTGGGTTGTGCCATTATTGTCGTTAACTGTTTGTTAATATTCTTCGTAGTAGCTGTTGTATTTGGAGTTGCTGCTGCTGCTGCTGCTGCTGCTGAGATAACATTCAACGGTTTCATGAGTGGTTCATACACCTTTTCGAGCGCCAATTGATTTCCCATACGGTAATTTTTCAGGCTTTCGAACTTTTTTCTCACTGCTTCGGTTGCTCCAATGAGTTCACGTTTGAGGTGAATTTCTGAATTCATTTCAGTCATTTTCTCATGAGATGTGCTCATAGTCACATCTAATGGTTGAATGAATCACGCGGTGCTTAGATTTCACGGATATATGAAGTTATCGAATCCTTTTCTGTAGCGGCCCTCTTGTACTTCACTATCCTTATCGATAACTATAAATCCATATCTATCTGTCCAACTCTGCGCGCACATATCTTGAAATTGCTTGAATGTAACATCTGGAGATACGTGATCGGAAAAAATGTGGTGAAGATTCATTTCATCCTGTTTAAACATAACTATGAAGTTGGAGTTGTCGCGAATGAGCTGTTTGGGTACTCTGGAGTATGTCTGCGCCAGATAAAAGCAGTCCACATTTTTATGGCGACCCATAGAAAAATACGATCTAATCACATCTTGTTTTTCACAAATGACGTCGTCGAATATGAAAATGCTGTCAGGTTCAGCATTCGCTGGTTCTATTATATCTACATTATTATCAAAAGTGTGGAATCCCAAACCTTTGATCGGCTCCAACACCTTTCGTAGGTACTCATACTTGGGTTGATACAACGATTTTGAGTAGAGGTAGATATTCGTGAACCGTAAACCATTTTCGTTGGTGAGGAGTGATATCATCACATTCGTTTTACCACAATTCGATGGACCAATTATGAGGCCGCGAATTGTGTTGGGAAATAGTGTTCCATGTCGGCGTTCTGAGATGATGTTACTTCCCAACCCCACTTTCTCATCAAAATTGTCCACATTGAAGGTTTCTGCCTGCTGAACTATCCGCATTGTATGACGGTTGAATGATATATAAGGTAGTGCAACCCGTGTTGGGGTCATTTATATTATGAAGCTGGAGCGTTGCACATCGATAAATAATAAAAGAATTAGTCGACGAAAGAGAAGCGGTAAAGGGATTGTGAATACCCTAATAAATAGAATACCATTCGAGTTACACATTCCTGGTTATCAATACTGTGGGCCTGGAACAAAACTCCAAAAACGATTAGCTCGGGGTGATCAGGGGATAAATCAACTGGATAAAGCTTGCAAGGAACACGATATAGCGTATCTGAAGTATCCAAACGATTTATCAACTAGGCATTCAGCTGATAAGAAATTGGAAGAAGCTGCCTGGGAGCGGGTAAAATCGAAAGACGCTAACGTAGGGGAAAGGACCGCTTCTTGGTTAGTCACCAATATAATGAAGGGGAAGAGGCGCTTCGGAATGGGATGTAGTGGACGTAGTGGAATGAAAAAACGTCGCATTACAAGAAAAAATAATAAATCGAAGCGTGTAAGCAAAATTGCTTTCGGCTCTGGCGTAGTCCACAAGGTTCGAAATGTCATACGGCAAATGGGTAAGAAGAGTGATGTCGTCAGAAATTTAGCCAAAACATCCCTTATGGCGATCGGAGCTGCCCGAAAATTTGTCAAGATGGCAGGTGGGAAAAAGAATATACGGACACCTAGGATAATACCAATACCTAAAGTTGGCGGAATTCTCCCACTAATACCCATTTTCGCGGGCTTATCGGCTTTAGGCAGTTTGGCTGCAGGAAGTGCTGGTATAGCTCGTGCCATTCGTTCAGCGAAAGAGAGTAGGGAGCAGCTTTCGGAAGCAAGTCGACACAATAGGCATATGGAGGCGATCGCTCTTGGGAAAGTTGGTAAAGGAGTTTATTTGAAACCATATCGAAAGGGGTTAGGCATCTATCTGAAACCTCAAAATTCAAAAAACTGAATGAACTACCTCGAAGGGCCTTAACAGACATTGATCTATTGAATTATGTAGATAAAATGAAAGTACCACACTTTCGAGGTATATTTATGAGGGACAAGCTACCTCGTTCCGGCCCACATCGCATAGAAGCAGCTATTCTGAATTTAGATAGCAATCGAGGCAATGGTACGCACTGGGTTGCATATAAAAAACGTAATAGAGAAGTGGAATATTATGATAGCTATGGAGATTTGCCACCTCCTCAGGAGTTGATAGAATATCTGCAGAGAGGGCCAAAATCGTTGAACACTATCAAAATCACATATAACTACGAGCGCCATCAGGATTTCAACACAGTCTGGTGTGGTCATTTGTGCTTAAAATTTCTCTCGGCAAACAACGGACGCAAAAAAAGTCTTTAATATGGATAGAGAAAGCATCAAACGAATGGGGCACTCATTACTGGCTTACTCAAGATTGCGTTCCCTGCTGAAAATGAGTGAAAAGCAGCTCGCAGACATGCCGAAAGAAGTCGTTATCGGTTGCGCCCCACATGAAATTGCTCTAGTGTGGGATAAACTTCCTCAGCAATTACGTAACGATCCGGACGTATCAAAATACCAATTTTGTGAAGAACATCATCATGAAGAAGATGGCAAACATGGCGCTGCTGATGTGAATGATGGACCAACACCGAGAAGAATATTTTGCTGTTTTTGTCAGATCAAAGATGTGAATGTGGCAAATGAATGTATTAATACTTCACCTCGTGAAAACGGCGGCATTCATCATTGTTGTAGGCAGCAATAAGGTTGTCACCTTTCCATCACGGTTGCGCATATATTTCAACATTTATCACAGTTTCGCCGTCTTCTTCCTCTGAGAAGTCATGTCACAAACTTTCACCATATCTGGGGACCGCAGTGTTTTGAGCGCCGACTTCTACCCACCTATTGAACTCGATACAAAAAAATCCTATGGTTTGGGATTGCATGGTTTCTACTCATATAACTCCATACTCAATATAGATGAGAAAAATAACCGATTGGACTTTTGGGCTGTGTTAGGAGCTAAAACCACCCACAAAATAGTCCACATACCACCTGGCGCCTATGAAATAGAGGAAATCAATAAAGCTCTACAAAAGGCTATAGCGTGCACAATACCGCTCGATGGGCGAAATATTGATGATATATTTTTTCTCCATGCTAATAATAACACCCTAAAATGTGAAATGAAATGTGTGTACAAGGTGGATTTCACACCTGCGACTTCCATAGCCGGAGTGTTGGGATTTGAAGCCAAGAAATACCCACCTAATATATTGCATGAATCCACGTTGCCTGTGAATATAATAAAGGTTCGTCTCTTGAGGGTGGACTGCAATATTACCACAGGAGCATTCTTCAATGGTGAGGAGGTTCATACACTATATGAGTTCGATGTTGATGTGGAGCCTGGGTATAAGCTATCAAAAGAGCCGCAAAATATCATATATTTACCCATCAGCCCGACTGGGCGTCAGTTCATCGACAACATTACACTGAGAATATTGGATGATAACGGTCTTTTAGTCGATTTTCGAGGAGAAAAAATCATCGTTAAGCTAGAACTGAAACAACTCGCTCATTAGGCAGACACCATCAAAGGAATGAAATGGGGTTTTGTATTGGGAACCAATCAAAACGCATGCAACCGACTAGCTCCGATACCATTCAGCGCAATATCAATAAGAAGAAGAGAAAACGTGGTAGTGGATTCATTCGAGCAGAACTTCCCGAACGTGAAAGACATAGATTGTCTGCGAGCGACAAATATTTTTTGAAGTCAATTGGTCTGAAGTTACGATAACCAGCTGCAAGATGGTTGCAACAGCCTCTACTAGCCCCCAATTGGACGTGTTTGATGAACCAATTTTAGATCATTCACTGATGAGCCTACATGAGCACACATACAAACCATATGGGTCACCCTCATTCAAGAATTCTGATGAAATAAGGATCGCCGTCAACTTTCAAGATCTGATTCTTGATATTTCTGAAAGTTACATCTATATTGAGGGAAAATTCACACCAAACGATGCCACTAAAACCTGCTATCTATCTAATAATGCTCTAGCATTCTTATTCGATGAAATACGCTATGAAATGGGTGGCGAACAAGTATGCATGGTACGAAAACCAGGCATCACTACTACCATGAAGAGTATGATTTCTTATGGAGAGAGTAATATGAAATTCCTAGAGACAATTGGATGGGGCCTTGATGGTGGCAAGCAGGTGCTTCTAGATAAAGCTAGCAACGTTTTTAGCGGCAAACTACCCCTTAAATATCTGATGGGGTTTGCCGAAGATTATTGTAGAGGTATTTTGAATATCAAACAGGAGCTAATACTCATCATAGCTCGCTCATTCAAGAACTCATATATTGGGGAAGTGGACGCCGATGTGGAGATTAACAAAATTGAGTGGAAGATAAGACATGTGATGCCATCAGATAAGCAGAAATTGAAGCTATTGACCCGTTTGAATAGAAGTTCTACGGCAAAAGTGAAAATTGCATACAGGATGTGGGATCTGTATGAGTTACCGACTATTCGTGAAACAGCATCTGACATTTGGGCCGTTAAAACTACCAATAGCCTCGAGCGGCCTCGATATATCATCATTGGATTCCAAAACACTGATAACACTGATAATAGATCTGAGGATATCACACAATTCACCCATGCAGGAGTGAGCAATATTCGCCTGTATTTGAATTCCGAAGTTTATCCATACGAGCGATGGAATTTGGATTTCGATAAGAAATTAGATGCAGTAGCCTATTATGCATATGACAACTTCCAACGTAGTTACTACGGCAAAGACATGAGCGAACCAATGATGAGCATCGAGGAATTCCGAAAAAACCCACTATTCATCATTGACTGCAACCACCAACCCGATGCGATGAAATCCTCCACTGTCGACATCAAGTTGGAATTTGAAACACGAAAAACGAAGTTTCCATCGCACACCAAAGTTTACGCACTTATTCTTCATGATGCATATTTAACTTATAGTGCACTGGATGGTTCCATACAGATGGGTGCTTTATAGACATTGAATGTATCATGTTCATGTTAATAATAACGGCCATTTCGAGATTGATTTATATATTTGATATCATAGTTATTTTTCTAGAATCCGTTGTTGTTATACTTAATAAAACGAATATGTACCATATTTATTGTTTTATTCCTATACATATACATTAACAATTATAGTACCCATACATCTTATAAGTATTCAGAGGTTGAAGTAGCCGTTGTGTGGAGATTTAATGCAGAATTATAAGCTTTTTTCTTCTTCTTGTCCTTCTTCTTCTTCTTCTTCTAAATCAGACACCTCTGGAGTTATTCCAATGCTATATTTCCGGACGAGATGGTTCGGCAAAAAATCGGAAATTTCATACAGGAATTGCACTAAGTCCTCTTCAACCATGGCTTCAACAAATTCCTCTACATTGATGTTATTATACTCGAAACGGGCGCAGAGTAGGAACCCCAATTTGTATTGCTCAGCTTGCTTGCAGAGGTTCTGAACCTGTTTTTGATCAAAGCACACACTCGTGTCATAATTAGCTGCATGCATTGCGTCCTGCTCTAAATCGGCAAACTGACATTTCAGCCTCCTCACACTCGACTTGATATCTTCCGCTACCGGCCAAGATTGACTGGAATAATGCATCCACATATTGCACATCTATTGAGGTGAATTATCCTGCAACATAAATGGAAAAAATACTTAGGTCACGAGTGAATGAGTTAAAGAATTGATCATTAATCGAATTATATATCTGTAGCACCACTCACCTATACAAATTCAACCTTCATCAGAGTGTGATATAATAGGTTATATATAATATGTAAGGATTATCATATAGTATTCAAACCCATTTACACTAAACTAAACGTGGCTGATGCATCCCTATGATTAAATTAATTTTCCTATATACTATGAAATGATCTTTACATTTTTTTCACATCGAATTTCATGAGAGCTCTCGTCTTTGCACCCGCGAATAGAGGCTCACTCTGTCCCAAGTATGTTAAAGTGTAAAGACCGTTGGAAGAATTTATCTCATCAATATCGCTCTCCATAAATTTGTCAACAACTCTTTTTGGTAACCAAGTTTTCAAACTCACTTCGGTCTCTTCATCATATAAAATTACAGTACCACTCCTACCGAATCTGGTTCCGCATAATGAGATTTTCTTGATAATATAGCTTTTATTGAGGGGTAGTGATGATATCAAAATTTGCTTTACAATTTCATTCTCCTCATTAATTTTATCATTAATTGAAGCTAAATCGATTTTGGGGGCAGCCATTATTTTCGTCCAAGTGAAAGGGGTGTGAATAATATATGAATAAGCGTACTTACATAAAACAGATAACCTTTTATCACACTCAAACTTTCCCAACTTAATTGAGCAGAAGCAATGTTCAATGTTATTGCAAGAACTATGCTTGTGCATGTGGCGGATTTCGTATTTATAGAAACGCAAACAACCCCCACTATAGCGATGTGATGCGCGAAAGTGTCTTCAACTTCGAACACGCTTTCAAGGCCTCACTCTCTCTACAACTCAATGTCACTCACTCTCAAGGTCGCACATGCGGAGGTTCACTCCCACCCAAGGTCGCTTCCGCCGAATGCCGCTCTTGCCTCAAGGCAACTCTTGCCCCAAGGTCACTCCGCCCAAGGTCACTTCCTCCCAAGGCCACTCCTGTTCCAAGGTCACTTCCGTCCAAGGCCACTTCTGCATCAAGGTCACTCCTACTCAAGGTCACTCCCGCCCAAGGTCACTCCTGCTTCAAGGTCACTCCTGCTCCAAGGTCACTCCGCCCAAGGTCACTCCCGCCCAAGGTCACTCCGCCCAAGGTCAGAGGAGAGTGACCTCGGGCGGAGAGTCAGAAACGGCTAATCTTATCTACTGTTGCGTACACTATTTTTTCGGCAAACATGTAGAATAGCAGATCAATGAGACACATTTCCATATTATATTTCTTTGTAGAATACAATTTCTTCATAATTAATTCTCATTTTCATCAAATACTGATGATATTTGAACAGAATACCTATACCTACTAACTGTTACATTGGAAATTTGGTATGGACATTTTAAAAACTCACTATCGCAGCTGCTTTCGATAGAGTCCCTGTATGTATTTGACACTTTTGCTGTAATAACAACAAAACTGACAAATATATACAGGGAATTATACATACAGGGACTCTACTTTCGATAGTTAATTGCGAAAATTGCAACCAAACATTCAAAAATCAAAATGTCAACTGATTTCATGTCAAATATATGCCGATATTTCGCTGCTATGGTAATCATCTGCATTTATCAAAACCATCTACCAAGATTTTCATAGTTACAGTGACAACAACGATGTTATACTTCCCGGTCTAGTCGGGGAAGTACGTACTTCCCGGACTAGGCCGGAAAAATGCTACTTTCTCAAAGAAAAAGCGTCCGGGAAGTGAGCGGTTGCCGAAAAAAATAATTCCTATTTAAAAATTATTCGAAATGGCTGGTTTGAAATGGAAAGCATTGAACTGTGAAGAAGCGTTTGTATAGGGTAGGTAACTCAGGTAACTACAGGATCAACAAAAAAAGTAAGAGACATTCTCGATCTTTTTTTGACACTAACTCACTCCGATTTTTCGACTTGAGACATACACATGTTGTTATCGTGATTAACTTACTTTAACTTTGTCACAGCACTTCTTCTGTGTTTTATTTCCGCCAGTACCATTTTTTTTGTAACGCAATTTGCCACCCTATACAAAAACGGTCATCATTTTGGTTTTATTTTAATTCAGTTTGTTATCGAAAGTTGTTCAATTACTAATCGAGATAGAACCCGTGATTTGAAATGTCAAGGCTATCAAATTGATCAAGTATACCTACAGGTCATTGCGAAAAATTCAATGCCCTATAAATTCATAAAGGAATAACCATTTTTTTTTTTGCTTGCTGTCGTTGAAACTCGGCAACCCTATATACATATATAGTATTTTCAATAATTTGATTAACAACAAACTATAGTACTTATAATCCTCATACAATCATACATATTATCAATCGAATCAATATTATATTATGATATTATGCATCTTAGGAATAATTTATGCAAGAATTCTGTAGCTACCTATCATAGTAATTAAATTCTAATGAAAGGTCATAAGTCATGGATCGACCAAATAAACTGGAAAATACATAGGAAATATGCATGTTGAATAAGTTATTGTGTTTACCGAGTTCACATAATATTATAATTCCCAGGTGATCTACACACAGATAATGACTGTGTTCATCTTAGCCGCAAAAATTCAAAATACCTCAAAAATGTTGTCGCATTTGAAAATACGATAACTCTGAGTACGAGTCGAGACTAGTCATGGACTAGTAGTAGTAGTAGTACACATGTCTAGGGCCAGCACCTTCTGAGACCTTCTGAGGAGGCGAATTTACCCGAGCCGACAGCGAACACGATAAAATAATAGTTCTAATTTGGTCCTCTAAAAGCATGGCGGCGGTTCTAATTTGGTCCTCTAAAAGCATGGCGTCAGTCCACTGTGATCGTGTGGTCATTTATTTAGTAAATTAGGCTTTTTCATGGATGTTTTTCCTTCCTCTCGAGACCCCGAGTGTTTTAAGTTTTTCTACGAGCGAATGCGCATGCGTCCATAATGTATCACGTGATTTACTGTGACCAATCTAACAATAAGGTTTGGGATTGATTCGAGAACTTTAGGCTCTCGTGATAAAATCCTTTAAATAAATCAGTCTGTTTCACGCTCGTCGTCATCATTAGATTTTTACTGAATTCTGTTTTCATACTCAACCACTGGTTGATGTCTTATAAAGGACCCCGCACCGCTCTTATGGATTTTTGGGTCCCGGTCAAATCGGCTGGAATTATAATAGTATGTTGTATAGTTTGTGATATCCTGATCAAAAGCTCTCATGGGCCCAACTCAATCAATCCTATGACTAGTTTTCGAGCAACAGCGATTCAAATGTTGAATTTTGTTCCGTTAATGGTGGTAGAACAGACATATTTTTTTAAGATTCAAATATTGAATTTTGTGCCGTTAATGGTGGTAGCACACAGCACAGACATATTTTTTTAAGTGATTTTGTGCCCTATGAGCTACAAAAAACGACTTGTTGATAGTATTTAAAACTAAATAATAAGTTTGTTTGAAGAATAATTTGATCAACTGAAATACATTGATAATAGCACAGATTAACAAAATCTGTGATAATAGGGTGATGCCTAGTATCTTGACAATTAATTATGTTTTGTAATAATCATTACGTATATCAAATAGGAAAAACACACTATCCGTGTTGAGAATTGAAGTTCATTGAATAAATGAAGAAATTGAGTATACAGGGCGGTATCGCACAGAGACGTAAGCGTTACTTCCATTTCATGAAACTCAATTAATAATTTGACTATATGAGCGAAGCTATATGTGCTATTTTGTATGATGCAACACTTGATATTTCAAGTTTGATTTATCAATTTCTTTTTCATCTCACTTGAACTGACAACTTCATATCTTACTTTCTAGCTCTGGATATATCTATGTTTTTGTGATATGAATGCCCCTTTATTTATTATTCCTCCGTGATATCATAAAATAATTAATTATCTTATATTCTATTAGTATTTATCGAGCTACAAACCATCAAATGTATCACTGTATGAGTAGTAAGGGCAAAATATAAAATTTTTACTTATCTTCGATATGTTTTCTATATACCTTTATTTCTCTTCTCCAAACCTTTTTCAATACAAATTGTCACTGACAAGCTAATGCATTTTTCTTTTAGGCTCTCTGATAGGAAAATTCTTTGAACGCAGTGACATTTTGGGGCAAAATCCCAAAAATCTGGAATAATGAATGTACCACCTCCTCGATTAACCTACAGACAGTATTGTTTCTCCATCTTCTATCATCTATTCCATTTATCGAACCAATTTCGAAAACACCCCGTACAAGGGCAACGGTGCTCACCTGCCTTCTCACCCTTTCGCTCAGGGATGTAGATTGTAGGGTGACGCGGATATTATATGTGTAAACGTTCAAGGTGTATTTTTCGGTTCAGTGAGTTTAATTACATCGATAACTGTAATTGAACAAATTAAAATAATGGGAATGTCCGTAATCGATGTTCACTGATGCGTTAACGTTGGTTATAATATAAACACGTGGTATATGAAATTAGCGAGAAATTAGTGATAGTGAGGTAAAATGGGGGCTAACATGTTCACTCTCACCAGTTGGCGCTAGGCGCTAGTAAAACATGAGTTCAATATCAAAGTAAAATCCCAAAATTTTGCCGGATAGCCCTATGAGCTATGGCCAGGTATGGCCAGGTATCGAAAAAATAATAATAATAATTATACCTATAATAGTTTTTTATGCCTGTTTTAACAATTTTCGAGACAATTCTAAACATATCTGTATTCCGTTTGAAAATATTTACATATTATAACATTTTATATCTCTCTCAGTGCATATGTTTCTCGAAACCGGCAAAGAGTAGCTAAAATATCCCAAACAGAAACTACTGATAGCAGATATACATCAGTGTGTCCATGTAGTGCGGTATTCTTCGGTATCTCGAAAGCCATAACCTACAGAGAAAAACTTTGAGGACAAAACTTATTCAGTTACCAAAGTTGCTTATTTCAAAAATATTTTCAACATTACTGGGTGTTTTATAAAAGCGGGACGACTCGGAGACGAGTTCATTTAAATGGGACACCCAGTATTGTTTATTCGGAATTTATTCCGCCGAGGTTGCGGCGTTGCCAAGTTATAATTGATGAATTTATTTTTACCACTATTGAAGAGTTATGTTGAATTGGACATAGTAAATTCATTTGTTTAAATTTTGAAAATATTTTAATCATACGTTCGTAGTAAGGTATTACATGCTGGGTATTACGTCTCGTATTACGTATACCAAGTCAGTAATTTTGCGACATGTTCTTTAACACGGCGCTCAATTTTGCATTTAGAATTTTGCAGCTTTTGCTACATCTTTCGCCTTTTTATCGCTGAAAAATAGTTATTTAGTATTAGGGAACAAAGTCGTAGATTTTAGCTCCAGGTTGTGTTGGCTCCCGACGCGTAGCGGAGGGAGACAAAAAACCGTGAGCTAAAATCTAATATTTTTCCCGTGTATATAATACACTATTTTTTCTGTGACAGAAGAAAGGACGAATCGATATTAAGAAGATATTACATTATTCTGAAATCTGAAAATTATCGACGTGAAATTTTAAGTTTTTAACAGTAGGGACACCTGCGTTGTATAGGCATCTTTATCATTCTTTTGAAGTAATCAAATATCTGATGTCACTTCTGTCAGTCTAATTCTGTGATTTGATTTCAAAAAATTGCGAATTTAGTGGTTATTTAGTAATATACGTAACCGCGAAGTCGAATGGAAGATAAAAGAACTTGCAGTTCTTTCTCGGAGACGGTATTATTGACTGATTTTTCGGAACTATAGCACAACAAAAGCCATCAACAGTGTATTTGTGATATATATCCGGGAAAAAAGTACTCACTTTTTTCCCACGGGAAAAAAGTAATTTATGAAAAGTGACATTTTATAACCTGCCAACAGAGATGAAATGCCAAACTTTTTTCCCGTCACAGAAAAAAAAAATTAAAATCGGTTGCGGCGTTGTCAAGTTATGGATAACTTCCTTATTTTTACTACTATTTCGGGGTAATTTGTACGTCATAGTTCTTTCATTTATTTGTATTGTATATTTTTTTATAATAGGAACATTTACAGGCTCTCCAAGTTTGAATTTTTCACAAATTGATCCAAAATGCTACTTTCACAGATTTTTTGCAGACTATCAATTAATTTTTCGAAATACACTTTTATTATTTGTGTGATGACCTATAAAACATCGCCACAATCAAATATATCTTGAATTTATTAAAAATTTTGCTGAATTCCCTCCCGAAACCCGCGTAGTAAAGAAATATTGTTTCTATCATTATGTAGAGTTTGTCTCCTTCAAGTTAAATGGAGATTTGGATTGTAGAAGTTGTACATATTATTTAAATCATATTGAGTAACAAGATTACGGAATATTTCAAATTTGGACAATGCCTCGAATGTCATGTGGCAAGCAATATTCCCACACTCAAATCAAATAAAGGAACCATGCCTTATAATTGGCCCTGAGATAGTGATAAACATAAGGAAATTACACATAAATTGAAAACGCCGTGACCGATTTTGATTTTTTTTCAGCGATGAAAAGGCTGAAGTGAGTGATGTCGAAATAAATCTGTGATGAAAAATACAGGGTGTTTCAATTGAAAAATTCTATATAATGAACGTCGTCTGAATCTTACAATATTCAAAATGTAAATTTTAGCACCCGGTAAAGGATCATCTCGCAAAATTACTGGATTGCTGCACGTGAGACCTTGCAACTACTGTATGCCAAATATATTTTGAAAATTTGAATAAATGAATATACCATAGCCAATTCAACATGACCCTTCAATAGTAGTAAAAATGGGTTAATCAATTATAACTTGGCAACGCAACCAAATTAAATTTTTTTCACAGCGATGTAGAGCTAAACCCTCGGCTAAACCTTAGCGGAATAAATTTCGAATAATTCTATTCTATTTGAAAAAACTCGTCTCCGAGTCGTCCCGCTTTTATAAAACACCCAGAATTGTTGAAAATATTTTCGAAATGGGAACCTTTAATAACGGAAGAAATTTGTTTTCAAAAGTTTTTCTCTAGTGATGATGGATTTCGAGAAAATGGACACATTGTTCTACATATAAGTAATAGGTAAGACATTCAAATAATCCAAGAGGTTTTGTATCCGTTTTGTAGCATCTTTTTTGTTCAGAAAAACAAATATATAAATTCCCTAGAAATACTAGTTTGAAATATACTTTTATAATCGCATTGCCCACCATGCGATTTTCGTTATTACATTGAGGCGGGGCCATCAAGGCTGATAGGTATGTATATACTTGTCTTCATAGGACATGACAGTGTCCGCTCTCTTCTTTGGAAATATTTTCCAAAAAAAAAACTAAAACACCTACCTCCTCTCTCTATCCTTCCTAGGTACGCATCATGTTCTCCGAAAATTATATAGGAATTTCCTTCGTGCGCTCAAAGAGATGAAAAAGATCGCGTACTTGTTCTCAGAAGACGATGTAGATCTGGATTTGGATGAGTTCGAGAATAAGTATCTAATTTCGATTTCGCCCGTATGTCCGAGTACGTCTCTTCACGTCTCTTCATTTTCATGCCGAATTTACACTAACAAGTGAGTATTTTTTTCGATTTCTTGAGAGACATTTCTTCTGTTTGAATATTATTGTTCATTGTAGGCAGCTTAATTGAGATTTTTTTTGATTTCCATAGCAGGCGGTGATTAATTTTCAAAATCTGTAATGTCCGTTTGGAATACTCCAGTGAAGGTATTTCAAGTTCTGCTTTAGGGCTTTAGGTACACTTTTTTCAAGACATTATTTTTTCGGCGGAGTTTAAGTATATCCGCAGGGTACATCTATCGGCGAACGGAGTAACTTTCATATGTGTGTTGGTCGTGACACTTTTAATATATTGGTAGTTGAGGTATTTCGAATTAACGACATATTCGAAATCTAAATAAAAACAACTCACTGCAATGAATGATTGGACAGAAATAAAGAATAGACGCCCCTCTCCACTTTATTTCGCTGTTACGTCATTCTGTGCAGTTTATTCCCGACTATTTCCGACATATTGCCGATTTATTGCCGAATATTTCATATCTATTGCCGTCTATTGCCTAATAATTCCGTCTAATGCCGCCTATTTCTGTATTTCTTCATCAATGCCGACTATTGCCATTTAGTGCCGATTATTTTCGAATAATGCCGATAATGCCTATTATGCCCCAAGTATTGCCATTAATTTCCGAACATTTTGTTAACCTATTGCCTCCCCCTCGACCTTTATAATTGAAAAATAATTTCATCATTTCATAAATAAGCGTAAATAAGTGTCAAGATAATTGTGCACTTATTTTTTAAAAAATTAGGATGAGGAAAATACAGATGTTTCACTTATACAAGACTCTCCGAAGCCCTATATTCGAGTTGAAGGAGCTAGTACTGATCCTGATCTAGTGAGCGCTACCAATATTCAAAGGTAAACGACTTGCGGTTCTTTAGACACTTCCAAAAAATATATCAAAACATCCACCACCTGTTGATATTTTGATCATAATGGACATTTTGTGTTGTTTTTAGTAGTTTTTCCTGTAAGCTGATGAAAAAATACAATTTGCAAGCAACGATGCGATTTCCTGGGAGTTATTCTATACACAGAAAAACAAACAATGAAAGAATACTCCTCCCCTCTAAGCAAGAGACATAACATAACATTTATCCAATTTGTTCTTGAATTGAACTACAATGAAACTTCTTATTGAAGAATATAATTCATTAGTAAATGCCCAGTTTAATGTTTACTGAAATATGTGATTATTCAATTTTCCAAACAAAATGCATCGTGATTGAAATTCACCAAATGAAAAGCTAAAAATTTTAACATTTAAAACATAGTAAAATAGAATTCCAACAAAAACTTACCCAAAAAAGCTTGGATAGCCAAATCTGCAGTAAATGAATCCATTCTGGAAAGCCTCTAAATTAGTAAACGATCATTTTTGGTATTAATCACTCTTATCACAAATTTATATTACATTTTTTTTATCAAATTCCACTCTTTCATAAAGAAGTTTGAACTTTTGAGAAGTTCAGAAGTTCCCGTTTCCACGTTATTGACAATTTTAATTGACAGCCAAGATCAGAGACTCCGGCATGGAACAGAGAATCAGAGAAATCTACGAGTTACGAGCGTCTCGGACCAGGAAAGAGTCATGGTTGTCGGCTTCATTCTGTTCAGACTTGCTGGCAGCCGCCAGCCTGAGATGTTTATAAGTAACTAATAAAAACATTCTAATGAAAACATTCTAATGAAAACATGTGCAATTGAAAAAAACCAATCATGTCCTCTTTTTGGATGTTCAACAGTTATAATTTAATGTTCGACGTAGCAAATAGGCAGGAAAGTTGTTATTTTCTGTTGAATAATGATAAATAATAAAACTACTACTTTTTATTTGTTTATGAATATTTACAGGGAAAATATATGTTCTCCGGAAATCCCAGATGCTATTATTCCATCACCAGCAATACCAGTCAGACAAACTCGAGAAACCCAGTCAGCACATCCTTTCGTTATTGTGAATCTCGAAATATGTCGAACAGCACTTTATCAAATATCAAAAAACTCGTTTGTCTATATAGGACAGCGAAGCTATGGGATTCATTGCCTGGGAAAGTATTTCTAGAGCTTATACTACATATACCTATCTCCTCTCCCTATCCTCTCTAGGTACGCATGATGTTCTTCGAATATTATAGGGATTTTCTTTCGTGCGCTCCAAGCGATAAAAAAATAACCTGTCAGAATGAAGCCAACTACTCCAAGACGTCAATCTTGAATTATTGCGCGTTTGCACGATTTATAGTGAATTTTGATCATTATTTGAGAGCATGAAAGTGAAAAAGAAGTAAGATCTGAATTCCACTATCACCACAGTATACACCCTAGGCTATTACTATTATTGTTTGTTATTAGTTCGAGCGTTGATTGATAGTAGAACACTGGTAGTTCTGTGGAGCTAAGCGAGACGGAAACATCAAATATCATTGTCAAAAAATATTGTAGTTTCTGTTTTGTGTCATTTTCTGTGAGTAAATATGTCACGTTTTGTCACTATAGGCCTATTCGTATGTGTGTGCTCCATCTAGTACGCTCGATTTTTTTATATGACTTTCTCTGCTTACATCATGCTGTGAACAGACTATTTAGACCTTGGTATTCTTTAGCAACTTCAACAAGACAAACGAACAAACCTTATGTCACTTTTGTCAGCGTCAGCTGTTTAAAAAGTGTGAAGTGTGAATTGTGATTTGTCAGATTTGTGATGTTGATGTGAACATTGTTATTTATTTTACACAAAATTGTTAACAAAAAATTTAGATGGCTGTTTGCCGATAGTTCTTGCCAATATTTATTTATTTTTAAAGTAATTTATTCTTCAGCATACCCAAATCTATATAAATGAAAAAACTAATATTGTGAATATTGCTGTGTGAAAATGTATCCTGTGTATTTTAGATAGAATACCTGTTTTTACCATGAATTTTGACTGATGAAATTAATATTTACTATTATTATAGCATGACAAATTAGGTAGCTACCTATGATGGAAGGTTTGAATAGGACAAGCAAAGGAATCTCATAAATGTAAGTTTATTGTAAATATTAATTGATAGTTATTCTGGATTATCTGAATTATTGTTTTTTTTTTCAGGTTATTATAAATCATAAATACAGAAAAGTTGCAATGGAAGAAGCAACTGTGTCTCTGAAAAAAGAACGTCATTTCCCAATACTTGATTTGACTGATCAATCAATTCTCAACACAGTGACACAACCAGTGTTGGTAGTTCAGTCCCCAAAAACACCAACACTTTCAAAAAAGTTGAAAGCAGTGAGCCTAGACTCTGATACTCCTGCTGAAAGCTCGAATTTAGATATCTCCAGAGATGTTTTTTCCATGCCAAACACCCCAAAGAGGCAGATCAAACCCAGGCTCTCATGTGATTTTGATGATGACCATAACAAATTCACACTAGCTCCTAGTTTCAATACAAACCTGAAGAAATTCGCCTCTAACACAAGCATTTCAGGATCACAAACTCTGAAAACTTTACCTGAAATCATGACTTTGCAAGACTTTTCTGATGGTCCCATTGTAGCTCCCTTGAAATTGAAAGCAAAGGGTTTGCTGGAACGTAGGGGGTCTAATGCCAGCTTGACAATTGATTTAGGCTCAAATTCCAGTATAGTGGAGCCTAAAACAACATTCACCAGGCTCAACACAGCAAAGAGTGTTTCAAATTTGACTCTCTCTGCTTTTGATGTCCCAGAAAAGTCCTGTTACTGCATCAAAAAGTGTGAGGCTCAAGCCAAGGCTACGGAGCGCAGAAAGTCCCAAGAAACCTGTGGGAACTGTACCATATATGAGTCTGTCCCTATAAAAATGAGCAGCTGCAAGAAGAAATGCCAGGTTTTGAACAGGTATTATATAAAAATGATAATTACCACAATTCTGAGAACAACTGACCTATTTCAATCTTTCAATCATACCAATTATAGGAAAAATCTTAGAATATATTTTGAACAAGGGGCCAATAAATTACTTTGAAAAAATAGAATACTACACTGCCACCAGTATGGCTTCAGGAAAAAATGTAGCACCACACATGCTATCCCTGAAATTGTTGGGGACATACTAGGAGGTGTAGAGGAGGAATGTATTGTATTGACACTATGCTACCTATCTTAAGCTTCTGGTTGTGTCTCATAAACTTTTGTTAGATAAACTTCAGAAATGATACAGTATCAGGGGTAAGGCATTGAATTTGTTTCAGTGTTACCTATCTGAAAGAGAGCAGGGTGTTTTCTTCAATGATACCCTCACTGATTTCAAGGAAATAGAGCATGGGGTTCCACAGGGCTCTATATTAGACCCTACACTGCACCTTTCCTTTCAAATCTGTCTGCTTTGCAGATGACACATCAATAATAAACACAGCAAACAGTTTGAATGAGTTAATGACCAACATTTCAGAAAGTATGTCAAATGTCAAAACTTGGTTTCAAATGAAAAATTTGAAACTCAACAAGAATAAGAACCAAAGTATAACCTTTAGTTCAAACCCAACTCTAAGCACCTAACTGTAGAGAATGTATTTTCACTGGTTTTGACTAATATTTTAAAATCCTGCAACCATGCATAGCCACTTGAGTTATATGGAATAACCATCTGGGAAAACTCACATGATGCAGATAGAATAGTCAAAGTACTGAAAAAAACATTAAGGATTAGGGCCAGTTTGGGTTCCAAAGAACAATACAAACGAAAATTCACAAAACTAAAAATCATGACACTTCCAACAATTTACATTTATGAAACATTGCTTGAAATCCATAGAAACAAGAACAAATTCAAAACAATTACAGGACTATAACAGGAGGTCATGTGACTTTTTTAGATCCAACAGCATTAAATAAGCTTTAACTTGAAGAAAATAGTCTAGATGTGAAACTTCATAATCATTCATCAGAAAGCTTTAAACAACTACCTTAAATCAAATTGAGGGTCTTGGAATATCTAGTTATGCTGTATATTTCAAATATACTTAACATGTATTATAAATTATTATGAAATTATTCGGAAATTATGAATGGTGATCAGCTGCTTGCCCATCCACATCCCTTTTAATTTCAATACTTTCAAACTGTTTTCATCATTAATTTTCAATTAAAAAAAATCATGTTATGTTTTTATTGTCTTTGCTTCTAATTGATGAAGTATTATACATCAGTATGCATGCACCTCCATCTAGTGATTTAATATCTATCTTAAATCCCTTGTAATATTGACCAGTGGGACACACATGTAAATTAATTGAAATTAACTCTACTCCCTACTCAGGTGTAGAGATCCCTAATGTACTTGACACTGATGTTTGAGTGTTCAGAGTATGGACACTTGACATGCAGTGACAGTGAGACATAACCAAAAACGATTTTGATGTTTTGTCAGACAAGAACAAGAATATGTTTTTCCCTTAGATAAAGGCTTCTTGCATTTTCCTTCCTCTACATGCCCAGGGAAGAGTACATCCATGTAATATCTTCCTTTGTCTGAATTATAAAATTAGTTCTTTTTGAAATATGGAATGATAAAGCTGAAGAACGTCAATGGAGAAAAAAATGCGGAAGTTGAATACTGCAATGCGACCTTTCCACGGCATGTATCAGAAGTTTTAAAGGGCGATCCGTGAAAGCGTTAAAAATCCACAATAGTTTACATGTTCATTTATTATTTATTCTGTAAAATTTATTTGAACATTATTTATATTATATATTTAAAAATTAATAATAATGTAGGTAATTATAACAATACATGATTGTCAAGATGTTTTTCAGTAGATAAGGAAATGTTTCGGATGATCAGTAAATCAATATGCAAATCACGAGATCTACTGATAGTTCAGTAGAACTGGCAACCCTGCATCCGACAAAAAGTGTTTGCGGACGAAAAGTTAGTGTCTGCGGACGAAAAGTACTTGCCTTTCGGAAATAGTCGCTTTTTCGTTCGGAAATTAGAACATAAAATGTGATTTTTTGTAGAGGTCGACGAAAAATTAATTTTTTCAAATGGAATCTGTGATTTCTTGTGGTAACAAAAATATACAGAGTGAGGTTCAGTTATGGCGCGGGCAGGCATTTCTACAGAAGGACATACCGACCTCGTATTTGTGGAAAATGGTGCTTTGAACGCCCACAGATATGTGGAGGATATTTTACAAGAAGCTGTCATCCCATATTCCCATTTTATTGGAGACGGCTTTGTCTTGATGCATGACAACGCCAGACCACACATTGCTCGAATTGTAACCGAGTATTTGAATGAGGTCGGAATTCTAAGGCTTGACTGGCGAGCATGCAGCCCGGATCTCAATCCTATAGAGCATCTATGGGATGAACTACAGAGGCGCATTCGTCTACGTCCGGCATTGCCAGAGACTCTTCAAGAGCTACGATTCGCCCTTCAAGAAGAATATGAGGCAATTCCTCAAGAATGCTTGAGAAATCTGATCAACTCTATGCCACGGCGATTAAATGCTGTAATTCAAGCTCGAGGAGGGCATACTCGGCATTGAATACATCTAGGAGGTCTACTTTTCGTTTGTATTTTGTAATTTAGGTTTTTTGTGTAGGTGTATCTGCGTTCTGATTATTGTAAATGAAACTTGAATAACTCCATACTTTCTTAAAACCTTCGTATCTTTTCTAAAAAATGAGGTATTGACGTGAATCAAAAACTATTGTGATGAGAAAAGAATACTCTTCAATCCAAGACATAATGATGAGGAGTTCAACCACTCACTTCAGCCACAGGGCGTTAAGAAGTTATGGGTAAATGAGTAACTCTTGTTTTTCCCTGTATATTGACCAAGCTATCAGCTTTTTTGGGAATTCATATTCAGGTTAACATTCCGGAACATGAATCGACGATTTGATCAAAATTTCACCAAAATCCGACAAGAACTAAAGAAGTTACAGGGCGAACAACTTGACAAAATTTTTTGGTGGCCGGTTTTTTTTGCCGGTGAGTGTATATTATATTTTGTGAACTGGAAACTAGAGTTACTAAGGAAAAAGATAAATTCAAATGTTATAGAGATTATTGTAATTTCAACATAGATAGTTTTAATAATGATCTAACATCTTTTAACTGGCAACAAATATTTTATACAGATAATATTGATAATAAAGTTGATATTCTAACAAACCAAATCAAAAATTTATTTGACAAGCATGCTCCGTACAAAAGAAAAAGGATCACTAAGCCTAAAGCACCCTGGATAACTGATAGATTTCGAGTAATGAAGTCTGACAGGAATAAGTTACTGAGTAAATTCAAAAGAAAAAGGGATCCTGAGGATTGGAAAGCATACAAGCAATCTAGAAACCTCTGTACAATGACAATGAGAAATGAAAAACGAATATATTTAGATCAGATAAGCAGAAACGAAAACAGTAGGGACTTATGGAGTGCTTTGAAACGTTTGAATGTATATACCAATAAAAATACTGATGCTATTCCAGAACATCTACTTGACCCTGATCAAATAAATGATTATTTTATTGATTCTGTTACGAATTTGCAATGTCAAGTGGATCCTGCTTTAGTTGATAGTTATAATAATGAGAAATTTCTAGGTGCAATCGAAAGCGAATTGCAAGTCGTCTCGGAGAATGATGTAGTGATTGCAATAACTAAGATCAAGTCGAACTCAGCAGGCTCAGATGGAATAACTCTAGATATGTTGAAACTATGTTTACCAAGCATATTGCCGTATTTAACACATATTTTTAATTGTTGTTTGACAGATAGCTATTTCCCACTGAATTGGAGAGTTGCTTGTATAGTTCCATTGCCAAAAGTGAATAGCCCGAAACATATTTCTGATTTGAGGCCAATAAGTAAGCTATCTGTATTGTCCAAGGTTTTGGAAAAATTGATATATTTGCAAATGGTACAGTTTCTATCAAACAATAAGTTATTTCCAGAAAATCAATCTGGTTTTAGGAGTGCTCACAGTACAGTTACTGCATTGACCAAAATGTTGGATGATATCATACGAGCAATAGATGAGGGGAAAATTACAACACTAGTTCTATTAGACTATAGTAAGGCGTTTGACACTTTAGGCAGAGAACTCCTTTTGGCTAAAATTAACTATTATGGCTTTTCTAATAGGGTAGTCAAACTATTACGGAGCTATCTTTCTCATAGGAGCCAATATGTGTTAATTGACAATGTGCAGTCCAGCTCTAGATTAGTTGATAAAGGTGTACCGCAGGGCTCAATACTCGGACCTCTTCTATTTTTAATATATACTATGGACCTCAATAGGAATTCTGTAAATTGTACAATTGATCAGTTTGCTGACGACACCCAAGTTTATAAAAGTTTCCTTGCTGATGAGTTGAATACTGCATGTTTAGATATAAATCAAACTTTGGAGAACATAGTTGCATACTCTAATAAGCATGGGCTGAAGATTAACCCAAAGAAGACCCAAGCTATATGTTTTGGTAATGTATCAGTAGAGGTGAAATCGGATTTGAAAATTGAAATTGCTACTGTTAGAATAGAGCCCTGTGATGTAGTGAAAAGTCTAGGAATTCTTATTGATTGTAAGCTGAGATTCAAGGCACAGGTTAAATCTATTGTTAGTAAGTGTTACTCTTCATTGAAGAATCTATATCGCAGTAGGTCTTTCATCAATGTACCCTTGAGAAAGCAACTATGTGAATCACTAGTATTGAGTCATACTAACTATGCTGATTTAGTATATGGTCCATGCTTGGATGCAGTTTCATCAGCGAGAATTCAAAGGATTCAGAATTCCTGTATCAGATTCATTTACTCACTAAGAACCAGAGACCACATTTCTCATAAACTTAGAGAATTGGGATGGCTCAATATGTTCAATAGGCGTAAATTGCATATTGCCTGCATGGTTCACAAAGTATTAAAAGAAAAAAATCCTATTTACATTCATCATCGATTAACATTCACTTCGGAAATTCATAATCGTTCCACTCGAAATACAGGTCTTCTCGTGATGCCTATGCATAGAACAGCTTTATATGGGAGATGCTTCTCCTATAATGCAGTTAAAATATACAATTCTCTCCCACAAGAGCTCAAGAATAAATCAATGTTTCACTTCAAAAATTCAACAAAATTATTTTTCTTTCGCTAATAGACCGTATTTTAGAATAGATAATAATGTTATACTTATATTTAGTAGATAAGTTAGTTTTATATTCAAGCTACTATGTAGGTTGTTATTTAAATCTAATGTAATATGGTACTCGGTTAAGTAGAACAGCTTTGCTGGACTTCGCCGAGGATATTAAAAATAAAGCTCCTATTATTATTATTATTATTATTATATATGGAGGAAAGGTGTATTTTGGAGCTAAGCAGCGTCCATTTTTCTGAAGAACCAAGGCCCACTAGAATTAAAAAATTCACGTACACCACTGGAATCGGCGTCCTCTGAAATGAATCTGTACCAAGTTTCATGGAAAAATATTCAACATTAGCGCCTTCCCTCCTCTATACCACACCTATTCGACGTGCGATCTTTACAAAATTGGGATCGCTATGAAAAGCCATCATGATCAGTGTTTCAGAGACAAACAAATTGAAATAAAATGGGGTCGATTTTTATAAAATCAAATCAGGATTATTTTTGCAAGAAAACTAACTTCATGTTATTGTTCCTCGTGCTTTGGAACCTTCATATGCAAAAAATCATCTCAATACAAATTAACAGAATTGACTTCATGTTTTATATTTTCAGCATCGGGAAAATAGTGAATTACAATTGAATGCAAATTTTGTAATGTTCAATAGCTCCGGTAGGAGGGAAAATGGACATCAATTTGAACAATCCATTGAATGAATTAGGTACTGAATAATTTCGAAATTCAAATGATTTAGTGAATATTCAATCACTTGCTTCTACATTATGAACTTTTCATTACTATCAATTTGTTGCTATCAGGTACCTAAGTTTTGTGTTTCGTTAGTTGATCAGTGTTGGTATTGTTTTTGTCCTCATCATGGAAAAATCAAAAGAAATATTCCTTCAATTGGAACTTTTTTTTATATGAAAAATCAATAGCCCACTATTAAAATTCAATGTTCTAGTGATTTTGGAGCGTTTGAGTCGTATCCCCAAAACCATACCCCGAAAAAAAAAGAGTGCGCCACTGGCTTCTGCGTTAAATTCTCTATGGGATAAGATTTCAATTTCACATTTTCCCTGAGAAACTTCGTAGATATAGAGGGGGTCCAAAAAGTATGAATTTTCAAAATCTCCCTGTATCTCATGAACGGAAACAGTAATGCAAAATCTGATCAGGCCATCTTGAGTTTCTCAAAAAAGTGGCACAAGACTGCGAGAACCGTAAGGTTCTATCTTCAACAATAACCGAGATATCTGACTTTTTCACTGAAAATGGGATGCACTGTACCTAAACTGGTACAGCGCTCGACTCACTATAGAGATCGCCGTTGGTTGCTGGTTTGAATCCGGCCATCGGAAGATCATATTAATGATGCGCACGGGTTGAGCGTTTTTGTCCTGTCAGCATATTTTGGAACCCCAGAAGTTCTTTAAAACCCACTATATACAGGGTGTCCCGTAATGACCACGTCGAATATAAGGGGTATGTAGATCAAAGGATAACCCACCTGCTATGACAAAAATCCCATTATAAAAGTCTTACCGTTTTCGAGATATCTTTGTTGTTGAAAATATTGAATTTTTGCCCCTTTCAATAGTTTTGTCTGTACGGTTGGTACAATTTTTCACCTTTTTGTTTGATTTTTTCCAGTGACGGCTCGTGCCCTCAGAACCTGGGTCGGCCATGGTAGATGTTGCTCTAGTTCGTCATCTCATTTTTGTTTTTGATGAAATGATAATAATTGGCTTACCAGATCATCATTGTTACATACTCTTACGCTGGCCATAACTATTTATTTTTCCTGCTGAATCTGAAGCTAGAATAAAAAAATTTCAAGTACTCCTCTAACGCGAAAAAATAACCACAATGACTAATCTGTCTACGCTACGCTGTCCCTGTAACAAGCCACCCCACTCCTTCCCAGTCGGCTGGCCGAGCACGCCGTATAGGTATCGTCAAAAGTGTCTTAATTCCCGCGAGCTAGTTGTTTCCCGCGATGGATGCATAAATATTATTCAATACCGCTACATCCGTCTTTGAAAGTAGATAATATTCTGGAAGTTTCATAGATTTATAACATTTTCATCAGAGCTTTTTTACGATGTTTCAATACTTGGCTCTTGGGCTGCTGAATTTTTTTTCGCCATAAAATCTAGGCAGTGGTACAGTACATAACAATATCAAAATATATAACTTATTGTCGCTCAGAAGCACTGAAGGAAAATCAGTACTGAATTCTGATTTTAATGTTTGATGAATGTTGCATTTTCAATTACTGAAAAATTGCAAATTCAATAATCACCAGTCAGTTTTACTGCAAGCATGAACAAAAACATCGAAATTCCTTTTTTTTTCAGTTCGTACATTTAAACAGAAACTTACAATATAGATTGAAATTATAAATTTGATGTATTGGTAAAACGAAAATCCGAGTCAATCCCTATTTTGATAAATATTAGGTCGGATACGGTTCACAGTCCACAGCACACTACACTACGGGTATTACCGTTACGTTGGAAGCTGGCATCGGCCAGCGGAGCTTGGCCGAACCCAGGGTATGACGCGTATACGCGAGAATTTCGACTTCAAGCGGGGGATCCGTATGCGACGCGTCCCTGAGACATGAAACCTCCGATCGGCCGGCCGACTGCAGTTGTAGAGTAATGTAGTAAGCTACGCGAGAAGCTACGCGAGCGTTTCAACTTGAAGCGGCGTTTTGAAGATGGGACTACCAGATATCGTAGGTCCTGAATTAGTTCGTGATTTTCGGTGTATCTATGGCTTACTCAAAGGTTTCAGTGCACGAAATTCAAATAATAGTGGCATAACACTCATAACAGTAGCATACGAATAATGAAAACAGTTTCGAAAAATAATTTTATTGATCAAATAATTCAGCAGTTTTCTCCAAATTATTTGGTACGGCCCGGCCGACCCTGCCGTTCCTGACGAGCCGTCACTGATTTTTTCAGTAAATAATGCTGAAGAATGATTTTAACGTATACATCAAAAACATTCTCCGAACATTTCAAAGAGGGACTGTGAGAAATATTTTTATTGAAAACTGGTAGTGGATTTTTTCAAAACAAAAAAATCTCGAAAACGAAAGACGTTTATAATGGGAATTTTGTCATATGCAGGTGGGTTATCCTGATCTACATTTTCCCTAGGTTTGACTCGGTCTTAACGGGACACCCTGTATAAGCTGCAGAGGTCCCGCACTTCTCAACTACGCACAAGTTCAGACTGGAACTTTGAAGAAGTGACACTAATAATTAAATTTGACAAACCTTCGAAATGTATGTCATGTCACGCTTTTTCAATCAATGCATTTATGCTCATGTCTTGACTGTCAGTGCTTGTCATAGTGTCCGTATTCTAAATATACAAAAACTTTGAAATAGCAGTGTCAAGTACATTAAGGAACTCTACTCAGGTGCAGTTGCTGTGTGAAATCTCGCAGGAAGTCGTTGTCCAATGAGAATTTGTATGTGCCCCCTTGTGGGTTCTGCCAGACTGGAGCACCGAAGGACTGCTACAGCAATTCAAAGCAGTGCAAAGGGTACAGGAAAGCGTGTTATCCTAGACAACCTGACTTGGAGTCTTCTCAACTGCTCTCTGATGACTTCAAGCTGCATTTGCAGAATATCCAGTATTTGCAGACAGCTGGGAATGTTTTGTCTATTGCCGATTTGAAGCAGTCCTGTGAGGTGAGTGCTTGAATAAATAATAATCAGTTATTTTTATAATGCGACATGCTGACATGGAAAACGTTTTGCTATAATGTATTTTTTCTACAAATTTTTTTTTCAGTTAAATATTGGTCAACACACTTTAATTATTTCATTTTCAACTTCTTTTTAGTTCGGAGAACTATCTTTTTAATTTTTTATTCTACTATACAGGGTGGGTCACGGTGGATGACCTATTAGAAGTATCTGGAGAACAAAAAGACAGAACATTCTGAAAATTGGGATGCTTTGATAATTGAACATTCTCTATTCGTCTAAAATGATTTCATCGATACACTGTTGCCACTTCTATCAGAAACAACTAGCAACTTTGTTATTTCAAATAGAACACCTTGTATTATATCGCATTTTTAGATTCTTCCTGGAGAGCTGATTTCATCAATGTAATACACTTGGGGGCTAGCAGGAACGATTACAGAGATATAGGTTGTTCAAAATCGAGATTCTTCAAATTTAGTATTTTTTGTGTCGAAACTATTCATTATCGATCAAAACGGCGTACATGTTCCTATCTTAACTTTTGATTCACTGTCTACTGGAATTTAATTGAAAAAAATACAGGGTGCTTCAAGATTCAGCTTCTTCGATTTTTCTTATTTTTTCATGAAATATTCTGCTACTACTTTCTAATCGACTGATTTATTTAGAATCAGGAAATTCCAGGACCTACTTCAATTTATATCAAAGAGTTCATCCTGTATATGGTTTTTGTAAACTGTGACAGGTCACAAACGAACATCAAAAATAAAATACCCAAAATTTTTCTCACACTTTCACAGATTTTTTTTTAAAACTATACATTTTTAGAAAAAACAAATTCATTCTTTTGAAATCTGATACTTCCCAACGCATAAATTTCACGAATGAAAGTAAGACTTACATTCTCAATATTTTATCTCAATGGAAATCAACATGTTCTTCTATTTCCATGCCTGGATTTCGTCATTTTTTTGTGGCGGGTATAATAATCACCCTGTAGATCTTTTACGAATCAGTGTATGAGGTATCTGTTAATCCTCAATTTTATCGATTCGATTTGTTTTATCAAGTTATTTTGGTCACTTATATTTGTCGTAAAGATCTACAGGGTGATTATTATACCTTCAACAAAAAAATAAAATGACGAAATTCAAGCCTGGAAATCAAAGAACATGTTGATTTGAAATTTATGCGTTGCGAAGTATTTATTTTCAAATAAATGTATTTGTTGCAAAAATTTCGTCGTCTTTTCTTAGAAGGTATCGTTTTCTAAAAAAATTTGTGAAAGTGTGAGAGAAATTTCGGATATTTCATTTCCGATGTTTATGTGTTTATGTGTTTACGATAACGTTTCAAACTTCCCTTCATAACTTTATAGCAAAAAGAGTCAAATTTTACAATACTGGAAAGGCCCATTGCCGATTAGATTTGTTTGATGAACGTTTCAAAAGTCATTAGGGGATGGGGTGACTCTAGGCTTTCGCTGTTTGATATTTCTTGTAGTAACAGTGAATGGGATCTGTAGGTTTCGAGAGTCCCTAAACTCCATCAGGAATTCTGGGAGGTCCCACTCAATCTCCAAGAGAAATGTTACGTGTCCGGCAGTCAGAGCCGGAATAGGTACAGAGGAGTGTTGCCCAATGAACACAGTCGAGTCCATCTAGCTGGATCCCAGCCTTACATCCACGCCAACTATATAAAAGTGAGTAGAACCCTTGATTATTTACACTAACAAGATGATCCACCTCCGTGTAAAATTTTGAAGCCAAATTTGGCGTCAATTCTTGACTGGATCGTTAACGGCACTAGCAAAATATGGCCGAACAAGCCTTACCCACGGCTTCACTCGCGTTGATTTCGTGCAACGTGCAACTTTTCTTATTTGTTTATGGTGGATTGAAATAGTTCTTCAAAATTATTATGGCATACTAATCGTGTTTTTTTTGGGCTATTCATTTATTCAAGCATGCCATCACATTGTGTTGTTGTACAATGCACAATAAATGCAGCATGCAGCCAGAGACGAAGGAATAAGATTTTTCAGGTAAATTGTGATCAAAAAGTAGGTACTGTAGTCCTCTAGTCACTCACATATAGTTTTCATTCAAACATTTTGTCATTTTTTTCTCTTTAAAATGTCTTTTGCTACTTCTGCAATAGAAGATAATAGAGTGAAAATGTTACACACAGAAGCATAGTTCATCAGCATTTCAGACCAGTCCTCCCATTTGAGTGCACGAATCCAAACTTCTTACCTTATTTTAGATACTTCACAACTTTTTCTATTAGCTCCTATTGCAGAAAGAATTCTAAAGAGAAATGACAAAATTTCAAACTATGTGAGTGATTACAGGAGCAATTATTTACCTCCCTGAAAATAAATCTTTTTCCTTCGTCTCTCGCTGCATTTTTGTGCATTGTACAACAGCGCAATGTGATGGCATGCTTGAATAAATAAATATCCCAAGAAGCACCATTCATATTCGCGATAGAAAATAAGCGTACGCCACCTATCGGAGTTCTTGAAAGCTGTCAAAGCGGCCTGTTCACTTTGATTTCATTGGTTCACATTTGCTTTTTGTTTGTGCTTATTGGTCACATCATCAAAACAAATCGCTCAGAAGTGCTCAAGCTGATACCGTCAGGTGGAGCGACGTGTTATTTTCTATGGCGAATGCCAAAATAATTGTGAAAATCTATTTCCATCCTTTGTAAACAAATAAGAAAAGTGAGGTTGTCAGCGTTGTTTTACCTCCAGGGTCGACCATCTGTGAAATATGCACGCGACTGTTGGATTATTTGTTGTGCCCTGTCTCTAGATGGACCAATTCAGGTAGTATTGTATTCGTATATTTTGGTTGCTCAGAAGACTAAAACGTCAATGTCATTCGTGGTCAAGTCACTGAATAGAATGATGGAAATAAGTAGATGGTGTCAATTTTTAAATTGCTGCAGATTTTTGACTTCAGAGTTAAATTAACCCACTGTTACATATGTTCCGCGTACCTAAAATGCCATTTGCCATTTTTTTCCATTCGTCACAAGAGCAATAGCAGCATCACCATCTAGCGGAAAAATGTAGAATCAACGTCTCGCTCGATGTGACGTAGAAAAATCATAGTAGGCGGTCGAGTGATTTTTCTTGAGTTTTTAATACGTAAAAATGGCCGAATACCCGCACCAGCATCTACTTATTTCCATCATTCTGAATAGCAAAGAATCTGAAGGGTATCTCCCATGCAGTAATGAATTTGTGCCCACCTGATGTAAGGTTAGATATTTGTCATTTCCATTTCATCATCTAAATATACTGAGACTTACGACTCCCGAAGAATGTATTCTAATAATTAATAACTACATTCACTTTTATTATCTGCAAGTTGCTGGGAATATATTTCTTTCTGAAGCAGAAAACTCACTTATATCGATTTTCTGAAGGCTTTTAAATACAAATATTTTAATCCGGCCCTGATACGCTATTCCACAAAAAGTAGTTCACCTTGTCGCTCATAGATACCGCGACCGGTGCCAGTTACTGATGAGAATTTTGGGCTGTATTGCTCTCATAAGGATGGTTCACCTTGTTAGTGTAAATAATCAAGGATAAATGCCCCCTCTCCTCTAGCTCAGCTACTTTAAACCGATTTAAAAATTTTAAAAATCTGTTGAAATGGTTTTTCTTTTTTTTTTCGCTATCAGAAAATACAGAGTGATCAGAACAAACTATCTACCTACAGGATACTAGTTGATTTTTTCAAATGGTACACCATGTATTTCATTTCACAATCAGTTAGAGATTTCAAATATGAATCCAACACTACAGGGTATGATGGAGTTATGTCAAACGACTACGAAGATATAGCCGATTTTTCGATATACCGGGTGGTCCATTCAAGACTATCCATTCTGGATAACTCGCAGAAAAATGATTAAAAAAAAATAACGAAACACGTCGATTTTTATCAGAAGGGGGACACCGTTTGACGCAAAAAAGATAATACATACTTAAACCCTCTACTCCCCAGAGCAACCCCCTCGATAATTGGAATAGGGAATAAGGGTCATGTGAAACTTCATTGCGAGGGTCATTCAATTTTGACACTTATCAGCGCAAAGTTTTTTGGATTCCACCAAGCCGTTTTTGAGCTATTCGAGTTCAAATGGTATGTTTCCTAATTGTGAGTAAATTAATGTTTCTCTAGTTATCGCCTGGCTTTAAATCCTTATTCTTCTTTCCAAATCATCCAGATCAGTAGGTCCCAGTTCATAAATAACGAATTTCAAATGATCTCAAGGAAAACATTCATTTTGTGCCATATCTGGTGAGGATGGTCCTCTACGACCTATCTCTTTGTTTGGGATATTTTGGGGTAGCAATTCTCTCATCTGTAATACGGAATGAGGTGGTGCACTATCCTGTTGAAAATAGATATTATTTGCCAAGGTACGTGACTCCGTGAATCCCAAAAGCTTCCAAATAAATGGATAGGTCCTAGAGTACCTATAAAATCTCCAGCACGCTCACCGGACATGGCACCCAATAATTTTTCTCTTTGGAGCCTGCACGCTCGCCAGACTTGGTACCCGATGATTTATTTCTCTGTAGTAATTTGGAATCTTCCATATATGATACGAAAACTACTGACCTGAACGATTTGAAAAGGAGATTGAGGATTGTATGCTACACAATAACAAGATTTTCAAATGTGCAGGAGATATTTGAGAATAGAACTAACCATAATCAGACAAAAAAGATTCACTCATTCAGCCTTAACTGAATTCAATAAACTACCTGACAATATAAAAAATTGAAGAAATATATATAGGTACATTCAAAAATGAAGTAAAAAAACTGATTATTTCTGAGCGAACTGGATAAAATTAATCATGCCAATTTATAGTTGTTGATATATAGTTATAAGTATAAGTTATTTGTTCAATAAATAAATAAATGAAAATGAATAAATAACAGATTGTCTGGGGGTGAATGAAGGCCATTTATCATTTGTGGTGGATACCTATTTGATAATTCATTCCATACATTCATTGATACATTAAACAACATACCATTTGAACTCGAATATCTCGAGAACGCCTTGTTGGAATTCAAAAAACTTTGTACTGCTAGTGTCAAAATCAGATTACCTTTACAATGATGTATAACATGACCCTTATTCCCAATTCAAATCATTGAAGGGGTTGCTCTGCGGAGTAGAGGATTTGAAGTATGTACTATCTTTTTGCACCAAACGGTGTCTTTCTCCAAATAAAAATCGACGTGTTTCGTATTGTTTTTGGCTCAATAGTGGGTTACTCAAATGCCCAATGAGTTGGTCTGTAACGCCAGTGTCAATGTCAATCTTGAACATGTGTATACAATTATACCTATTCTCAGGGGCGTCGATAATGTTTTTTCTTGGGGGGAGGGGGTAATGGCTTTTTGGTTTAGGTAATGAAAAATAAGCATGTTATAGAGAGCCATAAATAATATACAGGGGTTGGGCATATGTTCTGACTAAAGTATTTTTTCCAATGTTGATTTATGTAGCTATCATATTGTAAATATGGCGCAGTAAGTCAAATGGATCACCCTGAATATTATTGCAATTTTAGATTCTCTGGAGATCAGAAATGCAACGGATGAAACAAAATACTTTGAAAAAGGATTATGGTTACGTCTAACTGTCAGTGTCTGAACTCTATATACTACAAAAACGTCAAAAAAAGTCAAATCCATTTAGGTTTTCTGGAACAATTTCATGAGAGAGCTCATCTTGAACAATTCCAAATATGCCTACATTGTCCGCTATAAATTCGACAACTTTTGGAAAAAAATGTTTATCACTTTAGTATTGACATATATCCACCGATGCTCGATTTTGCATTTCTGATAACCTAAAAATCGATGTCAATTGTCCACAAGAGAAAGGCAGCAGTCTAAAACTGGATTTGAAATGCCTAACTGGAAGTAAATTCGAATGACGTCTTGTAAACTGATTTGTTGTCTCATATCTATAATATTAAACCTTTTTAGGGCCCAGATTATACTGAAACGGCTTATATAGCTACCCAAGGACCAATGAGTCACACTTGCCAAGATTTTTGGGAAATGGTGTGGAATACAAACGTAAGTATTTTTAACAGTTGTTGATGAACTGTCTACATCTTTTGAGTTTTATAATGCATTAGAGTCGTTAAAATGAGAAAAAAATTTTAACAGTATTTTCTGTTTATCGTGGAATGAGATGTTGACAGTCAAAGAACACTGGGACAAGGTTTCGACCATAGACATACAAAAAAAGGGGAGACAACATTTCATTCATAAAACACTATTTGTTCACAATCATACATACTTCCGATTTTATAAGTAAGTTATAAAGAGATGGCTTTAAAAAATGGCAACGCTGTAAACTATGCGTCAACGTTCATACTTTTCTTCACCAGTCGCGTAGGTTAAGTGTGGGGCAAAACAGTTTTACTACAATGACAACGCTATTATACCTATTAGAACATGTTTGAGTCTAATCTTGTAATTTTAATAATACATATTCGTAGTACCTCAGGTAGGTACAGTCGTATTTAATAAAAAAGCGTACAAGTATTAAAAAGAGAGGTTAACGTCATCCTAGATCTAGTTGTGTAAAACTGGCTCATCACAAGGTGTCAAAATGCAAGTCAGTGGCGTCGAGCATCAATGAAATAAATAATGAGAAAAAAAATAGTTGATAATTTATTGAATTATTTATATTTAACAGTTTTATAACAATTCAAACAAAAACGAATAACGAGAACAGTGAAAATAAAATTCAATACTTGGTCATATAACCATCAGATTCTATAACTTTAGTGAGTCTATTTGGCATTAAGTTGATCAAATTCGATAGTATATTCAGATCAAGCTCTTCCCAGCACTCGTGGATCACTTCCCATAATTTATTCGAATTTTGGGGCCTGAAGTTTCTCTTGTAGATTTTTTTTTTACCATTATACCCCAAACGTTTTCTATTGGATTAATATCGGAACTGTAAGCGGCCCATGGTAGCACTTCTACGTTATGCGTAGGGAACCAATTCGTTACATCATTGGCGGTGTGGACTGGACAATTATCATGTTGATATATAAAGGTACTGTTTGGATACAATTGCTCAATAGATGGGAGCATTATATTCTCTAAAATGTTCAAATAATTTGCGGCATTGAACTTTCCCTCTATTCGCCAGCAAACACCAGGTCCATGGATACTTATCCAGCCCCATACATTAACGGAAAAACGTCCAGACCTAGAAGCAAGAGAGCTAGTGTATCGTTCTTCAAATTTCGTATAGTGTGGACGATAAACACGAATTGGTCCGTCATAAGTCGACTTGAAAGTTTTTTCGTCTGTAAAAATTACCCTATGCCAATATTGTGGATTGCGGTATATATGATTTAGTGCGAAAATTACCCTTGTCTGACGCTGTTCAGCGTTGAGTGAATTTTTTTTTGCTGCTGGATGATTATTCAGCTCTGTTTTCTTGACCCTTCTGCTCGCAGTAGGTTGAGAGCCAGGAAATCCTGTCACTATCACAGAATCTCTCGCTGTTGCAAATGGGTTATCTCTTAGGTATGCTACAAAAGCAGCATCTTGTTGAGGGTTGGAAATTTTGGGACGACCTGATCCAACTTTTCTTCTCAATGACTCTTCTTGCTCCCATCGTTGTTTGATTTTTAGAATAGTTTTCTTATTCCGATTATACTCCCGTGCTACCGTGCGAATAAACCATCCTTCCTCAGTCTTAGTCACTATCTGAACCTTTTCCATTTCTGTTAAATGGCGAGGCATTTTTATTTCACAGACTAAGCAATTTCTAAAATAACGCCGACGTCTACGCTTTGTATTTTTGACAATCTATGACAACTGTCAACATTCGGTAAGCAATCATTCCCGATAGCACGTTTTACGCAAATAGGATGACGTTAATTTCTCTTTCTAATACTTGTACGCTTTTTTTTAATACGACTGTACTTACCTAATTTTGATCCAACATTCAGTTGAATTTGAACAAAAAACCACTGCGCTCAAGTTGAAATAAACATATAACACTGTCTTCAGATTGGAGATTCATAACAAGGAAACACTGAAAATCAATTGAAACACAAAAAGTCCTAAAATGGCAACGAACACAACACAACAACACTGTAACGTAGGATTTTGACATACGTGAATGACTTTGAGAAAAATGTGCGTAACTCGAAGTAGAAAAGCGAATACAAAGTTTACAAACTTATTTATATAATTCATTTTAATTTTATGTAATGATGTAATTAGGAAAATTTAAATCATTTCATCAGCAGAATTCACATATTTCAATTAAGGAACAAACATACAGATTAAATATTCCTGAAAAATGTTTATTATACAAGGTGATTAAGGTTTTAAGGTACAAACTGAAATGGGTGACAGATCTCATTATTTTGATAAAAAGAGTATGTTTAAATATGTGTCCGATCTCGATCAATAGCCGGTCAAAGTTAAATTATTTTCTTCTATTAATTGAAATATCTCGCTCACTTCTGAAGACATCAATTTGAAATTTGTTGTGGTCAATACTTTGTAGAAGATCATCATATGAAGCATTTCAGAGATTTGGAAATCCAGAGGGTGATACGTTTTTGAGGGAGGAGGCTTCTTTATTCCCACCAAAATTGTTCGTATTACGCCTCTGACATCTTCCAGTAACCAAATAGGGCGGATCGTTCAAGTCAAAGATTTTATCTGCATCTCAATTTTTTTCGAGAAACGTACCGTTTTCGAGATAAATAAGCATATCCGTGCAATAACATGTTAATTTTGCCTATTATGATTCGCTTAATCAGGGCCGTAGTCCAGCCAGGTTAAGATTTCATATGAACTTGTACTGAAGCGTTCGTGATTAATTGACTAAAGCTAATGAAAATCAGGACGTTGAACTACTGAATCCTTTTTTTCTTCTTTCGCTAATTTGGAATCGATATATGACGAAGATGACTGAGTATGTCAAATTAGGATAATGCATCAATTGCATAGTGAAAAAACTTTTACGTTACCTCCAATGAGTCCGAAATTGAAAACGAAGGGCGCCTACATTTTTGTGTAGTAGGTATACCTACCTCTCTTGACTAATTTCGCCGTATCGACATAATCATACTTCGTGTTAAAACCCTCTGAAATAAAGTGAAAGTATTATTTAAAATTATAGGCAATGAAATATCTTAGAAAAAATTGAGTGACAGCACATATCCACAGTTGATAGGCTTAGCGTGACAGGCATCTACACTTTAGCATTCATTATGCTATAAACATCGTGATCATAATTTTATTTGAATTGAATTGAGATATCATTGTTGGAGATTGGAATTTTGGCAGCTGTTCAAAAAACGACAAATCCGAATCGAGTCAATTCATTTTGATATGCGAAAGTTCTTAAACCTCAACTATAGAATAATTAATGTTAATTCCTCTTAGCAAATTCTGTTGTCTACAAATTTGATCCGTTGATATTTTTTTTAACTGTAACCGTTTTCCCGTTATACATCAATCCCCACTGCCTCGATTCTGTACCTACTAGTGTGACGTCACGAAAGCGATGCTCTGGCTCGGTGAGATAGAGTAGGCCCTGGCTCAACGCAATAAAATGTACCAAATTCCAATCTGAATCAGTAGCGAGGATACAGAGGATAGAAGGTCTGATTGCTTTTAACCGACCAATCCAACGACGACGCAAAAAAATCGTGTTAAGCCACTGGTTTAGCCCCATCCAGTTGTATCCATATTCCTTATCCAATATCTATTTCAATATCATTTAAAAAAAATAGCATTCAACTTGTCGTGAAGAATCTTCTAGCGGAATGTGATTATTTCTTTCGTATATTTCATCATTGTTAACTAATTCTTTACCAAGAATAAAGTTTAAGAGGTGAATATAGATGAAATTAACATTTTTAGGAACGGATATTCTTATATTTATCTCGATATAGCGGTTTGATTCTCGGAAAAAAATTAGATGCAAAAAAAGCCTCCAAATTGAGCGATCCACCGCATTTGGTAATTGGAAAATATCAGACGTACGACGAAAAAGTTTGGCGGGATAAAGAGGCCTATACGTCCAAAAACGTATCACCCCGTAGATTTAAATAATCTCGAAAATTATTAAAATGATGAGTTCCTAGAAAGTATTGACCACACCAAATTTCAAATTGATATCTTCAAAAGTGAGCGAGAAATTTCAATCAATAAGAAAAAATAATTAAACTTTGACACCCTGTAGATCCGCTACTGATCGAGATCAGACTCATGTTGATATGAATTATTTCAATTGAAATGATAAGATCTATCACCCATTTCAGTTTGTACCCCAAAACCTCAATCACCCTGTATAATGAATGTATGATAAATGCTTTCCTCGTTTTCAAACAGGAGGTAGATATAGGGCAATCCGCAGAAATTTTCTCATCGTTTTTTGCTGAAAACGATGTTGGATCGAGACAGAATGTAAACAATTTCGTCTCCCCTGTTTTTATATGTCTATGGTTTTGACTAGACTCACTGGATGGTATTAGTTAGGGTCCCTTGATGGAAATTGACGTTTAAGGAAATGAAATGGCTGAATATGTACAACCGTCGAACTCTACATTTTGCATGTTTGGCCCATACAATCTACACTTTCAAAACACCCCCCTATTTACATAACAGACTCACTTTCAGAACAGATGTTCATAATCTGAATATCCGACAAAAAACCCTTCTTCGTGTGCGGAGACATGAAAAAATTATGTTTAAACGCTCGTTCTCTTATGGTTTGGCAGTCTGTATCAACAATCTGCACAGATTAGATCCTTCACTGCTATCATCTTCTACCGAATCATTTAAAGTTAAATATAAAAAGTATCTTTTGTCCACGCAGAAATGATCTTACAAATCAACTAATCTTTGTTGTTACTCACTTTCCTTATCTTTTTCCTTTTTTTCCTTCTCGCTCCCTTCTTTTTACCTCTCCCTCTTGGTTCCTATCTTTTTTTTTCAAAATATCGTTTCTTTACATTTAAATCATCATTTGCTTCTCAAATTTCTTTCTTCAATTTCACTGGCACTGGTGGAAGAACAGGGGTGGATTAGTCCACAACTGAACCAGTTATAGCCATTTATCCACTTAAATTCTGTTATATTACGTACCTTGTACTATTTAAATATTTTGTGGATAATAAATGTATTATTATTATTATTATTATTAAGTCATCTTAACAGGGTACGGACAGATCATAGCTGCATTCTTTTTTAATGATCTAGAGATTTTAGTTTTGTCTACTGGCATCCCTGACATTGCTGTCACGTCACATCCATGGGCGCTATAGAAAATCATTCAAAATTTTAATAATAGGTATGTACAGGGTATTTACTTGTTGAGGAAGATCATAATATGGCGAACGAGTTTTGTAATTATGATCAGATTCTATTCAAAATTGGAAGGTATGTGAGGTTTTCCGGGGTTGGAGATAATGATTGTTTAGTCTAACTTGGAAAATTCAAGATGACGGATCCAATATATATAGCAAAAGAAATTTCTAATTATGATCTGATTCTATTTAAGATTGGTATCGGGTTTTCGGGGTCGAACATCATGATTTTTTGTCAAAATTGGGAAATTCAAGATAGCAGATCCAATATGGCGAACGAAACTTGTAATCATGATCCGGTTCTATTAAAAAAATCAAAAGTGGTATCTGGGGATTTCCGGGGTCGGAGATTATAATTATTTCGTCTAAATTGGGATATTCAAGATGGCGGGGATCGAATATGGTGGACGAGTTTTGTAATGAAGATCCGATTCTATTCAAAATTTGTATCTGGGGGTTTTCGGGGTATGAGATAATGATTATTTCGTCAAAATTGAAGAATTCAAGATGACGGATCCAATATGGCGAAAGACATCAGTTTATATAATTATTACTCTACCACAAATAGAAAATATGTAGGATGCAAGAGTGAAAATAACGTGCCTATAAGTTATACTGCGTATACTTAGCGTGTACCTACTTCTATGTTACTTTCATCAATAAATTATTCGAAAATGACTTTTTATTTAAAAGAGAGGAAAATCATGTGTATTACATGGGGCTGAAGTATATTCTATTCTTTATTTTCCTGCACATTCTACTTATTAATTTTTATCAGCCTACTTTTCGTCCTAGACGAAGTTTTATACATGGTGTGATATTAGTAACTCCATAAAAACTTCTCCGAGTTGGATTTCTGAGAATGTATTTAGCCGTTTAGCACACATGACATGAGTACAGTAGTCTAGATACCTACATCGAGGTTTCCACCATTTCTCAATCATAAGGCTCAGGTCATTCAGCTCGTAGATAACCTATTGCTCAGCTTGAAATCAGAATTCATTTAGTCAATTCAGTCAACCCTGGTATACAGTGTAAGAACAGCCTCTTTCGCTGAGATATATTGAGCTTTTAGTACAATTCATATGATTCCTTCCTCGCAAAGATCATGCTGGAGTAGTAAACTCCAAAACTAGAGGATTGTTCATCTATATCTTGGTATAGTTGAATCAGGAATTCCATATGGAAATTCCGTATGATACGCCAGTGTCCTCAATATAACCTAAAAAACAACAAGTGTCAAAAATCTAGTGTTTATCCCCAGAATTGAATAAGGAAGGGACTATATAACTGTTTCACAAACACTTTAGAGTGAGAGGAAAAGAGGATCTGTCCGTACCCTGTTAAGGTGACTTTAACGTCAATTTCCATCAAGGGACCCTAGTATTAGTTAGAAAAGAGTTCGGACACAGAAATGACAACTGTCAGTGTTTTTGAATGTTCAGATTTATTATGTTACACACCTTGCATTGTGACAAGAGCACCATAGCCGCCCCGCACTCATTCTTAATTGTTTGAATTTGACAATAAATTTTATGAACGTCAGAATTGAAATATAATTTCATGAACTATTGAGAAGAAAGCATACATGAAAATGTCCTGCTTGGTAATTCTGAAGAGAATAAATTTCATTTATTCAGTTTTCCAAAGGAAATATCAACAACTCTCTTATGAAAGTAATGTTTATGAAACTGCCTTGATGGAAATTTAATTTGAAAACGAGGAGAATGTGTGAGGTACATACATTAAAATCCACTTTTTATAACAGCAGATTAGAATGAAATATTTTAGTAGGCCCATTTTCGAACAGAAGATTGTAAGATCCGTTTGAGAGAATCTGCTGTTCCATTAATTTACAAAACAGACTATCGAAAAAAAATCCAATATTATCATACCACGAAATGCAAATTAAAATTAACATGGAGAAAGAGGAATTGATTGCAAAACTACGTAATGAATATATCAGCATGGGTGTTTATATCCAATTCCAATAGGCTCTGCTTTATTTGACAGAAAATCTAACCCCTAAAACCGCATCTGACAATCAGGCGCTACTGGGGAAATTGAATAGGCAAAGAGCAGAATATATGTATTATTCTTTTATTCACTCAGACCATTGTAATATTGAAAATAGAAAAGGACAGAACTTCAGCTGTGTCCGAACTCTTATCTAACCAATACCATTCAGTGACTCATCTAGTTTCGACGTATTTCGAACTTGATTTTTCTTTCCAGTCTAAATGTATAGTGATGTTGACGAATCTCGTAGAAAAAGGTAGAAGCAAGTGTGAACTGTATTTCCCTCTCGGCAAAATGGCAAATTCAAGTGACAAGTCCTTTTTCTACGTGAAAACCACAAAGGTGCGAGACAAGTTCACCTTCGACCGAAGCAATACCCAACAGTACGACGAAGAAACGCACGCTTTCGAGGCACTCGATGACATCTCGTTCGGCAACTACAAAATAACTTTCATCGACAAAGACTGGATAGGTAAAGTAAAGTGGAATTAATCGATTTTCGAGGATCACTGTAAAAGTGATATAAAACACTGACTGCATAGATTACGTAGGCTATAATTCGCTACCTAAGAAGAATACTGTCACAATTCGATAATGAATAATGTTGAGGGGAGCAATTTGAAACTTTCCGATATTTGACATAGCATTGTTCTATGAGTAAATGATGAAGTACGGACTTGAAATTCGTAAATGTTATGTCAAATGGAAGGTATAGCCTCAATTCTTGTTAAGATTTTGGATTTCAGTTGAATTTCACTGAAAAAAAAAAATGATATGATGGTTTTGATCAGAAATTCTCTTCGAAGTTGAAACCAATATTTTGGTACAACATCGTTGATTGGTCCATCATTCAACGAAACTTGAAGATTTACAAAAACAGACAATCTGTTCTGTATAAAAATCAGATTATCCACCACTATATAGGGTGTTTCAGATTTAAATGTACAAACGATACCTGTAGATAGGGGACACTTCGGTGGTTCCAATTCACCATCCATCGATATGTCTACCGTCTTTTATAACTGAGATACAGGACATTATCTTGATTTTGGCAAAATCTTCATCTGGTTATAACTTTTGAACCACTTCGTATAATTCATGCATACTTGGTAGAAATATTCCACTTATATTTCCCATCAGAACCAAATAAAAATCTGGATCAGAATCCAGATCCGTCTTGAGGAAAAAATAGAAAACTTCTTTTATCTCAAAAACAACGCCCGCTATGGCAAAATTCTGTAGGTCTGTTTTGATATTTGGAAAGAGCGAACAAAAAAACATGAAATAAGTGACCTACTTTTTACGAGTGTGCATCTAATTTGACAGATGGTTTATTATCATGTTTTGAAATATTCAGCTCCATTCCGAAGCATTTTTATTGAACTTATAATTCAAAATTCAATTTTAATACAAAAAAATAACAGTCTTCAAAGTTCAACATCATTAGAGCCAAATTAGGTGAACTATCGATAGATATGTTGTGACAGAATCACTTGTCTATGGTATCTTTCATTTTTGAGGGCTCATTTTATTTTCCACTATTAATTCACGAACTGCGGTTAAGTAGGCTGTGCCAAAAAAATCTGATATTCTGACAGGTCATAATCACTAGTGTGATATTATTGGTAATGTTAAGATAATTATTTCTGGTGCTTGTATTGGGTTGTTACATTTCAAAGTGTTCATAATTGTGCCTACAATAACTTTACCAATAATATCGCACCTATAGTGATTATGAACTGTCAGAATTTTCAGCCTACTTTACAGCAGCTTATGAATAAATAGTAAAGTATAAAATGAGTCCTCGAAAATTTTTAAAATCATCGAGAAATTAGTCTATCAAACAAAAAAATTTATCAATAGTTCACCTAATTTGACTCTTATGATGTTGAACTTTCGAGACTGTTATTTTTCTGTATGAAAATTGGGTTTTGAATTATGAGTTCAATAAAAATGCCTCGAAATGGAGCTGAATATTTCAAAACATGATAATAAACCATCTTTCAAATTGGATGCGCACTCGTAAAAAGTAGGTCACTTTATTAATTCTTTCCGCTCATTCCGAATATCAAAACCGATCAATAAATTTTTGCCATACAGAGTGTTGTTTTTGAGATGAAAGAAGATTCCTGTTTTTCCTCAAGACGGACCTGGATTCTGATCCAGATTTTCATTTGGTTTTGATGGGTAATATAAGTGAAATATTTCTACCAAGTATGGATAGATTATACAAAGTGGTTCAGGAGTTATAACCAGATGAAGATTTTGCCAATATCAAGATAACGTCCTGTATCCCAGTTATCAAAGACGGTAGACATATCGATGGGGGGTGATATGGAACCACCGAAGTGTCCTCTATCTACAGGTATCGTATGTACATTTAAGTCTGAAACACCCTATATAGAACCTGCCATTATTTACTCATTTTCAAGGCGTAAATTTATACCAAGAAAGATTTCGTCATTTTCTTCTTCTAGCCAATGAAGACATAGCCACTTCTGTTATAATTAACCCTAACTCCCCGTTCTGATGTGAGATTCGCAGCAATGGCACTGGAATCTAGTAGGTACTTATCAATAACAACTTGTCATTATGCTGTCATGGTCATGGCTACTAGATTTTGATTGGAATTGAAAAGAAGGGTTTTTCTAGTGACAATAGGTCCATTTGCAATTATTTGGCTTGTGGTGAAAAATATTCAATAATAGATGAAATTATTACCACGCGATCGTATATATACCCCTCGGCTAGAACTTCGGGTTATAATCTTGGTTACTAGGGAATAATGATATTCTTCACTACCTTAGTGCATGTATTAATAACTATTATTAATTCCTTATGAATTCTTTACTACTTAATTTGAAACTCAATATGTTGCAGACGAATCTGATAAGAAAAAATATAAATTAAGATGGAATTCGAATTAGGATGAGATTTTCTAAATGATAGAAAATAGGACTGAATGAATCCTATAAGGATTAAAACAACAAGAACACTGGATAATCAATGAGAAGACTGGCATATTTTCATTTTGATACCAATTCACGAAAAATATTCACATGAATTACGATACCATTATGAAAAAAACTGTCGTAAGATGAATTGTGTTCCTCAAAATGTGACTTTTGCAGAGAGAATACCTATTAATTTCTATTTATGCCATTCGATAGCACCGCCCTCCAGTATAAGTCTCATGCATTTGGGTTGTGACCGTTGTTCAGTGAATCTATGCAATTTATTAATGTAAATAACCAAATTCTTCGATTTTTCAAGTTGTGACCGTCTTCTTCTTAGGTAGCAATATCTTCATGAGTGAAGCCTATCTATACAGTGACATTCATAAAGTCCGTATCATTTGGGAAACATATTTGATAATAGTGTTTCATCTGCATGGTTGTCCTATAATAAATTGAGTATAAATTACAGCAAATCAGCATTCATGTATATCTCTAAACGACGCCTCTCAAGTGAACTGAAATTTTATATCAAATTTGATAATGAAATCATCAAATATTTCACAGCCATCAAATTCCTTGAGATATTCCTTGATGAACATTTGTCATGGTCCAAACATATTGAATCGATCAAAAAGAAAATATGTCCAGTAATCGGAGTACTCTACAAGATCAGACACCAAATTAATTTGAAATACTTAAAAAAGTATATATTTGTTCTTGGTTTATTCAAAATTACAATACTTGATTCCAGTTTGGGGTACAGCTATATTATCAATTATAAAGTCAATCAAAATCCTTCAAAACAAAGTTATTAAATGTATATGCAAATTAGATTACTTGGAACCAACAAGATATCTTTTATACACATAGGCAATTGTTAGATATTAACTACATTTACAAATTCAAAATATTAAATTTCATCCATTCCATCAAATATAATTATCATAAATATTCAAATCTTAATTTTGATGTCAATAGTCATAAACACGAACACATAACCAGACAAAAAGATATGTTAACTCTCATCAATATTAAACCAGATGTGGGTAAAAGATCTATTTTATACAATAGAACAATTCTCTATATTGAATTACGTACCAGACTGAAGACAAAATTAAGTGTTGAGAAATTCAAAAAATAACTTAAAAAATACTCATGTCTTTGATTCTCTTATATCATCCTGAATCAATTCGAGAACTTATATTCAACAGTCTCCAGAAGAAACAACATTATATATACTATATATATGATTTAAAGATGATTATCTGATTATCTAATTTTTTTTTAGTGGCTCTTTCATAATTTTCCCTGCTATAAACATATTCGCGGGAATCAATGTTACCAGGTGGCGCTCGGTTTTCATCGTTCCATGTCAAAGCCACGTCAAAACTGGGGGAAAACAAACTCAATCCTCACTCAATCCCATTAGTGCCATTAGCTTGTGTACTGTGTACTGATAAGAGTGATGAGTTTTCAACAACAGTGCCAACACTTTGTCATTGACAAGTTTGACAACTACAGCTACAGCAAGCTGTATGCAATGTAGTCTATGCACTTTATCCATAGACAACAGTTTGTTTTCCCCCAATTTGAAGTTCGTATTATGTAACCTAGATGTCGCCCACTTCGTGAATCTTGCGAATATGTTTCTTGGGAATAACAAAGATTATTATCATTCTCATTAGTTTATCTCGAGATTAACCATTGAGGGATGAAACCATATACCGAATTTGAATACCGAATTTGAATACAATATATTCAATTTTTCTTGAGATAATGCGAACTTCAACGCCCTGTATATCGAGAACTGTACACTTGAAGACCGTATGTCCCTGTCTTAGTGATCATGAAATCACAAGGGCTATCACCTGTCAAGCGTTGTCGGTCGAATTTCGCAACACCCTGTAGATTGCTCTAACTCATGAAAATATACCCCCTACAATTTGTTTTTGGAGAACCAAACTATAATTCTTGTCATCAAATCATCACAGTCATATCGGGTGATCTCTAAAAGGAGTATTTTTCTAGGTGAATGCCAGCTGAGGCGATTGGCACTGAGGAAAACCGACGAAGCCACAGAAAGCAGAACAATCCACCATTATTGGTTCCTCAGCTGGCCCGATCACAAGATGGCCAGCCCCGAACAAGTCCTAGACATAGCCTCGGACGTCCTGAACAAGATGGAGGCGAACAAGATGGAGGCTAGCAAAAAATGTGACAATAACGCCGAATCTCTTTCTATTAGTACAAAAAGGAAAACTGATCTCAACAGACTGCGTACGATCAAAAAGCCTCAGGAACGCAAAAAATCTTGTGAAAACGTCAAACGACCTGTCATTGTTCATTGCAGCGCTGGTATCGGACGTACAGGGTGTTTCTTGGGTATCTTGAACGGTATCCAGCAGTTGAAATGTAGTAAAAACGTCGACGTTCTGGCCATTTTGTGTTCGTTGAGGTTAAACAGGGGCGGAATGGTGCAAACCGCGGAACAGTACGAACTTATACACAGGGTGTTGAGCTTGTATGCCGAAGGTTTGAAGTAGGTGTTTGTAACGGTAGTGGAGTGAATCTGGAGTTTTTTTTTTTCGGGAAGTTTTGCTGGCAACTAGTTTTTCAGGCGAAATACCATATTTGTTGCCCTTACAGCATTTACAGGGTGTTCTGACAAGGTTTGTGAGAAAACCTATTCAAACTATTCAATGCAAGAGAACTTGCCTCTGTGCAAATGCTTTGAAAAAAAACACGTTGGGGAGGTTTATCAAAAATAATTACTATAGACAAAACTTCTGAATTCGAAAGTTATGAGTATACAAACTGAATTGTGGATCCGCATTCACGAACATCATATGAGTTTTTTGAAGAAGAGAACAAATTAAACTTACGTGAACCATATACAGTGTGACTCACTTAAGACTAGAGCACCATTTTGTTTCTGCAGAAAAATATCAAAAGGTCTACGTTCAAACAAATTTGCGAAACACAATTCCAATTTTCAGAGTATACTATGTTTTTGATTTCTTGTTGAAAATTGCGAAATGACAATAGTGCCTTTATCAAGAAAATTCGATTCCACCTCTGGATTAAGCAGCATTCAATCAGGTAAATCGGGAAATTTTGATTGGAAACAAGGTTATAACATTATTTATTTTCGCAATGTACCATTTTTTATGAACATTTCAGACAAATTATGATTGCGGTTTCTGTTAGACATTCGAATCCATATAACAAATCATTCTCGAGGTATAATATCTAAAGGGCTCCTAAAAGGATTCAAGCAAACTTACCTCAGTACAAAGTTGCTCAGTTTGGGCTCTGAAATTACAATTTTCAAATTGATCTTGCTTCATAACTGATACGGCTCACGAGATTTTACTCAAATCTGGTACGTTGGCATAGCTTTATTGGGCAATGAAACGCATATCATGATTATGTTGAATATCATTCCATGGGCTTAGAACCTGATTTCTTTCAGTGAATATTCATCTGAAACTTTCACGCCAACGGAAAGAAAGGGGTTTAAATATGAAATTTGTTTGCGTAACTTGTTCACTACAAAATAAAGGTACTCCTGATTGAATTTGATTTCACTCATGGTTTCGATAAAATCTGAATTTTAGTAATTCAGAGCATCAGTCAACACTAAAACGATTAACAGATACTTCATTAAAATTGTTCATAATGTTCATCATTTTCAGATTCATACGATGAAAACAGTGGATACCAGCAAACTCGTCTCAGTACAAATAGTTGCTCAGTCTGGGAGCTATGGCTTAATCAACACAAAAAAACAAGGTTGAATTGCTGATAGCACATTTCAATTTTATTCGGCATATACATTTTTTTATACGTGAAAATTATGGAAATTTCGTACAATTTTTATGGAATATCTGTTAATTGTTTTAGTGTTAACAGATGCGTTGATAACTGAAATTCAAACTCTTTCCAAAACCATGAGAGTTATCGAATTTTGAGTAAATTTTTGTATTAAACAAGTTATGCAATCCAAATTTTGTATTCAAACCCCTTTCTTTTCATTGGCGTAGAAGTTTCAGATGTTTATTTACTGAAAAAATCAAGTTATATGCCCATAGAATGATATTCATCATAATAATGATATTCGTTTTTTTGTTCAATGATGCTATGCCAACGTACCAGATTTGACTGAAATCTCATGAGCCGCATCAGAGTTATGAAGCAAAAAAAGATATGAAAATTGTAACTTCAGAGCCGTCCAAACCAAGCAACTTTGTACTGAGGTAAGTTTGCTTGTATCAAACTGTTTTTAGGGACACCGTGTAGAATGGCATTTAGAAAAAAGATTCATTGCTTCATTCCATAACACAAAACTCAAAGACCTAGAAGGCCAATATTTGAGTGTTCCCTAACGTGGCTTGATCGGTAAATGTGAACATGCGCAGTAAAGACGCGATCATGCCAGGGGCGGATTCAAAATTATTTGATTATTAGATCTTTGCGACATTCTTGAAAGAGCCAAACATTTATTAAACCACTGGATATTTTTCAGAAATGAGATATTTTCCCAAATTCCCTGTTCAGTTCAGAAAAAAAAGTACTCTTGTGGAATTTCGATTTGGGGCTTCGTTTACGAGTTCGTTGAATTTTAAAAAACCGAGACCTCGCGAAAATTGGATAGTTCAATAATTGTAGAAAAAACAGGACTCAACTTCTCAATAGTGGCATTTTGAACCAAGGCAATCGTCCAAGCAACGTGGCAACTCTTGGTTAGCCTGAAATTCGATTCAATATCAAATTACAGAGATCTGTAACTTCTTGCCGAGCACGGAATGAGCCGCAGGCGAATGCTCTAAATCATACGAGTGGGAAATTAGCATTTTCTCTTAAGTAATGCTCTTCTATCAGACAAAGCTGTCATGGCTTCAAATTTGACATTCCATAGGAGATGAGATTTTGTGAAATAATAACACAATGAAAGTCATTGTGATATCAGATACGGAAATATGATGGCATTCAAAGTACCTCATTGATTTATCGAACACAGTGAAACAAGAGCCATTTCGTGTTATTGCTATAGAAAAAATATAGTATAATAGCACAAAGCTTGTTGATGATATAAATTTAACTGAAGTAAGATATTCCTGGAATGTGTTCTTTATCTTGACAGTCAATAAATGTCGAATCAAATAACTACTGTACTCTTCAATAATCTCAAATTCACTAACGAAAGACGTTAAACGCAAAGTAAAACTATGAATAACTGAAACTAATCCGGCTCTCTCTTGAGTCTAGGTCAGACAAAATGACAGAGGTGCATTTTTACACAGTTGCCAGATGAACTCATAAGAAATTAAAAATTCATAATAATTCAACGATCTCTACTTGTTAACCATTCAATTGATATCAGTGAGTCTATGAGTTTAATCGCGAAAATTTGATACATGATTATTGTGAAGCTGTTGATCATCAATTACAAGAAGTTTTATAAGAAATATAAACTAAATCCTAATGCATTAATATGAGATTTGCGTATGAACATATATAACTGACAATGTTGCCGACAATGTGCGCATGATCACCATTGCCGTAAGCACACAAAACTCAAACACCTTCCATAAAGGTGACATTCTACCCAGCGAGCACAAATACATCTCAGAGATGTTAAAAGTACGAGATTTCGAGACATTGAACCTCCACTGCGATGTTCTGTTCACACATGAATAGAACTATTATAGAACAGCCAAAACTACCTTCTCCCTAGTTCTTTTTAAAGCCTTTTCATGGACACAACAAAACATTTTCAACGCGTCTTGCGCACATTAAACCGCTGTAAAAAAAACATTTTCGAGGTACTTTTCTGAAGCCTTTTGTCAAAATGAACTTTTGCATTACGATTCCATTTCCCTTGAATGAAAAAATGCATTAAAAATAGATTGAACATAAAAATATTTTCTTGATATGAAATTACCTTCTTATTCAGTTTCTGAGTAGTGCTCACTACACACAGACATATAATTGGAAATAGGTTTCCCAATTTTTTAAATGTTCTCCACAATGCATAATTTTGCAACTGCGGAGAAGCTGTGTATTGATAAATTCGTACTTTTATATATTGATTACACTGAGGCACCGAACAACACATCTTGCATCTGATGGTCATTATTACAAACTAAATAAGTCTTCTAACACAATAAACTTTACCAAATTCCTTTCTGTTCGTTAGCAGCGTGATGTAAGCGTCATACGCTGCAAACGCGAATGCCAATTGCGAACAAGAAGAACAAAATCGAAAACAAATCAGATTTCATCGTATTGTGACGTAAGCATGAGACGTTGTGGTGGGACAAACAAAGAAAGGGCACAAAAGAACAAAAACAATACTTTCAATATCCTTCTAAGACCTCTTTGGGAAGTGCATATTACGCCTCAAAAAAACATCCGCATGCCTACATTTCTAAAACATCCCAAAACATCCCAGGAATACCTCTCAGTAGGCAAACAAAGAAATGCCACAGAAAAACAAAAACAATACTTCAATATCCTTCAAAGACCTCTTTGGTCAGTGCATATTACGTCTCAAAATAACATCTTCATGCCAACATTTTCAAAACATCCCAAAACATCCCAGGGATGTTTGTGCTCGCTGGGTAGGTTCTAGATGTTATAACACAAGAATAACACAATTTGTATTTTACGAAAATTTTCCAAATTTTGCTACAATTGAAGGATGCTGAATCCTGTGATGGAGTCGAATTTCTTTGAAAAAATTCTCAGGAGCGCAAGAAATCCTGCGACATTGTCCAACAACCCGTGATTGTTCGCGCTGGTATCAAATGTACAGGATGTTTATTGGGTATCTTGAACGGTATATCCAGCAATTGAATTGCAGTAAAAACGTCGACGTTCTGGCCATTTTGTCTTCGTTGAGATTTAACTGAGGCGGAATGGTGCAAACCGCCGAACAGTATTAACTTATACACAGGGTGTTGAGTTTGTATGCCGTAGGTTTGTAGTAGGAGTTTGTTACGGTAGTGGGAGTGAATCTGAATAGCTTTGATCAATTCAGTTTCGTTCAGAAATGAATTAATGAATCGACAGACTCATCGCGAAAATTCAGTCACTGAAAACCATGTGCTGAAAATGAGGTTGCTCTCTGATGATAATTTATTTTGAAATCCGATTTGGGCGTTGAATTTTGCTTCGAAACAGATGAAAAATGGCCTACTCGGTCGGTGTCACGTGATTCGCTACATGTCAAGTCACGTTTTTTCTAATTAATTGATGAAAATTGACTGATTTTCTCCACTTTCAAAAAAGTTAACTACGAAAAGATGTTTCTATTACAATTTCACACATGAGTCTCCAATGTTAACATTCTATTGCAACTTTCAGTTCTTGATATTTTTTTTTTCTTCCAATTGTAACGTCGTCAAAACTGTCCCAAACTTTGGATAGATACGTGAAGTAGTTTGATGATATTTTGATGGATGACTTTGGCATCATATAAATACTGAAAAAATTATTTCAAGTTAATTTTGCTCCTGAATGATAGATGATAGGTACATCAACTCTGCATCAAACATAACATAAATTTGAAGGGAGAATTATTATTTCCTGAAGAAAATCATATTGTTGTCGATAATTAGTGATTGAAAATTAGTAGCATAGTCATTTTACTTGATTATTCGGGATTTTCTCTCCTCGTTTCTATAAAATAAAAATATTAGTATTATTTCAATACATATATGTACAAGGTGGGCCAAAAGAAGTCATCCGATGTTGTTTGGCTCTCATTTTTTTTTAAATGAAAAGCTTCGATTCTGTTTTTTGATTATGTTTATTTCAACCTTTAGAATTTTATTGGTCAAGTCGAGAAGATGATATCGGCCAAATGGGCGCCGCCACAATTGTTTGCTATAACGGGCTCGTTTTATGCATTTTTCATCACTTCGGCGAGAACTTCGGGGGACAGATTGTCGCACTCGTGTCGAATGTTGTCCTTGAGGGCTTCCAGGGTCTCAGGCTTGTTCACGTGAACACGAAACTTCAAGAACAAACACCAAAAAGGTCTGGAACGGTTAAATCGGGAGATCATGCGGGACAGTGCAAATCGCCAAAAAACGAGAGATGAGGCGATCCGGGAACGCCGCCTTCAGAATATCGGTTGTGGCTCGCGCACTGTGTGCCGTTGCTCCCGTCCTGTTGGAACCACATGCAGAAAAAACTCGGTTAACATATCCCTATAGCGCGCTCCGTCCACTGTTGTCGTTTGACCAGCGGCGTCGTCGATAAAAATATCCCGGTGACTACTCCAGAGTGAACAGCGCACCATACAGTCACTTTGAGCGGGTGTAATGGCTCCTCGTGCGTCACTCGTAGATTTTCGGTGTTCCAGAAGCGATAGTTCTGCTTTTCCACGTACCCGCTGAGGTGGAAATGAGCCTCGTCGCTCGTTATGATTTTGGTCGAAAAATCGTCCACTTCGTCCACGAGATTGAGGATGGCTTGGCTTGGATTATTCCGCGTTCTTGAGGAGTGTATCGCTCCATGGCTTGTTCACTTGTATTCTACATCTGTTTAGTTCACAAATGTCAAAACAGATTTGACATTGACCGCCATTTGCAAAAATAAGAGCTACTTCCAATAGGGTGATTTCTTTTGGCCCACCTAGTAGTAGGACCAATCAGATGATTTGCCCCAAAATACCACTGCGTTCAACCCATTGTTCTATCAGGGAGCCTAAAATAAACCTGATAGCTTGTCAGTGACACTTTGTTTGGAAAAATGTTTGAAAAGAAGAAATATAGATATATTGAAAACATATCGAATTTTTACTCATCTTTGGTCGTTTCGGAAACGAATCTGCTCCCGTTCATATGTTCTTATAGCTTGACACTTCTCAGTGACATAGTGATGTTGGCATATGGATGAGTGATGATGTTATTATACAATTGAGTTACAGAATGTTTTCATCAATTGATCTTGAATCTACAATTTTTACTGACAGGCTATTGGATTCTTCTGTTAGGCTCCCTGATAAAAAAAATTGTTAAATGCAGTGACATTTTGGGGTAAATCATCTGATTTTTCCTACTACTCATATTGTGAAATAATACTCATATTTTAATTTTTTAGAAACGAGGAGAGAAATTCCCAAATAATCAAGTAAAATGAATGTACCACCTCCTCCATGAACCTAGAGACAGTATTTAGTTTTGTCAGTGTTATTTTTTTGTAATATAACAAACATTTCGTAAAATTTCAAAAAACATGGAAAACTAAAAGTTGAAATAGTACGTTCAAGTTCAAAACATATAATGTAAAATTAGGATAAGCTATTAATTTCAAAAAATGTAAGTTTTGACATACAGGGTGTTTCAAAGGTAAAGGGAAATATTTCAATGGTAGATAGGGGTCACCAAGGTGGTTCTGAAAATACCATATTTGATAGGTCTTAGAGTCTTCATAACGGAGATACAGGGTGATTTCTCGATTTTGAATAATTCTTCATTCGTCTATAAGTATTGAACTACCCAGTATATTTTTCTAAAATTCGGTATGGAGCGTATACTTGAGACGTTGAATTCATTCACCTATCGGGCGAAGTGAAAATCCAGGTTCGGCTTCAGGAAAAATTTACATTTATTCGAAATATTGAAATAACACACTGTAAGTGATAATTGACAGAGTTCATCAAAGAAATCGTGAAGAAGAGGAAAAAGTGAACTGGATTTGATGCTTTTTGTTTTCCCGCCACCAATTCTCAGCGTAACAATCATAAACAGGAAGCTAAAAGTATGCCAATTTCAAGAGAATCAAAATTATGAAACCACTTCCAATTATGATTATTTGATATATTCTTGTTAAATGATCGTTCGAAAGAACTTGCTAAGTCTCACAGTCTTTATAACAGAGATACAGGGTGAATTATCGGTTTATAATAATTATTCACTCGTCCATAAGTATGGAAATACAGGTTCAGGTTCAGGAAAAGTCTCATAGTCTTTATAACAGAGATACAGGGTGAATAATCGAATTATAATCATTTGGTATTATTTCCATTCCGCCTGCTAGGTTAATGAATCCATCGTCCCAAGTAAGCTATACACCAAATTTGAGAAAATGTTACTGGATAGTTTTATACTTATGGACGAGTGAATAATTATCCAAAACCGATAATTCACCCTGTATCTCCGTTATGAAAACTGTGAGACTTAGTAAGTTCTTTCGAGCGATTTTTTCACCAAAATATATCGAATAATCATAATTGACACTGGTTTCATAATTTCAATACTATTCAAAGTGACATACTTTCCACTTTCTGTTTATGATTGTTACGATGAGAATTGGTGGTGGGAAAACAAAAATCATCAAACCCAATTCAGTTTTTCCTTCTCTTCACAATTCTTTTGACGTACTGTGTTGATTATTAAAAACAGTGTGTTATTTTAATATTTCGAATAAATGTAAATTTTTCCTGAAGCTGAATCTGGGTTTACACTCCGCTCGATTGGAGAATGAATTCAACGTCCCAAGTATAAGCTCCATACCAAATTTTAGAAAAATATACTGGGTAGGTCAATACATATTGACGAATGAATAATTATTCGAAATCGATAAATCGCCCTGTATCTCCGTTATGAAGACTCTAAATCAAATATGGTATTTTCATAACCACCTTGGTGACCCCTATCCACCATTGAAATATTCCCCTTTACCTGTGAAACACCCTGTATAGCGAAAGTCATGTGACACCGACAGAGTAGTCCATTTTTCATATTTTTCAAAACATAAATTAACGCCCAAGTCGAATTTCGTAGTAAATTATTTTTAAAATTTTCTCCCATATGATTCCGACTTGATACTATACAGGCTGATTCACGGTGGATGGCACCTTATACGTTTCTACAGAACGCAACTCAGGATTATTCTGAAAACTTGGTGCCTTGAATTATTAGTTGTGTTCTATCGACCTAAAATATTCACAGCGCTGTGACGTGGCGGCTTATATTGAAAAGTAGCAACAACTTTGATTTTTTTCAATGGGACACCCTGTATATCATTCCGATATCGATCTATCACACTTGGGGTCTAGCGGGAATGATAATAAAAATATAGGGTGTGAAAAATCGAGATTTTTCAACTAAGAATTTTTTGTGTCAAAACTATGCATAATTGGTCGAAACGGTTTTCATGCCCATATTTTAACTTTTCACGTACTGTACTATCAATTGATATTTAATTGAAATAAATACATGGTGGTTCAGAATTAAGATTTTTGATCACCCTGTATTGAAATAAGTACAAGGTGGTTCAGAATTAATATTTTTGACCACCCTGTATCTATTTCAATTAAATATCAATTGATAGTACGTGAAAAATTAAGATAGGGACATGGAAACCGTTTTGACCAATTATGAATAGCTTCGACACAAAAAATTCCTAAAGTTGAAAATCTCGATTTTTCACATCCTATAACTCTGTAATTATTACTGCTAGACCCCAAGTGTTATAGGTCAATGAAATCAGCTCTTCAGGAAGAATCTGAAATTGGAATAATATACAGGGTGTCTCATTTAAAAAATCAAAGTTGTTGCTACTTTTCAATATAAGCGGCAACGTCGCAATGCTGAGAATATTTTAGGTCGATAGAACACAACTAATTATTCAAGGCACTAACTTTTCAGAATAATCCTGAGTTGCGTTCTCCATAAACGTCTAATGTATAATTGAAAAAAGATCGAATCATGTAAAAATATAGCTAATTTCGATTCTCTTCAATGTTTGCTTGAAGCTCTGTACGTGAGTATAAAATTAACTTATAACCTCCAAAAGTTCGAAAAAACTCCTTCCTAGGTACCCACGATAATCTTCGAACATCATAGGCATATCCTTTCGTGCACTCCAAGAGATGAAAAAAAGTCTGAGCTTTTTTTAAAATGACTTTTTTCGATACCATGCTATCTAACCCCAATCTCCATAGTATTTTTTTAAATTGCCACTATATCACTAATACCAGTGATCACGACGTGACATGTGTCATAATCGACATGTCATGATATTAATAATTTGGTGGCAAATGTAAAAACTTCACAAACGATAAGATTTCCACAAAATTCTCAAACACACGACATGTTTCGCTAACACAGTGGCTTCGTCAGGTGATATACTGGTACAATGAACTCATCGTTAGGGCAGTTTTCAACTTATTTTAAAGTTTTGAACATTTAATAGTATATTATGTAACAAGTGTTATACACTTCTTTTTAGTAACGAGTATTTTAAGCACGAGCGGAGCAGAGCGGAGCAGAGCGGAGCGAGTGTTTAATAAACGAGTGTCTAGAAGAGTTAATAAACGTGTTACATACTATGCTTTTTCTACGAACTCCAAAAATTACATTAACATACCTGCTATTCCTGCTAACCTACAAAATGATTCGAAAGGAATGGGAATTCAGAACATAATACATGCAACCAGCGAGACACGTATAAGTGATATTGGTTGTAGATGTGTCCAGTCCATTGCTTACTAACCTTTGTTCCACGTTTATTGTCATGCTTAGCGCAGAATGAATAAATTCTTCTCAAAGATGGATGCTTCATTTTTACACTTCTTGGAGATATGCAAGTACCAGAACATTCTCTTTGATTTCACTTTCGTCTACATTTCGCATATATTTTTAATGAAGAATTCTGATACAAACGAAAATTGTTTGAATAATTCTGATACAAAATTTGAAAATAACAGTTGACAGTTAATACAATTGACAGGCCAGACATGTCTCAAATTACTGAAGCTGTGTTTAATGAACTGTGTTGCCATGGTAATGTGTTTGAGAAATCGTGTTTCCATGGTGACGTGTTTAATATTTTGAATAAATCACAGATCGACAATCCGTGATTAATCGATCATTTAGCGTGGTAGATATCCGTACGCTAAATGTCATTTTAGCTATGTGAGTAGAAAAAATTATAAAGATAATTGATTGATCATCAATCCTAGTTATTTTTCTCAATAAGTTCTCGATGAGAATAAGATCTTCAATTCAATTTAGCAATATAAATTATCGACATTTTCTTCTTCGCGAGAAAAAGCCATCATTATGTGCTGGTAATTGTTTCCGAGTGACACGCCCTTCAAGTCATCATTGACAGTAGGAAAAATAAAAAACGACATCACAGGGAACTTTTTTTAAGTCTTGACTCAAAATAGTATTTTTCTATAAACGTCAAAAAATGACAAGGTTCGCGCATTCATAACAATTTGCGAAGTGACTTTTTTTTCAGTTTCTTACGTTACCACGACACCATGTGCGATCGAAACAGTGCGTGAAGTACATAATTCGCAGCGGAGGAAAAGTAACTTTTGAACCATGAACAATTGAATGACCACTTATACGGTTAGTTTGATTGAAAACGACCGGTGGTATTTTATAACGTGTCATACGATTCGACACTACATGACAAAATCAGACATTCGTTGTCGGCAAAAAATCGATTTTTAAACACGGATTCACCTCACTAAATATGGGTGTTTGTTATTATTTTATGTAGGTATTTTGTTTGGATGTTTTGAAAATACTGAGGGTATTCGATTTGCTACAGTGTTGGCAAAATTATCCAAAAATAGTACAATGACCATGATGAATCATATTTATAAATTTTTATTATCGACTAACTCAAAGTATTGACATCATGTATTAGACATGTAGGTATTTATATAGTGTATTCACAAGTTTCTATGAGGCCACATTTGATAAGAGTTGCAATATTATAATTGTTCACTGAAAAATTTCGAATAAAAGTACTTTAATAAATACATTGTGAATGGGAATAGAAAATTCGGATTTGTGTGTATCTAAGATCTTATTTTTTGTTCAGATTTTTGGATATGTTATATGTATATATTATGTTTATAATTAAATTTGTTTTTGTTGAACTACAACCACTAGCAAGTTTTTTTATATCATCTTCATATCGAGAATCAGTCGCAAGAAATTTCTGGAAATGTGCATGCTTATATTTGAGATTACGCCCTCTTCACTTGAAATATTTTCGAAAATGCAGTGTTGGCGCTTCCAGTAGAAAGTATAGGTAGCAACAACTTTGATATTGCAAGTGGAACACCCTGTATTTCATTGCATTTTCAGATTTTCCCTGAAGTACTGATTTCAGCAATGTATCACACTTGGAAATGATTACATCAGAGATATAGAGCTTTCAACATCGAGATTTTTCAACTTTAGGATGTTTTGTATCAAAACTGTTCTATATTGGTCGAAACTCCTCACGTGTCCATATCTTAACTTTTGATTAACTATCTACTGACATTTAATTTTATGTATATTTTCCAATTAAATGTCACTTGATAGTAAATTAGAAGTTGAGATAGGGACATGTGAGCAGTTTTGACCAATAATGAATAGTTTCGGCACAAAAAGATCCTGAAGTTGAAAAATCTCGATTTTGTACACCCTATATCTCTGTAATCATTCCCGCTAGACCCCAAGTGTGATACATTGATGAAATCAACTCTTCAGAGAGAATATAAAAATGCAATGAAATACAGGGTGTTCCATTTGAAAAATCAAAGTTATTCGACTTTCTAGTAAAAGCGGCAACACTGCATTGCCGAGAATATTTTAAATATAAGCATACACGTTTTAATAAATTTATTGCGACTGAGTCTTGATATAAAGATAGTGTAAACCCATACGGGGTGTATCCAAATAACACCGACAAAATTTAAGGGGTGTGATTATGTGATGAAAATTATGGTGGGTATTCGGTGTAAAGTTTTTTGTAGAACATCTCCCCGGAAAAGTTAAACCCTTCTGAAAATTAAAAAAAAAATGTTTTTCTGCAATCGGGTCAAAAGTCGTTTATTTTTGTTCCAAAATTAGCTCTTGAAGTTGATGTTTCTCCTACTGATACAATGAAATGTTTAGTATATGTATGTTGCAAGGCAACACTTTTAGTGTCTTCGAGCTAAAGTTGAAGTTTAACTCCTAGGAACTAAAAACGCGAGTATAAACGTGTCGGATGACAACTAATATGTTAGCTGCTTTTGACACACATGATCAAGTGACTCAAATTGTGGTATTTTCACTTATATTTCATTGATCAGATATCAGTTATTTCGATTGCAGAAAAGTAGCATGTTTCATTCGGATCAAAAGTGACTCTGTTCGACTCGCAAAATTTGCGTTCTCTGCTTCGCGGTCGCTCCGCCTCGCAAACTCAAATATCGCTTGTCAAACAAAGTGTCACATTTTATCCTAATAAAACAATGTACTATTTTCTTTGTTATTCCTCCTGTAAATTGAGCTTTAAACACACGAAACTTGTCGAATATCATTTTGTGGAGTAAAAAACTACACATTTTTTGGAGGAAAGTTTACAACTTCTAAATATTCTGTTGTGTTGAGATATTCAGTAAATGATATATTTTACCTACGGCCACTATAGAAAGTAGGCAAAAACACATGAGATACAGCCTTCCAGTAAGTAGCTCTTTATACACAGCAAGCACATCGCACAGTTTTCGTTAATTCCTCCAGTATAGGTGTGACATGATCGCGTACTCGCCGTTTTAACAGCGGATGACATAACTGTCAAGAATTATAATTCAGACTGTTTGTCCAAACTTTTTTGATGTACTATATGGCAGTTGGTAAAGTGTAGTACGTAATGCGTGTTGTATAGTTACAATTATTTTCCTAACAAGTGCGCAAAGTTTTATTACTTTTCCGCACGCAAATACAGTTAGGCGAACGACGCGGAGCGGAGTTCGAATAAGTTTTTGCGTGCGGAAAAGACACTTCGCGCACGTGTTAGGAACAACGTTTTTCCTACGAGCTTCATATCAGATAAAAAGGAAAATAAAAAAAATATATAACTTATTGAAAAATCACAATCACATATAACAATAAAATATAATAATAGAAAATCACATTTTCCCTACGAGCTTCATATCAGATAACAACGAGAATAAAAGAAATTCAACTTAACATACAATTTATTGAATAATTTTTAGTTAAACTTGATAGAAATAGCTAAACAACAAACAACTACATATCAATAAAATATTATAATGATAAAAAATTGATTCATTTGTTCCTAATATTTATATTGAGGTGAAATACAAATATCGGGAAGAACGGCTTCTTATAGTGCATACAATAGTCTACAGCATCTAAAATGAATAGAAATGTTCCATACCAGTGAGATTTTTGGGTAGTTTTACTTATACACCCATATCCGCACCGAGTGCTGAAAAGTTATCACTCTGCGCACGCAAATCAGTACGGAAAAGTACTACTTTGCGCACGCTCGTAGGAAAAAGCAATTACGCACACTATGTACTATTTTCGAAATAACTTTTGGAGATGAATAAGTTTGTAAATGAATTGGGCTTTTCAGCCATGTTTTTTCAAAAGAAAAATCTTCATCCAAAAAAGCATAATATTTCGAAGTTGAGAACATTCCAAAATGTATTTAGCCCAAAAGCTATGAGCTATCACAAATATTTATTTTCGGATGTCCCGCTCACAGAAATCGATATTTTCTCGGATATTTCCGAAAGTCTTTCAAAGTTCAAAATCGGCATTTTGCGAATAGGTACACTCACGAAAAAATAACAAATTTTCTAAAACCTCTATCTTTTTTTCTTTATATTTGGAGAAATCAATCTAAATGAATGACATACTTTATCATGGTCACTTTTTCTTACCTACACGTTGTCGTTTTCAAATTTGAAATCGGACGTTTCTTCTTCCAGAAACCATCATCTTATCTATTATCTTTTTCAAATACACACCTGCATATGTTATTCAATTGGTTTACAACTTTTGGATATCCCAAAAGCTATGATGAGTATTCACAAATTATCTTCTTCGCATGTTTTATATCGAAGACTGGGACCTTTGACACGATAATACACTACACTGTTTTACCACTAACCAAACCGATTTTTTAACGCCTCGACACGTATTTCGCTAGCTATGTTAGCATCTTCAGGAGAAGATTAAAACTAAATATCCTATTCTAGTGTGCTGCTTATATACTAGGTATATGTTCACACAACGGTGAAAAATACTAACCGTCAAGTTAATGTTTCGTCATGGTTGAGTTCACATGTTAATCCAAATTTTTATATTACTAGACTATATAGAGGGCTATATGGAATAGGTCCATTATCCTTATTCATTACTCTATTACTATTCTTAAATGTCTCTAAGCTTTCATATGCGTCTAGTTTTCTAATGTACTATTAACTTGCTTAACTAATTTGAGATTAGTAATATGTGTGTTATGATTGTGATTGAACATATGTTCGGCTACACAAGATTTATCTAACCTGCCATATTTTAAATGGGCTATGTGTTCTTTGAACCTTGTTTTTATGGGTCGCCTGGTTTGGCCTATCCCAGTTAACACAAACATCTATGAGATGTCGCATTCATGGCAGTTGATGTCACAAAAGCGAATCACAATATTGCATCGCTGATATCTACAAGGAATTCCTTGTGTGACAGATAGTTCACAAATTTCATCACATTCTGTTGAATCTGAGACCAATATGGATATAATATTTATGACGCCCCTCAACTTCACAAAGACTATAATTTGAGAATCTGAAATTTCAGTAGTTGAGAGTCACAATTTGATGTATCTGAAACGACAAACTGATTCACATTGTGCGGAATGAAAAAACGAAGATATGCTTCAATTTGTGAATCTCTCTCACATCTCAAGGAAATTCATTTATGAAAGTAATATCCAACGATACTCACATACTCATGAATGTAGCGCACAATGTGACTTATGTTAAGATTCGTACACACTCGGCCGATGTCGGTCTGACTGATGTACACGTGTCTGTGAATTCTTTAGCGACGGCATATGCTTCTGTCTCATCCATTTCGTTTCAGTTCATTCGGTGTCAGGGTGTTAGTATGCAGTTCGTGTTTGGTATTATTGCTCATACTGAAGCATCTCTTTCTAATCGTAAATCATGATTGTGATCAAAGATACTGTGTGTTTCTCATCTAAGTTACAGGGTAAGTAACTATACAATGTGCATAACTTGTTATAATAATATACCTATACTGGTTGACAATGAAGACAGGGTAGACGACACTACGTCGCCATTTCAAGACTTTATGATGATACTAACAATGATACCTAGGGATATATCATTTTGGCATCAGGGTATAAGTGAAAATGCCTCGGAAAATGAATATTCTCATTGTATATTAGGGAAGTCTGATTGAGAACAAGATTAGTGCGAAATATTATGAATGGAAGGAAAACATTCGCCGCAGCTATTCTCTATCTTCTTTGTCACCCGGTATAAAACAGTAGGTATGCAGTGTGATTTCATCCTTTTATAAACAAATTCAATCTCACACTACTCCATGTAGATATGAAAGTGACTCGAACATTTTTCAATACTCTCATTATGGTTCTCTATACTCACTCTCTATAAGATATTCCCAGCAGGAAATGGGCAGAATAAAATCAATTGATCGTTTCCATATTCATTTTCAGATGCCAAATCACAAGACATCTGGACGACCTTGGAACAATTTGAAATTCTGAGCAGGGATTGGTTACCATGCTACAACGGAAGGCGCGATGGGGAGCAAATATTGGATTCTTTTGGCGACATCATGTCATTGTGTTCTCATATTTGGATTGATATCAATCAAGTTGATTTTGTTGACTATTATACAGGGTATATCTCCATGAGTTAACGCGATCTATATATGGAGAAATAAAAGTATCACGATTCTGAAAAATTGTAGGCATGGTAAAAGAAACATGGAGAATCCGCATCTAAAATATTGTCGTTATTGTCAGGCTTCTGATTTTTCCGGAAGTGACGTCATCTTCGTTATTTTCAATGGAACACCCTGTATTGTTCAACATTTTCGAATTCCTCCCAAGATTTTGATTCAAGTTATCGTATCATACCCTATACAGTGTGTCCCACTTACCATGCTCACCATGGGTATCTTTTTAACGTTGAGAGATACCTGAAATGAACTGTTTTTGAATTATTCGAGTTTTTCCTGAAAAACTGACAAACGCAGCCTATCGAACATAGGCAATTTTTATATGAATTGAAAGTTTCAGTGTTATGCCATGATTAATTCGAGAATATTGAAGGTTGAACGGATAACTGACCGAGATCACCACCACCGAAGAATTTACATGGTGCGCAGAAAAGTGGATCCAAAAAGTGAATCTGAAACATTGAACATTTTTTCGAATGAAAACCCCATTTCTTCTTAGCATAATCACAGAATCAATTCTATAATGAAAATAAGCCCTAGTTTGAATTTCCCCTTCCTATTGAAATTTTCAATTCAATGTTTCACATTCAGTTTCTGGACCCACTTTTCTGCGCACCCTGTAAATTATTATGATCATTGTGGGAGATCCGTTCAACCTTCAATATTCATCACGATTCAATCACTGCATATCACTAAAAATTTATTTTCGATTTTCCAGAAAAACTCTAATAACTCAAAAACGCCTCATTTCAGGTAGAGGGTATGATACATAAATTTGAATCAAAACCATGAGAGGAATACAAAAATGTTGGGAAATTCACGGTGTTCCATGGAAAATAACAGAAGATAGCGTCACTTCCGGTAATACGTACAGAGAGCTTCACAATAACGAAAATATCTTGGTTGGATTCTTCATGTTTCCTCCACCGATTCTACGAATTTTCAGAATTGTGGCACTTTCAGTTCTCCATATACATCGCGTTAACTCATGGAGATTTATACCCTGTATAATTATTCGATCTAGGCCTGCGCTGTTTTTCCTATTTCAATCATTGTTATATCTAGGTAGATTTGCTCGATTCAACATGTAGGTACGTCGTACTAAGCTATTCTGATGTGTAATGAGATTGATTTTCAATAAAATCGAGTTGCCTTGTGAAACCTTTGATTGATCTAATTGACAGAGATTCGAGACCGATAAGTCCTCTCATTGAATACCTTCATCAATCTAGATGTGATTTCACTTGAGATATCAACAATAAATGTGTATGTAGCATTTCTGGGACGCACAATATGATTCTTCCAGGGACGCTACGATACCAGTATAATAATCAAAAAGAACCTCACATTCAGAAATGGTCGATGGTCTTCTGAACCTCACATTCTGATTATAATGTAACCTCAATGTGAGTCTAATTTCTACGTGAAATCTGGAGTCACATTCAGCTAACTTTGAGGCCCATTCAGCATCTAAATGTGAAGCTAAAAATGACCAAAAGGGTCCGAAATAGAGGATCTGGAGATGTCGGTGGAATTCACAAAACGAATCACAGGTGTGATATCAGTCATGAATGTGAAGCGTACTGACATCTCTGAGATCAATTTGTGTTTACTGGGATATATGTTTTATCACAATCACTACAACTTATTTCGTATATTCCCGACTTTTCAAGTGTGTCCACTTTATCTTTCGGATTGCCTAATAAATTGCCTAATTTTGACCCAGACTGATAAATGCTTTCAAAACCTAAGTCTTTGAAAACCTTATCAAGTCGCATGTTTAGTTTACACAAATTGACAATTTCTGTATTTTTTTATCATTCAATTCGAAACATATTCGAAAATAAGAATTTGTGTGTGCTCATATAGCTTATTTTGGTATATCCAAAGGTGTGTAAAAATGTGATAAAGAATTCAAGTCTGTATTTATAAAAAAATAAGTTGAAGATGGTTTCTGGAAGACGAAACGTCGGATTACAAATTCGAAAACGGCGCCAACTAGCAGGGAAGAAAAAGTGGCCATAATAAAGTGACATTCATTTCTATTAATTTCTTCAAAGTAATTGAAAAAAATATTAAACGGCGGGTTTTAGGAAATTTCGGATTTTTTTTAGGATGTCCCCGAAAGTATTCGGAATTTTTCTAGTTTCAAAACGGCATTTTGTTAGGCATAAAACTTTGCCATAATTCAACCGACCCTGTATCTCACGGTTCACGAGATCCCAATGATGAGGCTCTAATAACTTCCAGCCACCCTGTACATAATAAATGAATAGTTTGTTACAAAATTGTTCAGCGCACGCCTATGTGCATGTACTCTCATTATTCGCATGAAAATCCATATAAAAATGTTATATATAACTACATGCTCAGTAGATAAGCACCTTTTTGTATAGATATCGATAAAAACAAGACAAAAACCATCGATTGTAATTAACCTAGTAGATACCTATAGAATATCAGGAAACGAGATTAGAAAAAAAAAATAGGGTATTCATTACAGCCAAGACCGATGGTTTTAAGTTTCGAAACAAGAAAACTAGTATTAAAATGAGGAGTTAGAAGGTTTCTTTAAATCCTCTTACAAATACGCCTTATCACTCATAGTATACACAGACGCTCTTCTCCTTATCAGTTATAATTATCAATGGTGCCTGTTAATTGGGATACGTCTTTAAACTTTTAAACCAGTGTTTTATTTACTTCTTCCTCAAGGAATTATCTGTGTAACTCTGTAGAGTGCGTGTGACACGTTTTATTTGAATCAGTTTGTTTTATTGTGAAAGAATCTAAGTGGAATTTATCTTAGTGTGTACCTGATGTGTTTATTGTTCGGTGATACTTAGTGATAAGTGGAAATACAGTTTGAAATGTCAAATGCTAACCAGTCCAGTATTCAAACGAGAGATCACTTGTACAAGATATTAGTGATTGGTGATTTGGGCAGTGGAAAAACGTCAATCATCAAACGATATGTGCACAGATTTTTCTCACAGCATTATAGAGCCACGATTGGGGTCGATTTTGCTTTGAAGGTAGGTGGTAGATATACAGTGTGTCCCACTTACCATGCTCACCATGGGTATCTTTTTAACGGTGAGAGATACGAGGTCGGCTAAATGACACCAAATGTGGAGTTTGTCAAGGCCAACTATAATGTGAAAAAATATTTTGATAAAATCTATTCGTTTTTGTTTTATACGCAAAAAACAGATTTTTATCATTTTCATGTCTCCTCCGTAACTTCTTTGTTTATGAAAATATTCAAATAGGAATTTCACATTCTCATGGCAAATTTTCAAAGTGATTTCGAAAAAAATATGAAATTTATACCAACTCTTCTAGAATTTAAGATATCAGCACTAACTTTAGTTTTTCAAATGTATAGGTCATAGCTCACTATGACTTAGTGCAAATAACTTTTTTTTCTCTTTCAGATGATATGTCACAGTAATAGTTTTGTGTTGATAACAACGGAGTTATCGTCATTTATACAAAAACAAAAAATTATTTGGAAGCCGCCATCTTGAATTTATGAATTTAAACAGAAAAATCATGATATCCGACCTCAAAAACCCCCGCTTACCAATTTTGAATGGAATCGGACCAAATCTTGTCCGCCATCTTGGAGCAGCCATTTTTTTTAATTTCAACAAAAATTCCATAATGTATTGTCACCGAAATTATGAACACCTGCCAAATTTCAAGTTGATCGGAGTTATGGAATTTTTGTTAAAATTAAAAAAAATGGCTGCTACAAGATGGCGGACAAGATTTGGTCCGATTCCATTCAAAATTGGTAAGTGGGGGTTTTTGAGGTCGGAGATCATGATTTTTTTGTTAAAATCTATGAATTCAAGATGGCGGCTTCCAAATAATTTTTTGTTTTTGTATAAATGACGATAACTCCGTTGTTATCAACACAAAACTATTACTGTGACATATCATCTGAAAGAGAAAAAAAAGTTATTTGTAACTAAGTCATAGTGAGCTATGACCTACATTTGGAAAACTGAAGTTAGTGCTGATATCTCAAATTCTAGAAGAGTAGGTATAAATTTCATATTTTTTTCGAAATCACTTTGAAAAACTGCCATGAGAATGTGAAATTCCTATTTGACTATTCTCATAAATAAAGAAGTTACGGAGGAGACATGAAAATGATCAAAATCTGTTTTTTGCGTATAAAACAAAAACGAATAGATTTTATCAAAATATTTTTTCACATTATAGTTGGCCTTGACAAACTCCACATTCGGTGTCATTTAACCGACCTCGTATCTCTCACCGTTAAAAAGATACCCATGGTGAGCATGGTAAGTGGGACATACTGTATATAGGGTGTCCCGAAATTAGCCTGCCATACTTCATCAGTAGCAGATTCTTCGACGGCTGCAAATTTCGACCGTCATCTGATAACGAAATGATATACAGGGTGTCCCGAAATCGCTGGGACACAAAGCTACCACGTGTAGAGGAGGTCAAAATAAGTTGATTGGACCCAATTTATTTATGTGGCAAAATGTACCATTTGTCCGTGAGAAGGGTTCAAAGTTCACATAAAAAAACACATTTTTGTACGCTGTTCAGAAATAAGTGAAACGACGACTTGGATGAAATTTGGCAATAGTGTATTTCAGAGCAGGATTACTTTCCTTTTGGTAATCGAAGAAACCTGAAAGAAGTTGTAGAAGGGTTAAAACCACCCACACCCCCTGACATTTTTTTCAGATTTTTCTCAGGGGTCATAATACGGTTCTGAAATTTTTTGAGCTTGCAAACTAATCAATTACCTTCATTTTATGACTCGTGTAAAAATTACGTGTACCGCATAGTTTCGAAGAAAAAAAATGTTCTCTCAAATAATGCTACCAGATATTATAGTACAAGTTTAATTAAATTGTGATATAAAACTTGGCAGTGGAAACGAAGGCAAGGCGTGATTTTGACAGGAAACAAATCTATTGTCATTCAAGTGTGTTGTTGACGTTGTCTGGTAAATGTTTCAATAAATTCTTCAATTTTTGTTATTATCGCGAGTACCATTACCGATCATTTATCACTATGTATTTGTTGTTGATGTTGGTACTCACACTCAAAAGGTTCAATAGATTCTCCAAACGAATCACATCACGTGCATTCATAGAATGAACGCAATACAATCAAATAATTGTCTGGAAGTCGTAAGGAAGGGTGAAGGGAAAAAACTAGGAACGTCACAATAACTTTGTTTTGAGATAATCGCATTTTACCAATTAAACATCGGATTACTTCCAAACTATTAATGTTAAAATAATGACGTGATTCGATATATAAAGTAAAAGTATATTCTCATATATTTCATGAAAATTGAAACAAACAACTGTATTCGTTATGCAGAAGTAAATAATAAATTCTCACAAGAACATATTAATTTGGAAAAAAACGAGGAATGTCATACACAATCTGGAGGAAATAACAAGTAACCCAATGTTATCATTGATAAGGTAATTCTGTGAAGTAAATCTGTGGTTCAGGGCCACAAAATCTTTTCAGAGTCATCAAATTTTTGAATTTTTTTGCTGGAACTGGCAATGAATCTAGAATAAAAATTCAGAATGCATAAAAAAGCGTTACTTGAGATTAAAATCGAATTCACCTCTGTATGCTGGCAATGGAAGTTTGAATTCACCTTCTCGCAGATCATTGCTGACTTCAACGCGTTTCTTGGGAACTGTGATAGGCTTTTGCTCCCAGTTACCATGGTATGAAATTCTATAACTCATCAATCTCGAATGTTCCTGAGTTGTTTCGATTTCCCTGATAGTTTGTACTGGAAATGGACATTTTTTGACATATTGTTTACTGAAAAATGTATCCCACTATTGATGAATCACGTTGATTTCCGGGCGGACATTCCCTGTTTTTAACCGTTCTACGATATTTCAAGGCATGTTTACTGATAGACTATACGAGTTTTTAGCAGACTTATGGGTAGAGAATATCAAGAACGAGTCTGTCTTCGTAAAGCAATGCATATCTCAATTTCTGTAAAAAATATGACATTCCTTGTTTTTTCCCTTCACCCTTCAAGTATATAAATTCTAATCCACATATTGAGTTCGACACTGGTCCATCGGATATTATCTTCAGAAAGTCTCGAAAGTATTGATACGCTCTGCCACAAACTTAGATCCTCGCTTAGATCAGTTTGAATCGCGGCACGTTGGATATTCGCAAAGGGGACACTATCCCTTTTCATTTGCTTTTTGTTTCAACTCGTTATCACATGACGGAAAGTATGTTCGCAATAAGCAAATTTCAACCATTTAAATCTCCAGGAGAGGATGGAATCTACCCCATCCTACTCCAAAAGGGGCAGGAAATACTAATTCCAAATCTATGTAGAATATTTAAGGCCTGCATAGCTATGCGATACATACCTAGTGAGTGGCAGAAGGGAAGAGTCATTTATATACCCAAGGTAGGGAGACTGAATGACATGACGCCCAAGTCATACCGTCCAATCTGTCTAGTGTCCTTCCTGCTCAAAACTTTAGAAAGACTAATAGACAGATACATCAGAGATGAGGTTTTATTAACAAACCCCCTCAACGAGCGACAATACGCGTATCAGCCGGGCAAGTCGACAGACTTGGCACTGGATGATCTAAACAGGCTACTAACAAAATCCTTGGAGGACAAAGAGATAGCAATGGCGACATTCGTAGACATTGAGGGTGCTTTCAATAATGCATCTACAAAGTCAATCACCAAAGCTCTAGAAAAGAAAGGGGTTCCATCCCTCCTGTGTCGATGGATAAACGCCAGCTTGGAAAAAAGGGTAATTATATCATCCATTGGCGAAACCACAGTCACAGCTAGAACAGGTAGGGGCTGTCCGCAAGGAGGGGTGTTATCACCTCTCCTATGGGCTATCCTAGTAGACGAATTACTGAAGAGGCTAACATCCAAAGGTATGCATTGCTTAGGGTACGCCGACGATGTTGCGATTATTGCAAAAGGCAAATTCGCAGGAACAGTCTCGGAACATACCCAAACTGCTCTAAACATAATTAACAAGTGGTGTCAAGAGGAGGAACTAACTGTGAACCCTCTTAAAACCACGATAGTGGTTTTTACTAAGAAGAAAGTACTGAGAGGGCTGAAGCCACCAGTTCTTAACGGGGTAGAAATTCCAATTGCACAAGAGGTAAAATACTTGGGAGTCATCTTCGACCACAAGCTGACATGGAATCAACACCTACAGAAAATAATCCAGAAAAGTACGATAGCCCTCAACCTGTGCAGAAGAATGTGCGGGAAAAACTGGGGGTTAAAACCAAAAATGATCATATGGCTATATACCAGGGTTATTAGACCAATGATAGCATATGGTTCGGTGGTATGGTGGCCAAAGACTCGGCAGGCTGGGGCGACCAAAAGGCTAAGTGGCATTCAAAGGCAAGCCTGCCTGGCAGCCACGGGAGCTATGAGGACAACCCCAACAGCCGCCTTAGAAGTCTTGCTGAACCTACCGCCACTTCACGTCTACATACAAGGCGAAGCCAGGTCAGTCACCAATAGATTGACCAGAGGGCAAACGCCCATAAGCAGACTGCACGGTAAGATGTACAACGAACTATACAAAGAGTTGGAAACCGACCCGATAATGGGAATGCCATCGGACGAGATGCTTCCCAAGTATAGCTTCGGTAAACAATTTAAGACTGTTATAACAGACAGAGAGGCATGGAAGGGAGGTCCTCCAATTGATGCAGAAATGGCCTCTGTTATACAGACGGCTCAAAAACCGATGAAGGTGTAGGAGCAGGCATATATATAGCCAAGCCAATGACAAGAGTCTCACTGAGCTTAGGTAAACACGTGACGATATTCCAGGCAGAAGTTGCAGCAATACATCAGTGTGCAGGAGAGTTAATAAGGCAAGAGTTTAAGGAAAAGACCATCGCCATTTACTCCGACAGCCAAGCGGCTATAAAAGCAATCAGCTCCATGCAGATCAATTCCAAACTCGTCTGGGACTGCTTGGAAACCCTACAAGAGCTGGGCAGTCAAAACAGACTGTACTTAGCCTGGGTACCAGGCCACACAGGCTACAAGGGCAACGAAGAGGCTGACTCACTAGCCCGAGAAGGAGCAAGATGTGCTCCTATCGGTCCAGAACCTTTCTGTGGTATAGCGAAAGCGCTGCAAAGAACAAATAACAGCACTTGGATGAAGAAGCATTCTCGAGAATGGTGGAACAAGGCGCCGGGAATGAGACAGGCCAAAGAGTTCATTAAAGAACCATTGCCAAAATTCACGGAGTACCTACTAAGCCAGAATAGGAGAACAACAAGGATCTTGGTTGGGCTCCTGACAGGGCACTGTAGACTCAACAAACACATGAACAACATCGGATTGGCGGACACAACCATATGCAGGTTTTGCCAAGAAGATGAGGAAACCTCAGCACACATACTGTGCTACTGCGAAGGCCTGACTAGGCTAAGGTTTTCGACGATAGGGGAGGAAAAACCACAGCCCTCTCAATATATGGAGGACCTGAGGTCTGGCCTATGGAGTCTAGTAATAAGGATGGGTTTAGACAAGGAACTCTAACATAACATGAGGGCACACACAATAGATCTGTAAAGGTCGCAGTGGAGAGGCTCCTAGTAGCACATGAGCCCCATATCAATCTAATCTAATGTTCGCAATAATAGGAGCAAATAAATCGATGTGTGGTGGATTTAGCTCAGACTGAGGGGTGGCACAGAGGTAGGTTTTTGAGATCAATTGGTATCGGAATGCATAATTATTCCCACCTCGTTATCAAATCCCGAAATCGAGTGCAAATATCCGCCCCATGAAAGTGCATTTTTTTAATAATTTTGCTCAGGATTGTTTATTGATTTATTGTTTATTCAAAAACTAGCTTCCAGTCAGAAATAAAATTCTGGTACGAGGAAGTTGATTACAAACAACAATAATAAAATAATATAAGGTGACAACAACAACAACAAAAAAATCAAAAAAATCTAAAAATGCTAAATCGATCAAGTCATAAAAATAGCCACAGGGACTAATCAGTAGATGGCAAAGTATAAATTTTATCTATTTCGTAATGAAATCATGTGTTTTTTTAATTCAACTTTAAATTTTGAAATATGTCTGCAATTTTTTATATTATGTGGTAATTTATTAAATTCAGCTAGAGCAGCGTGAGTAAATTTTTTTTGGCCAATTATAGAAGTAGCAGAATCAAGATGAAATAAGTTTGATTGTCTCGTGTGATGACCATGAATTTCTGAGTTTCTTATCAAAATAAAATTGGATTTCAGATTATTGTTTATTATATTATATGATACTTTAAGAGAATCTATTTTATATAATTCATCCAATGAAAATTTTTCTGTTATGGCATACAGATCATTTGTTGGGATATCAAATGAGAGGCGATACAATACTTTCAGTGCTTTCTTATAAAGTGCAGATATTTTACTGAAATAATTTTTTGAACAAGATCCCCAAACGTTTATCATATAGGTAATACGACTGAGTATATGAGAATGAAGTACTATGTTTATGACTTTTTTGTCAAGTTTAGGACATCTTCGCAAAGCTCCAATGATCGGAGATATTTTTTGTATCAGAACCTCTATATGCTTGCCCCATTCCAATTTTTCATCAATCCACATACCAAGATACTTTATTTGTGTAGTTCTTTTCAATACTTTATTTTTAATTTGGAGATTGAGACTAATATTCTGTTTATTTTTTTGATGGAATATTATATATTCAGTTGTATTGGTATTAATTGATAAAATGTTTGAATGAATAAGCCATTTTTCAAATTTTTTCAAATCTTCGTTAATAATATTTTCTAGAATGATGGGGTTTTTGTTTTCGTATAAAAGTACAGTATCATCTGCATATATAGTATAATTACCTGACAATCCAATTTTAGAAATATTTTGAATATATAATAAATACAAGATGGGTCCTAGAACAGATCCCTGTGGAACACCTTTACTTATTGGAAATTTATTAGACTCTGACATATTACATTTAGTGCTGCGAATAGTCGCAAGATAAGATTCTAAAAGATTTTTAACAATGCCTCTGAGTCCCATCGAGTTTAAGTATTCTAAGAGATTCTTATGATCAGCTGTATCAAATGCTTTTTTAAGGTCAATGAAAATAGCTACAACGTATCAAGTCCTTCTTGAATTTTTTGTACTACTTGCAGTACTGCTGCTTGAGTACCACTATTTTCTTGAAATCCGAACTGATTATTATCAAAACTATATTTTTTGTTTATGAAATTTACAATACGCTTCTTCAAAATTTTTTCAAATATTTTCGAAAATATGCTCAATATAGCCATTGGTCTGTAATTTTCTGGATCTTCAGCATCCCCACTTTTGAATAGTACCGTGATTGCCACAGGTGCCGTTCGATGAACTACAATGTTTCTACCTTATTCCTTTGGGATATATCATTTCGCTCTCAGATGACACTAGAAATCTGCAGCCGGCTCTCCTACTATAATTGAGGGAACATACGTCTTCCTCAAAGTGGGCTCCTGATGAAGATATGATATTCCCTGAATATTTCAGAAACGCCATGTGATAAAATGGTACAAGAACCAAAATTTCTATGCCCAATGCAGGTATTAAAATTATATCATTCCAGAATATCATTCAGGAGTGTTTAATACAGGGTGATGGGACTACATTAGATATTACTCAAACTTTTTTGTATGAATATATCTTTGGATTATGAAAATCCACACCGTTCTACAGGAAAAAATGTGCTCTTGTTCCGTATCGATCAGCAGAGATGTTTCATTTTCGAGTGGAATCGATTCAAAAATATTGTTACACCCATCACATCTTCTGCATAACGTCAACTTTCAAATCATATACTAAAAATTAGCCTGCCATACTTCAACTGCAGATTTTGCGATAAAAATAAGAAAAAAGCTCTTATAAGCTTGGCTCGAAAAATAATGATGAAATTTGACACATACTGAAAGGAAGATTTAATGCTCAATATAGAACAGGGTAAGAGTTATTCAAGAATTTTACCAGTATATAAGTATAGGGTTACTTATGGATGCTAGTTTTTTTCTCGAGATTTCATGCAAAATTATAAAATTTCAGGGTGTTTTACAGAAGAAATGTACTCTCATCCACTAGCATGCACCGTTTTCAAGTGAAAACCCAACTTCAGGGGCTAACATTCATAAGGGGCTGTAGCTCCTTTCTGAAAAAAATTTTCGATCCAAGTTTATATAAATAGGAACTTCTATCCTTAAATATACTGACAAGTTTTATTTTTTATTGACAGAACAACTGAATTATTTACAATATGACTATTGAAGATATAGTAGGTGATAAAAAACATCAAGTAATCAATGATTGATCTTCAACACCCTCCCTCAATCTTGAGACTTGATTCCCAAACCATTAACACAAAACAAGTGTTTGGAAGCATCAAGCCCTTTGGTTAAAATATCTGCTGGCATATCTTCCGTACACAAGTATTTCAAGCAGACAATTTTCTTGTAAACTGCTTCTCTAATGAAATGGTGTTTGATGTCGATATGTTTTGTTCTTCTATGATATACTGGATTGAGTGCGAGATTGAGTGCCAACTTCTGCGCACCTTGGTTATGTCATTGAATATTGTGATAGTCAATTTATTACTAGTTATTTCGTCGAACAAATTTCTCCAATATGTCGCTTCTTTGGCTGCTTCCGTCAAACCCATAATATACAGGGTGTTTCTAAATTCGACCGACAACGCTTGACAGGTGATAGCCCTCGTGATTTCATGATCACTGGGATAGGGACATACGGTCTTCCAGTATTCAGTTCTCGAGATACAGGGCGTTGAAGTTGAGAAATAAAAATAGTTGTTTCGCAATATCTCAAGAATAATTGAATATAATGCATTCAACTTCGGTATATGGTTTCATCTTTGAATGGGTCATTTTTTGACAAGGAAGCCATTCCGGACATTTTATCCAGTGGTGCTCTACAGAGGGTTGTGGCAACTTTTTCTCTCATATTCTCTACGCCACTGATTGAATTTCGATTATTTCCAATTCCTCGAATTCATCGTTCAATTTTGTTCAGAAAATGCATCACCTTCAACTGAGCTGAAATATACAATTTTCGAGATATTCGACCCAAAATTGAAGATTGCATAGTAATATTTCATTATTTTCAGTAGTAGAAAATTGCAAAAATATTTTTCTGGTGTTGAGTAGATTAGATACTATTCAGATCTCATTCTATAGCTGAATAGAAATGGTTATTCCACGGATAAAGAGAAAACAAAAATGTTTGTAATTTTCTACTACTGAGGATGATGAAAAATTACTATGCAAACTTCTATTTTGGGTCAAATATCTCGATAACTGTTCATTTTAGCTCAGTTGAAGGTGATGAACTTTTTCAACATAATTGAACAATCAATTCGAGAAATTGGAAATTATTGAAATTTCATCAGTGGCGTAGAAAATATGGGCGGAAAAGTTATCGCAACCCTCTGTAGCGCACCTCTGGATAAAATTCTCGGAATGTCTTTCTTGTCAAAAACTTAACCATTGAAAGATCAAACCATATACCGAATTTGAATGCATTATATTCAATGTTTCTTGAGATATTGCGAAAAAACTATTTTAATTTCTCAACTTCAACGCCCTGTATCTTGATAACTGAACAGTTGAAGACCGTATGTCCCTATCTCAGTGATTATGAAATCACGAGGGCTATCACCTGTCAAGCGTTGTCGGTCGAATTTCGAAACACCCTGTATATACTCGGCTTAAGTTCTTGAAACTGCAACAGTTTTCTTGATTCCCAAGAAATGGAACCTCCGCCATATTTGAAGACATACCCCCAGTATATGATTTCCTCCCAGATAGCACAAGTACATCTTATGGATATACTATGGATATCCATCATGGATATTGCGGATGTCCATAAGATATCCGAAAAAGGTTCTGGTTTATCCTATGGACGTCCATAGGATGTGACCATGTGACCTTTTTGGATGTCTTAGAGATATTCATTATGGATATCCAAAAGATATCAACTATGGATATTGATAAGAGATAGTATACCCTATATATATAGAAAAAATCACATAAATTGGGAAGCACTCACGTCTCACTGCGTTCGAATAATATGTAGTTGTCAGTTCTTATGCATCATCAATTTTGGACGAATTTGTAGGAATCACTCCCAAATTCACTTCAAATTAATTAAATATGACAACAGATTGACATTATTTGACTATTCCAAGGTTGGTAGAATCCATGATCTATAAATAGTCATCAGTTCTACCGTTCTACCAATCTTGGACTATTTGAGACGATACGACGCCACCTCGCGCTGTTTTTGAGAACCCAATTAATAATAATAGCAGATAGTGCATCACGATGTGTGCTATCTTTTGGAAGACCCTTGCACAAGTGTTATTTATCATTTCATTCATTGTATTCTTGATTTGAAATTTCTAGGTATTAATCTTTTGTCTCTGTATCTTATGGATTTCCTATGGACGTATTCAAGACGTTTGTTTCGGATATCTCAAGTACATCCGCAATCGGATATCTTATGGATATACATTAACAGGACTTGAAATGGATATCCATAAGATATCCTGTGTTAACTGGGCTGTCATCTTCGTCATTAGCCCAGTCGGCATCAACATATCCTTCTATCAATGATTGATCTTCAACAGAAACAGCTGTTAATTCGAATATGACAGGCTATTCCGGGTAAATGATTCGAAAAAAGTACCAACGTTATGCCAAACAATTTTTTTAAATCGATTCCACACGAAAAGGATACATCTTGATCGATACAGAACAAGAGCACCTTTTTTCTGAAAAACGGTGTTGATTTTCATAATCGGAGATTGAATTGTCGAAAAATATGCATACAAAGAAGTTTGAGCAATATTTAATGTAGTCCCACCCTGTATTAAACACTCCTGAATGACATTTCGGATTGATATCATTTTCACTGCATTGGGCATGAAAAGTTCGGTTCTTGTACCGGATTGCATCATTTTATCACATGGCCTTTCGGAAATATTCGAGGTAATATCATTTCCATGAGCCCCCTTCAGGGAGGTCGTAGCTTCCTTAGGAGCCATTGTTCAACTTATACAAGGTGTATCTAAATAACACCGTAAGAATTCAAGGTGTGCTTTCTTGTGATATTTTAGCAAATAAAGTTAACATAAACATGTGTCCTAATTTTCTCCGTTTTTGAGATACAGGATGTTGAAGTTGGAAGTATAATTGTTCTTATTTATAACCTCCTTGTATAATAAGCTTTCATTGTGCCAAAATTCAGTATGGTTGGAGACCGAGAAAGCCCTTAAATTTCAAAATGATTCTAGTTGGGGTTATTGAGTATAATCTCAATGGAAGTCTTGAAAACACGCCTATACATATACAAATTTGGAGTTAAATCGAATTTTTATTGTTTCCTCAAGAATTTAGCTAGATATAAAATCACACAAAGGGTAGAAAAGTTGTTATTTCAATAGTTCAAACTAATAACAATATGAAACTCAGAAAAACCGGTGGCGTACAATGACATAATTGCACCAGAAGAAGCTCCATATTAATATTAACAAAACCACAACGTTTTATTGTAATTGATATGGAAAAACAATTGAGTAATAAATAAAAAAACGATTTTCCACGGAAATATTAATACCCTCTGTATCTCGAAAACGAAGCAAGTTAGGATACATGTTTATAAAAACTTTATTTTCTAAAATATCACAAGGAATCACCTCTTGATTTTTTTTGGTGTTATGTATATATCTACAGTGTGACCCATTTAAAATGGAACCACCCTTATAAAACTTACATTTTTCAACCGATTGGAATGATTTTTTTTTTGTTAGGTAGATATTCAAAAAGTCTATTAGGAAACCAAATATCATGAATAGATCTGATTTTTCAAGGTCAAAAATCTAAAAAAATTACTAGTGATTTTTTTAGAAAAAATCTGACTACACCACTGGATTTGTGACATTTTCAAATGGGTAACATGTAAATTACGTTGAAATGCGTCAATCAATAAAAAAGTTGTAAAGGAATGAAATTTGAAAAATATGCCGTTTAATCAACCCATCAATTTTTATTACTGAACAGAATTCGATGAAACTGTGATCAGTAATATTTCAAGACATCCTGAATCCAGTGGAGTATACAGAATTTTCATAAAATTCCTGAACATGAATTGGTGGGTTGATTAAACGGCATATTTTTAAAATTTCATTCCTTTATAACTTTTTTATTGATTGACGCATTTCAACGTAATTTACATGTTACCCATTTGAAAATGTCACAAATCCAGTGGTGTAGTCAGATTTTTTCTAAAAAAATCGCTAGTAATTTTTTTAGATTTTTGACCTTGAAAAATCAGATTAGTTGGCCCTGATGGAAATGGAGATTTATTCATGATATTTGGTGTCCTAATAGACTTTTTGAATATCTACCTAACGAAAAAAAAATCATTCCAATCGGTTGAAAAATGTAAGTTTTATAAGGGTGCTTCCATCTTAAATGGGTCACACTGTATATGTTTATTGGAAGTTTTCTTCCTATTTTTGGTCGAAGTATCGGCTACTGAAATATGGCAGGCTAATCTCGGGACACCCTCTATACAGGGTGTCTCAGAATGATGTTCGTATACTCCAGGAGGTAATTCTTCAGATAAAAATAAGAAAAAGTATTCCTATCAACATTTGTCCGAACATGTGCTTCCTAAGGGCGAGAGAGCTCTTTGAAGGTATGTCCAGCTGTCTTCAATTATCTACGTCATTGATCCCAGAATCACGAAATTTGGTACCTGAAGCATAATTTGTATTAACAAATACTTTTTAGTAATTATAAATACTTTTCGGTATTTGAATACCGAGTATTTAAATACTTTCTGGTTCAGGTCATTATATTTATACTTACAAATATTTGTATTTGCCGAGGTATTTGCAAATAGTTTCGCGTGTATTTAAATATATCTGATCGAAGTATTCAAATACTTTTGGAGTATTTGAATACTCAAAAGTATTTAACTATTTCAGAAGTTAAATACTCGTAAAATATTTAAATACTGTGTAAGTATTTAAAACACTCAAGAGTATCTGTGGATTTGAGCTTTTCAGAATCTGAGCTGATTTCAGAGGCCTCTACATCCAACTTCCAATATAGTGAATGGTGAATTTGAATCAAGTAAGAATAAATGATAATTCTGTTTAACAATATACATAAGTAAGTGAGTGAGTCACTAACGTCATCCTTTTCTATTAATGCCGGGTTTCGACAAATTGACGCCTTCCCAGTGCAGTACAAAAATCATTTATTTTTTTTACTTCTGCTATGGGAACTGCCTCAATTACCCAAATCTACATTACACAAGGTGATTAAAAGCGTCAAAAATACTCAAGTACCATGAATGTATTCAAATCCTTGAGAATATTTGAATCGATTTGAATACTCAAATACTTTGGAAATACTCAAATACTTCGGAAATACTCAAATACTTCGGAAATACTCAAATACTTCGGAAATTTTTAAATAGTTTCAGCGTTTTTGAATACTTTGGAAATACTCAACTACTTTTAGAGTATTTGAATACTTTGGAAATACTCAAATACTTTTAGAGTATTTGAATACTTTGGAAATACTCAAATACTTCGAAAGTATTTAAATAGTTACTGTGAACTATTCAAATACTTTTTTATTTGTTATTTAGATACTTTTTGGCCTTTTGAAAATATTTAATATTTGGATATTTTCAATATCCGAAAGTATTTAATACCTGATATTTAAATACTTTCCTCAGAGTATTTTCCCAGCTCTGCCTGAGCTTGAATAAAAACTTTTTTTTTCGCACCTATAAACATTGCTCCGCCCTCCGCCCTAGTGGATATGATCTTGAATGGACCACCCGGTATACTCTCCCGCATGAAAGGAGAACAATTTCAGAAACCGCCAAACCTATCTGATTTCCCATCCGTTGATCGATATTCACCATTAGGGCCTCAACTGGGACGAGTCATCGAACATCAACTTTCAGACAAGGGGCGGTTTTTTCCATGTTTCTTCTATTTGATTCAGACCAGGGAAGAGTCCCTTTTATACTGATATTTATCATGAGACAGAAAGAAAAATATAAACGGTATTGAAGTTTGATGCAAACAGCCCGCCCCAAATGAGTCTCAGAAATACATTCTCAGAATTGGAGGAGATCGAACGAAACAAATAATACATGACAAATGAACAAATGAACAAATGAACAAATGAACAAATGAACAAATGAACAAATGAACAAATGAACAAATGAACAAATGAACAAATGAACAAATGAACAAATGAACAAATGAACAAATGAACAAATGAACAAATGAACAAATGAACAAATGAACAAATGAACAAATGAACAAATGAACAAATGAACAAATGAACAAATGAACAAATGAACAAATGAACAAATGAACAAATGAACAAATGAACAAATGAACAAATGAACAAATGAACAAATGAACAAATGAACAAATGAACAAATGAACAAATGAACAAATGAACAAATGAACAAATGAACAAATGAACAAATGAACAAATGAACAAATGAACAAATGAACAAATGAACAAATGAACAAATGAACAAATGAACAAATGAACAAATGAACAAATGAACAAATGAACAAATGAACAAATGAACAAATGAACAAATGAACAAATGAACACATGAACACATGAACACATGAACACATGAACACATGAACACATGAACACATGAACACATGAACACATGAACACATGAACACATGAACACATGAACACATGAACACATGAACACATGAACAAATGAACAAATGAACACATGAACAAATGAACAAATGAACAAATGAACAAATGAACAAATGAACAAATGACCAATTGAATAAATGAACAAATGAACAAATGACTAATTGAATAATTGAATAAATGAACAAATGAACAACTGAACAACTGAACAACTGAACAAATGAACAAATGACCAAATGACCAAATGAACAAATGAACAAATGAACAAATGAACAAATGAACAAATGAACAAATGAACAAATGAACAAATGAACAAATGAACAAATGAACAAATGAACAAATGAACAAATGAACAAATGAACAAATGAACAAATGAACAAATGAACAAATGAACAAATGAACAAATGAACAAATGAACAAATGAACAAATGAACAAATGAACAAATGAACAAATGAACAAATGAACAAATGAACAAATGAACAAATAAACAAATGAACAAATGAACAAATGCACAAATGCACAAATGAACAAATGAACAAATGGAAAAATGGACAAATGGACAAATGGACAAATGGACAAATGCGCAAATGGACAAATGGACAAATGCGCAAATGCACAAATAAACAAATGGAAAAATGAACGAATGAACAAATGAACAAATGCACAGATGCACAGATGGATAGATGGACAGATGAACAAATGGACAAATAAAAAAATTCAAAAATGCACAAATAAACAGATGGATAGATAGACGAATGAACAGATGAAAAATTCAAGAATGCACAAATAAACAGATGGATAGATGGACAAATGAACGAATGAACGAATGAACGAATGAACGAATGAACGAATGAACGAATGAACGAATGAACGAATGAACGAATGAACGAATGAACGAATGAACGAATGAACGAATGAACGAATGAACGAATGAACGAATGAACGAATGAACGAATGAACGAATGAACGAATGAACGAATGAACGAATGAACGAATGAACGAATGAACGAATGAACGAATGAACGAATGAACGAATGAACGAATGAACGAATGAACGAATGAACGAATGAACGAATGAACGAATGAACGAATGAACGAATGAACGAATGAACGAATGAACGAATGAACGAATGAACGAATGAACGAATGAACGAATGAACGAATGAACGAATGAACGAATGAACGAATGAACGAATGAACGAATGAACGAATGAACGAATGAACGAATGAACGAATGAACGAATGAACGAATGAACGAATGAACTAATGAACTAATGAACCAATGAACGAATAAACGAATAAACGAATGAATAGATGGACAGATGAACAAATGGACAGACGAAAAAATGCAAAAATGAACAAATGAATCAATGCTACATGAATTAATGGAAAATTGATTCGATCTAGGTTCTCAACTGGGACGAATCCACCCTCATCCGCCTCCAGCTGTGGGATATCGCGGGCCAGGAGCGGTTCGGCAACATGACCCGAGTGTACTACAAGGAGGCGGTCGGGGCCTTCATAGTTTTCGATGTGACGCGGAAGCAGACGTTCGACTCGGTGCAGAACTGGAAGCAGGATCTGGATAGCAAGGTGCAACTGCCCGACGGGTCCAATATACCGTGCGTGCTGTTGGCCAACAAGTGCGATCAGCCAAAAGAAGGTATCGATTGATTGATAGATTTTCGATTTTTTGTTTTCTTGATTTTTCGATCGATTTTTCGATTTTTGGACTTTGATTTTTGATTTTTTGATTTTTTGATTTTTTGATTTTTTGATTTTTTGATTTTTTGATTTTTTGATTTTTTGATTTTTTGATTTTTTGATTTTTTGATTTTTTGATTTTTTGATTTTTTGATTTTTTGATTTTTTGATTTTTTGATTTTTTGATTTTTTGATTTTTGCAAAGATCATACATACCCTAGATAAGCACCGTAAATGTAAGAATGGGCAACGCTAAATTGGGAACGAACAGGGCGGTGATAATCCGCTGTGCGCATCTATTCATTATAACGAATAGCACAGCCGATTAGCCGCCGGTCTGTTAGTTCCCATCGGAGCGTTGCCAATTTTTATACAGGCGTTGACTATCTAGGGTATGTATGATCTTTGATTTTTTGATTTTTTGATTCATTGATTTTTCGATTTTTTGATTTCTTGATTTTTTGATTTCATGATTTCATGATTTCTTGATTTCTTGATTTCTTGATTTCTTGATTTCTTGATTTCTTGATTTCTTGATTTCTTGATTTCTTGATTTCTTGATTTCTTGATTTCTTGATTTCTTGATTTCTTGATTTCTTGATTTCTTGATTTCTTGATTTCTTGATTTCTTGATTTCTTGATTTCTTGATTTCTTGATTTCTTGATTTCTTGATTTTTTGATTTCTTGATTTCTTGATTTCTTGATTTCTTGATTTCTTGATTTCTTGATTTCTTGATTTCTTGATTTCTTGATTTCTTGATTTCTTGATTTCTTGATTTCTTGATTTCTTGATTTCTTGATTTCTTGATTTCTTGATTTCTTGATTTCTTGATTTCTTGATTTCTTGATTTCTTGATTTCTTGATTTCTTGATTTCTTGATTTCTTGATTTCTTGATTTCTTGATTTCTTGATTTCTTGATTTCTTGATTTCTTGATTTCTTGATTTCTTGATTTCTTGATTTCTTGATTTCTTGATTTCTTGATTTCTTGATTTCTTGATTTCTTGATTTCTTGATTTCTTGATTTCTTGATTTCTTGATTTCTTGATTTCTTGATTTCTTGATTTCTTGATTTCTTGATTTCTTGATTTCTTGATTTCTTGATTTCTTGATTTCTTGATTTCTTGATTTCTTGATTTCTTGATTTCTTGATTTCTTGATTTCTTGATTTCTTGATTTCTTGATTTCTTGATTTCTTGATTTCTTGATTTCTTGATTTCTTGATTTCTTGATTTCTTGATTTCTTGATTTCTTGATTTCTTGATTTCTTGATTTCTTGATTTCTTGATTTCTTGATTTCTTGATTTTTCGATTTTTAAATTTTTTGATTTTTCGATATTTCGATTTTTCGATTTTTCGATTTTTCGATTTTTCGATTTTTCGATTTTTCGATTTTTCGATTTTTCGATTTTTCGATTTTTCGATTTTTCGATTTTTCGATTTTTCGATTTTTTGATTTTTTGATTTTTTGATTTTTTGATTTTTTGATTTTTTGATTTTTTGATTTTTTTGATTTTTTGAATTTTTTTTTTATTTTTTGATTTTTTGATTTTTTGATTTTTTCATTTTTTGATTTTTTTATTTTTTGATTCATGAATTTTTCAATTCATTGCTTTTTTTATTTTTTGAATATTCAATATCTTGATTTTAGGATTTTTAGATATTCAATTCTCTTGATATTCTGTTTGTTTTCTTTTTTTTTTTCCTTTCTTGATTTTCTGATTCTTTGAATTTCGGATTTGTGATTTTTCTGATTTTCCGATTTTTTGATTCTTTTATCTATGGATTTATAAAATTTTTTGATTTTCAAATTCTTTAATTTTTGGATTTTCAAAATTTTTTAGTATTTGATTTTTAATTCTTCATTTCAGATATTTCGATTTCTAATTTCTTGAATTTTTGAATATCCGAATTTTTAATTTATTGATTTTTGATTTTTTATCACATTGATTCTTCAATTCTTAAATTTAGATATGATTATCTGATTTTTCGAATTCTTGATAGACAATTTCTTGATTTTTTTTCATCCTTTCATTCTTTGATAACTTATTAATTGATTATTTGATCACTTGATTTTTTTATTCTTAGATTTTGTGATTTTTTCATTTTTCGATTTTGTGATTTTTTGAATACCACCTGGTCTGATGAAATTGACACCGCAAGTCAGGAAACCAAGAACTATTGAAGATTTTATGATTATTTTGATTTTTGAAAGTTTGATTTTCTACTTTTGGATTTTCTGGTTTTCTGTGTTCATTAATTTTTGGATTTTTCATACTTCGATCCTCTGATTTTTTTCAGATTTTCAGATTTCTGATTTATTATATCCCGATTTTTTCCTGATTCATCGATTCATTGATTCATTGGTGCATCGTTCCATCGTTTCATCATTTCATCGTTTCATAGTTTCATGGATTCTTTATTCATTGATTAATTATTCAATTTATGTTGAAGGTATCGTTACGAACCCCGAAAAGATGGATGAATACTGCAAGGAGAGCGGTTTCCACGCTTGGTACGAAACCTCGGCGAAAGACAACATAAACATAGACGAAGCGGCGAGGTCGTTGGTCGAGAAAATTTTGGCGTACGATGCTCTGCTGAATAACGATTCCAAAAAGGCATCGGATCAGTTTTCGTTGAGAGATTCGGACGGTCAGAAACGGGGAAAAACTTGCAATTGCTAATTGCTGATACTATCTTCATGGCACCTTCTATACGTTGAGCAGCTCAGTGGTTTTTTGTTTTATAAACTTTGTTACATTCATCGTTTTATAATTTTTCTATTACATTTTGATCACGTATTATTTTATTGAATCGATTAGATAACTAGGTAGGTATACATTCTCCTTATAGTCATATGTTTGTAAATATTTCTTTCTCAATATACTCATGTGAACCTTTCGGGACAGGTATTATTAATTCCTCTACCATTTTTTCACATGCCATCAGAAAGAGTATCGTTTTGATTCGCACATAATAAACTCATCAGATAATCAAATATCTTTTCGACCCCCCCCCCCACCCCGTATACATCTTACGGTAAGTATATACCTTCAAGATCATGATACAAGTCATAGGCGATATATACTTGATTGATTATTGACTGGTTAGAAGGATCATGTAACCAATTGATCATCACACGATAGTTGATCAAGCCACTTATACTCCTCATCAGTCTATTATTTTATCACAACGCGTGCGGTCGATTTGTAGGTGGTGAAAATAGAATTCGTATCAGTTACAAGAGACGAATAATTAAATTCCCAGCTCAGTTCATTGATTATCTTGCAATGGGCGAGTGTACTTGTAATGAATTATTGGCATTCAATTACTCTACTGTGTCGTTAGGGACCTAAATTCATTTTTACAACTTTTCTTACACTTTTTTCATATAAATAATGAGTGTATATGCGTTGTTCGAAATTGTTGAATTTCTGAGATCATTTCAAACGTACCATCATGGCCACCATTTGGCGATACATCGAATAAATGGTGACGTCAGCTTTTATGCTGTTTCGTTATTGTTCAGAAAATCTTCCATTCCCACTAACGAAGCAAAGTTATTGTCAAGTCCAAGTTTTGTAAGCGATTTTTCGTATTTTTCGCGGGACAACTATCATCTGTTGCCATTTTTGCTCTTTTCAGAATTTCTAGTGGTGTAGAAATAAACTCATCGTCATTGCTTGACATTTTTCATCTGAAATTGAGAAATATATCAACAGCAAAAATTCAAATAATCATTTTCTAAAAATATTATCATTACATCAATATTCGTCACTTACATTAGCAGTCGTAGGAAAAAGTACGTAGTCTGCTATGTTTTGTGCTGGTTGATTGGCTACTCCATAATATGTTATTGTAACTTTCTTCTATATATACACATCGAAAATCTTATATGCCGGCAATTTTTTACCCCATCTATATCTTTATATACCTACATATATCGTATAAATTGAGTTATACTTTGAAAACAGTTCAGAATAATAATACAGTGAGGACGTAAAAAGTCCTTCCCCCCTTCCCTTCACTTATTTTGAAGGGAACAAGTTATAGTGAGGTCGAGTAAAATTGATGTGAAAAGATAGGTACCTACACCGTTTACATTTGAAAAAAAAAGTTGATACCAAAAAGTAGTATAAAAAGAGGTACCTTTTTACCTAAATTTTACCCTGCCTCGCTATAGCTATCGTTCCGCTCAGAAGTCAAACTGTGAGTTAAAAAGGGGGAGACTTTTGAGTCTTCACTGTAAATTCGTCTGATCAGGGTCGATTCAATTTTTGCATACAGAAAAGTCACAGAAAAGCATGCGACCTATTTGAATCATTTAAATTTACCGCTATGGCCAAAGGGCCAGAATTGTTCTGATTGATCTGTACGTGTCTAAGGTAAAATTGAATTCCTTTAGTAGTCATAGGAATTTCACACGGGCTATAAGAAAAGAAGAAGAAGAGAAATAATAATAATATTATTCTTAACCTAAAAGTTCATTTTAAATAATTTTGACTAGACACTAGACAAGAATTCGAATTTTTTGAAAGTTTTCCTAATATTTATCTACTCATTATTTCATTTATGAAAACACTGATGAAAGTACCAATATGGGAAAGGTGTTGGAAACCAAATTTTCAGATGTGAGCCACCGTATACTGAGGAAGCCTGTGAAAAGAGATAAGTTTTCAGCATCACAATCTAGTACCAGTAAAAATGATGATACAAATCCAAAAAAGAGAAAAATTTCAGGCATAAATGATGATGATTCTCATTTGCCCAACAAGTTGCAGAGATTGTCCACAGATATATTACCAGAATCTCTGGACATTGTCCAAACCGAAATACAAGATGAAATGAAGGGAAATGAAATTGTTGTCAATAAAATATATGGAGAAAAGTGCTCTACTTCAGATTATGTTTACTTGAAAATAGAAGACAACAGTTGTGATCTGTTTCTGGATGATGAACTAAAGAATAGTCATGGAAACTTCATTTTTAAAGATTTATATTTTCACATAATGGATGAAATTTGCTTGGAAGGATTGGATGGAATTACTATTGAGGGTAAAAAATTCACTGTTTTTTTTGCTTGGAGTTTATCAAAAACTACTTATTATGTTGAATATAATGTTCAACGTTTTCACAACTTATTAACTTGCTTCCTAATACCTGCCATTTGTCTGAATCACTTCAATATTGTCTATTTGACTACTTTAATCTTCTTTATAGATAGGCCTCGAAACATTCATTGCATACAGGTTATCTCACAGGTTACACAAGGTTGTGTGATGTTTATGGTGTTTATGTATGGGGTTCTCCTAATATTTTGACCCCTACCTGCAGCTTCAATTATAGGAGAAGGAAAACATTTCAAATATAAGAGTTGTAGGATTTCATCTGTACTATCTTTTGGCACTCCTTAAACAAACCTATGTGAATAGCAAAATGATAAAAAAGAGTCCAAATCAGTTTTTTCAATGAAACATCCTGTATATTCCCAATTCAAGTGAAAGATCTTTCTCTTCTGTTTTTTTTTTCTACCTCCTATAGTTGAAGTTGTAGGAAGGGGTCAACATACAGTGCACCTTTTATGAATAATTTCAGATCTACTATTATAATGGAGAGTTTCTAGAAGTTATTCTTTTTTTAGTACTTTTTATTCAAAGGATACAATAAAAAAACATTTTAGAATTATTCTAACAAAAGTTGTTTCCTAATCAGCAAGCAAGTGCTGGTCCAGGAACAAAATACAAAAAATACAAGAAATACATATTCAAACTGACAAGTTCAGAGACACAAATACTAAAATACATATTAACACTTCTAAATTACTTACCCATAATAACTACTCAGAATACATTCTTTGTTTTTACTCTGACACATTTCCATATTTCCATTTCCATATTTTTTCTGGTCTGATTGGAAGTTTCAGAAGTTTCTATTATTAGACTCAATTACCAAATTAAAATTATATGGACTTTCCAATATTTTTGTGTATCTTTAATACTTTTGAACTCAACTGAATTCGTTGAAGAATCTGAAAATAAATTATTCCCCTCTATATTCCCATTCAGATTTGAATCAAGTAACTACTTCATAATACAATATAAAATATAAACTAAATTGATTTACATATTACCTTGGATATTACTAAAGTATCTATTTTCTCTAGAATTCATCTGTAAAAATTTTTCAATTAATTTTTATTTCTACATATATTTTAATTCTCCAAAATTGGATTGTGGATTCTTCAGTTATAAATAAAATATCTTAAACAGAGAGCAACATTAATTATCTATTGAATACTTTTTATTAGTGAATATTACTCTTTACAACAAGGTACATATAGTACATAATACCTCACCTGATACCTGTCACTTATGAGGTATAATATACATGTCATATTTTATATCAGAAATAATGGAAAATACAAAATCATTCAAAACATATTCTGTAAATTTTCTTTTTGCTATTCCATTGTTAATTAATGTTTTCTCTGTAGCTAAATCAACTGTTCACCTCTGTTCACTCAGATAATTTGGCAACATACAGTGTGTCCACCTCCATGTCCACCTTAAAGAAAACAGGATTTTAGCTCAGTATTTTTGTTAACAGAGAACTGACAACTGATTTTTATTGAGAATTACTATGACTATATCTGCACCGAATTTCATAATATTCTAAAATATAGGGTTGCAAAAAAATTATTGACTGTTTTAGAACATATATTTCATTCCATTAGGGATGATGAAAATCGATATGAGTATGTTGCAAGTGATTCCCAATGACAATTCTCTGTTGGATTTTGTGTATATCCAAAATAGAACTTCTTGAAAGAGCTCAAATTCGAGACACACTATACAGGGTGGCCCACGGTCGATGGTACCTTAGACATATACGGAAAACGGTACATTGGATTATCCTGAAAATTTGATTACTCTAATAAGCGTTTGTGATTTAACGATACAAAATATTTTCAGCGAAGCAGCGTTGCCACTTTTACCAAAAAGTTGCATCATCTTTGTTATTTCAAATAGAACACCCTGTATTTTATTGCGTTTTTAGATTCTTCTCGAAGAGCTGATTTCATTAATGTCACACTTGGGGTCTTGCAGGAATTATCACAGAGATATAGGGTGTTCAAAATCGAGATTTTTCAACTTTAGGATTTTTTGGTGTCGAAACTATTCATCATTGGTCAAAATGGCTTACATGTCCCTATTTTAACTTTTGATTAACTATCTACCGACATTTAATTGGAAAAAAATACAGGGTGGTCCAAGATTCAGAATTTTGATCACCCTGTATCTGTTCCAATTAAATGTCAGTAGATAGTGAATCAAAAGTTAAGATAGGGACATGTAAGCCGCTTTGATCGATAATGAATAGTTTCGACAGAAAAAATTCCTGAAATTGAAAAATCTCGATTTTGAACACCCTATATCTCTGTAATAATTCCTGCTAGACTCCAAGTGTGATGCATTGATGAAATCAGCTCTTCGAGAAAAATCTAAAAACGCAATGAAATACAGGGTGTTCCATTTGAAATAACAAAGATGATGCTACTTTTTGGTAAAAGTGGCAACGCTGCATCGCTGAAAATATTTTGAATCGTTAGATCACAAACGCTTATTAGAGTAACCAAATTTTCAGGATACTCCAATGTACCGTTTTCCGAATACGTCTAAGGTACCAACGACCGTGGGCCACCCTGTATGTTATATTTGATTTACTTTTGTACTTATGCTCATGTCAACAGCTTGCTGAACAAGATTATTAGTACCTCTAGTGCTAGAAGGAGTTTCATCAATAAGCGGATTTATGAAAGAAGATATTGGCATCATAATTTCTATGAGCTTGCTGTTCCCAGAGGGGAACTAGAAATTTATAACCGCCTGAAAACATATTCTGTGTACGTTTTCTTTTTGCTATCTGCGTTCGCCAAGGTCATAATATGATGTTGCGATGACATTCAAAACTTCAGGAAAACCAGGGTTATTATATAGGGTGTCCCTGGATGATATGCTAATATTCAAGGGGCCCATTATTCGACCCATTTCAAGAATTAAACTTCATAAATGAACATATCCTATATGTCCTAACTTTTGAGATACAGGGTGAATATAAATATAAATATCTTTATTTTCCTTTAGACTTTCTAAAAAAGTATAGGAATAGTCAGGTTGTTACAAGTATATAAATCTAAAACTAGATGAATGACTGATTACATAATATGATAGACGAACATTATATAAAAGAGAGAAACATGGTCATTTATGAAAATATTCGTTAAGTGAGTAGAAACACTTTCCTGTGAGAAATGATTTCAAGCATTTTTTTTAAGAAGATACTTTTTTTGCGTTTTTCAAATATTCAGGTAAGTTATTGAATATCCTAGGACCCAGGATATTTGGTGTATTACTCAAAATATTTGTTCTGCTTGGTTGAATATAGAATTCGTTCCTCGAGCGAGTATTCACATCATGTTTATCACTGTTGCGAGCAAACAGTTGCTTGTTAACAAATACATAGATACATAATTCAAATATAAGGAGGCAGGGCAGCGTTAATATCTTCAACCTTATGAAAAAAGGCTTGCAGGAATCCATTCTCTGAATGCCCATCATACTTCTTAAAGCCTTTTTTTGAGCCAGAAAAATATCCTTTGCTGATGTAGATGACCCCCAGAAACATATACCATATCGGATACGTGAGTCCACTTGAGCAAAGTAGAGACTGCACAATTGATTTAAATTCAAGGTATTTCTCAGAGTTCTGAGTTGAAAATTTATAACATTAATTATGAAAATTATGAAAGTGTTACATACTGTGGTTATCCAGTAATGGATGTCCTGAATTGAGTACTCAGAAATCAAAATTTGAAGTCTGGTCTCGTTTTTCCTTTTTTTCTCTGAAACAAAGTGTTCTATCGAGTATCAAGTTGTACATAGTTGAATTGCCTTTCATAGCAAAATTTGAGAATTTTCCGTCCTTGCTCACTTTTAAGTAAAATACAGGGTGTTTCACAGGTAAAGGGAAATATTTCAATGGTATATAGGGGTCACCAAGGTGGTTCTGAAAATACCATATTTGATAGGTCTTAGAGTTTTCATAACGGAGATACAGGGCGATTTATCGATTTCGAATAATTATTCATTCGTCTATAAGTATTGAAATACCCAGTATATTTCTCTAAAATTTGGTATGGAGCTTAAACTTGGTACGTTGAATGCATTCACCTATCGGGCGAAGTGAAAATCCAGGTTCGGCTTCAGGAAAAATTTACATTTATTCGAAATATTAAAATAACACACTGTATGTAATAATTGATAAAGTTCATCAAAGGAATCGTGAAGAGGAGGAAAAACTGAACTGGATTTGATGCTTTTTGTTTTCCCGCCTTCAATTCTCATCGTAACAATCATAAACAGGAAGCTAAAAGTATGTCAATTTCAAGAGTATTAAAATTATGAAACCACTTTCAATTATGATTATCTGATATATTCTTGTTAAATGATCGTTCGAAAGAACTTACTTAGTCTCACAGTCTTAAACTACCCATCGCAGTAATATTTTCTCAAATTTGGTATTGTGCTTACTTGGGACGATGGATTCATTGACCTTTCAGGTAGAATGGAAATACAGGTTCAGCTTCAGGAAAAGTCCCATAGTCTTTATAACAGAGATACAGGGTGAATTATCGAATTATAATTCCGCCTGATAGGTTAATGAATCCATCGTCCCAAGTAAGCTACAAACCATATTTGAGAAAATGTTACTCGGTAGTTTTATACTTATGGACGAGTGAATAATTATTCAAAACCGAATAATTCACCCTGTATCTCCGTTAAAGAAACTGTGAGACTTAGTAAGTTCCTTCGAGCGATTTTTTGACTAAAATATATCTAATAATTATAATTGAAAGTGGTTTCATAATTTCAATACTCATCAAATTGACATACTTTCAGCTTTCTGTTTATGATTGTTACGATGAGAATTGGTGGCGGGAAAACAAAAAGCATCAAATCCAGTTCAGTTTTTCCTCCTCTTTACGATTCTTTTGAGGAACTCTGTCAATTATTATATACAGTGTGTTATTTCAATATTTCGAATAAATGTGAATTTTTTCTGAAGCCGAACCTGGATTCTCTCTCCGCCCGATAGGTGAATGAATTCAACGTCTCAAGTTCAAGATCCATACCAAATTTTAGAAAAATATACTGGGTAGTTCAATACTTATAGGCGAATGAATAATTATTCGAAATCGATAAATCGCCCTGTATCTTCGTTATGAAAACTCTAAGACCTATCAAATATGGTATTTTCAGAACCACCTTGGTGACCCCTATCTACCATTGAAATATTTCCCTTTACCTGTGAAACACCCTGTATAAACAATAAAATGTCCGTAACGGTGCCACTTGTAGAGAAAATGAAAATTTGTCTATATCATGAAATGCACCTTGATGCATAGAAGACGTGTACCAAATTTCATGAAGATGTATACAATATTGTCTGAGTTATTATCAAGAAACTGAATATTTTTCAAAACTTCATCACCCTGTATCTCAAAAGTTAAGGCTTTTAGGACATATGTTCATATGAAGTTTTCTTCTTAAAATGAGTCAAAGGATCACTCCCTCAAATATTAGCATGTCTTTAAGGAAAACCCTGTATACTGTGTTATATATCGATATACATCTATAGGGAAAAAGTCAACTTCAGCAACACAAATGAACCGGCCTATTATATTATTTGAACAGATCACAGATGCCAATACGTTAGGGTTAGAGTTTCCGAAAAATATACATGAAATTTTGAAAAAGATGACAGATTTTGATTGGAACACCGAATGATGAACTGAAACATGAAATTGTTGTTAAAAAACAGTTCATAGTACACATTAGCAGGCGTTTCAAGTCATAAGTACGACACTTTGTTATTAAAGGTAAAAAAAGTACTCTTTAACTGGCTAAACTCAAGCAGTGCATACCATTATAGGTGCCAATTTCTTATCCTTATACAGAGGTGTGCACAAAAAACGGCTAGAGCTTTAACTTCCGAATCATTCGAGATCGAAATTTGAAATTTGGTGGGTAGCAACTATACCATATTGTTCATTTATTGACGAGAAAAAAAATATTCCATCACTTCTGGTCTAACCGGAAGTGACCCCAACTTTTAGTTTCTAATGGAACCCCCTGTATATTTTCCCATTATTTTCAGGGTATCATTTTACATACACCAGTAGTTTTTCCGGATCAAATATCAAGAGGATTTTTCTTTAATTCGTTTTTATCTTCAAACATTGCCCATTAATTGGTAATAGTAATCAAGATCTAGGTAGCCTTGTAAGTCAATTTCAATGTGATAGTAACACTCTGGAAAAAGGTGTATAGGAACAAATGGACCGATACGGTGGCCAGCTCGTAGTCCAGATTTGACAGTCATGGATTTCTTCCTTTGGGGTTACTTGAAGGATCAAGTTTATCTATTTCAGCCAGAGAAAATAGAAAGAAAATCCTTGGGCATCGAATATTAGAGGCTTGCCGCAATATACCCCAAGCATTTTTACACAACGCAACTTTTTGTGTAGCTAGAAGGTGTCAGCAATGCATTGCACAAAATGGGGGTGACTTTGGGCATTTGTTGTAATTAATTTTTTATCGCCCCTCTTTCTATGCTACTGAAAATAATAAAGATTGATGTGGAGTTCATTTTGTTGTTATTTCTGTTTCACACAAAATGATCCGAAAAAACTACTGGTGTAGGTATGTAAAATGATACCCTGAATCTAAAAATGGAAAAATATACAGGGGGTTCCATTTGAAAATCAAAAGTTGGGGTCACTTCCGGATAGACCGGAAGTGATGGAATGATTTTTTTTTCGTCAATAAATGAACAATATGGTATAGTTGCTACTTACCAAATTTCAAATTTCGATCCCGAATAATTCAGAAGTTACAGCTCTAGCCGTTTTTTTTGCACTCCTCTGTATACACAATTTGCGTTTTTCTGAACTTGTCACTGGCATAATGCTTCATAGATCCACCAGAGTGTATAGTATAGTGAGCTTTTGTTCATTTTCAAGCTTGAACTATCAGACAAAAATATGTATTGCAGTTCTAACGACCAAACTACCCACTTGTAGAAATCGGAAGAAAATATAGAATCACACAAAATCATTATGAATATTTAATACATACATTTTCAAATTGTGAGAATAATTAACAATTCTATAACTTTTTTTTCAGAAAATTTTCTGATATGTATGATTTCAGGAAATGAGTGAGCACTGATATAGCCAATTCTGCAATCATCATCCCTTCAGCCTTCACTACAAGTCATTTTTGAAAACTCATGAATTTGTTATCCAAAACCCATAAAAACAACACGAAATCATAAGAATTCTTACCTCACCTCACCCATGTACCCCGCGCAGTCATAAAGCTCGTTTATGCGGTAACCCTGTCCCTATAGATATACGGTGCTTTTCTTTAATGCCCCCCCCTTTTATTTTTGAACGGGTCTACTGAGAAACTTGGAGTTATGAAATTGATGCATGGATACTATATTTTGGAGTGAAATTGACAGATGAAAAGTTCAAGCTGGCGACTGGGCGCCATTTGGGAAAAAAATAAATGGAAAGGGGGGTCTTGTGATAGATCCTTTTGAAGCTCCTGACGAATACTTCACAACCGAAGAATATGAAGTCAATATCTTCACATACTACAGAATGACGTTTACTTCATAATTTGAGCAAATAAGCTGAGTTAAGTTCAGAAGATGCTAGAAATGGTTGCCTTGAACTTATTGACATAAGAACAGCCTATCCAATATTTTACGCCGAACACAGTTAAGAGTCGATATTGTTCTAAAATTGTTCTATCCGTCATTCTGCTGCTCCTTACGAGCAACCCTCAGAAGTCTTCGACAGTCTTGTGCGAGCAAGGAATGACGGAGGCCTTACCTTTTAACGTGTGATCCCAAACACTTATTGTTACAAATATTCATCTTTCTCTGTCGTATATATAATATTGAAGCAAGTGTACTTTCTTACACATTTTGCTTCGAATAGACCCTTAAAAAACGTCTAAAGGTTTCAAATCTGGCGAGTGGGCTGGCCATTCCGTAAGACCCCGACGGGCAAACCAACGACCGAAAAAAGCATTATCCAAATGTTTCTTACTTGTCTAGAGTAATGTGGTGGTGCTCCATCTTGTTGTAATACAATATCCATATTGATGTGTTTGTATTCAGGCCACTATAAAATATTCCGCCAGTTTGTAGTAGGTGGAGATATTGACTTCATATTCTATGGTTGTGAAGTATTCGTCAGGAGCTTCAAAAAGAGGTGTCACAAGACCCCCTTTTTTATTCAAATTTTTCCCCAATTGGCGCCTAGTCGCCATCTTGAAATTTTTATCGGTCAATTTTACTTCAAAATATAGTATTCATGCATCAATTTCATCATCTCAAGTTTCAATTTTTTCAGTCGACCCGTTCAAAAAATAGAAGGAGGGGGGGAGGAAATTAAAGAAAAGCACTGTATAATTACCCTAGGGAAAACATACTAACTCCTGGCATAGATTGGGAGTTAGACATGTTTTCCCGTAGTTTGTAATGTCATCGCGGCGTCATCTACTGACCTTGGCGACCGCGAATTATGAATTTTCATTCAGTACATATAACTTGAAAACTTGAAACATTTCTGTACCGCTTTTTTCATCATTCCAAAACAAGTTAAAAAAATTGTATATTATGTAACAAGTTTTATAAACGTCTTTTTAGTAACGAGTATTCTGAGCACGAGCGGAGCGAGTATTTCTTAAAAAAAATTCTAGAAGAGTTTATAAACGCGTTACATACTATAATTTATCTACAACCTCAAAATTCCTCTCTTCTACAAGATCCCATAAGCCACAAATTAATTCGAAGGGAATGGGAATTGAGAAGATAATAATATGCAATTGCATGTAACGAACGAGGCACGTATAAGTGATATTGGTTGTAGATTTGTCCAGTCCATAGGATACATGAATTTTACTAACCTTTGTGAATAAGAAGATTTTGTCTGACGTAGAAGATGAAAACTCTTCAACTCACTGAGGTATCAAAGTTTTTGATTTCTTAGGTTGTATCCATATTCTGATTGCATAATTTCTGCTTATATAAATGTTCTTACGTTAATATATTATCATGCTTTAGCAAAGAATAAATTGCCCACAAAGATGAGAGATTTATTTTTACACAGAGTCCTTGGAAATATGCAAGCACCTAAAACAGTTTCTTTGATTTCACTTCCGTCTGCATTTCTCATACATTTTTAATGAAGAATTCTGATACAAACAGAAATTGTTTGAATAATTATGATTGTCACCGATCCCAAACTGAAACAAAATTCGAAAATGAAAGTTGACAATTCCTATAGTTGACAGGCTGGACAGGACTCAAACGACTGAAGGTGTGTTAAAAAAACTGTGTTGCCATAGTTTGAGAAATTTTGTTGCCACGGTAACGTTTTTTCGTGGACCGTGATTAATAATTGATCATTTAGCGTGCTACATATCCATATGCTAAAAAAAAATATTAATTTTTTTAAAATACCTTTCATTTTATTAAGAATGATGACAATCTATACAAGTATGTTTTAAGTGATTCCAAATGACTTCTTTGAAAACTCACGATAGTACTTCTTGAAATTCGAGCCCAAATTTGAGACATACGCAGTATGCATTTTTTCTCATGTCAACAGCTTTCTGGACCAGATTATTAGTAGTGTTAGAAGGAGTTTCGTCGATAAGCGGTTTCATGAAGGAAAACATTTGGAAAATAATAATGAGCAAGCACGAGGACCTGCATTTCTATGAGCTTCCTGATCCCAGAAGGGAACTAGAAATTTATGACCGCCTGAATTTTTATAACTGGGACATTGGAGTAGTAATGGAATTGGTATGTATTTATTATATTTTGTTTCTATCATTTCAGAAATTTTTCTTTTCTCATCATCAATAATAAAGGGTGTGAAAAAATTCAGGTAGTACCAACTCCTTGTCATATCTTAGTGAATAAAGTTCATATGAATATTTGTCATATCTTGCTTTGTTCTCGAGATACAGGGTACCAATGTTTCCATAAAAAAATCGTTTTTCTCAATCTCAATGAAACTTGGTGATTTTTTTGATATTAATTGAGAGCTTCTTTTGGTGCAATTAGATTCAAAATGATAATTCCAGTGGCTTTGCAGTGAGTTATCTCATCGATATTTATGGTGAATAAGAGAGATAATTATACTTTATTGTTACATGAAATACATCATGGTTACAAAAGGCGTTTTCGGAAACTTACTCTGGGTTGATAACTCGATCCAGATAGGTCACGAGCCAGAAAACTCGGATCATCTACTCGTGTTCAACGTTTACGAACGTGTCAGGTTAGGAACACTGAATATATTTTTTTGTGGTTTCATGAATCTGACAGACGAAAATGGTAACATTATATTCAATCAATTATTTGATCTGATTACAAATATTTATATTTACCTGTGGATTGATGTACTTGTCTCATATGTGTTGTTGCACATAACCACAAACTTCACCCCTACCCAAATTCTCGTTTCAATGAATTACTATAATCAAATTATGAAGATTGAAAATAACATGTATATCACCAGTCGTGATTTTTCCCAACATGCAAATTATTTTATTTTTATTGTTATCGTCGAATGTAAACTCCCGCGTTTTGTTATTGACTTAAATTCCGTAATGCGCATGCGGTGTCCTTTGCAACTCTGGCGACCCTGCTTTTGAGTAGGGTCACGAAAAATCAACCCGAGTCAGTGATCGAGTTAGCATCATTCAAGTTTCCGAACAGAGGTAGGTAACTTGGTTTGGGTAACCGAACGCTCAGGTTAGGGATCCGAACAACACGAGTAAGTTTCCGAAAACGCCTAAAGCATGTAGATCGACAGTAGGTACCTAAAGTCAATATAAAATAGTGAAATATTAAAATAATGTTACACTAACAATAATACAAACAATATAGTACAACTTGACAAACATCTTCATACATAAATAAATTAAAATAAGATCATATTTTAAGGAAATGTATAATAATTATATCACATATTCAGTGAATCGGTAAAATATTCATCCAAACAATAGTGGGGTCTATCTGATAATAAATACTTCACAGCTTTCCTGAATGCTTTGGATGGTCCAATATCCATTAGGAAGATGATTCTAAATTTTGCCACCATTATAAATGATTGAATTTTAATGAGAGTAGGTGAGGGGAGTATGAGATTGATATCTCTATTATGTCTTGTATTGTTATGTAATGAATGGAGACTGAATCTATGAATATGTTTTTTGATTAATGAGGCAGTTTCTTATATAATTAAGGATATAACTGTCAGTATTTTTCGTGATTTGAAAAGGGGTTTGCAAGGCTCGCGAGTTTTTGCACCACACATGTAACGTATAGCTCGTTCCTGTAGGACAAGTAAGTAAACTTTTCAATAGATTATCGTTACAACTTCCCCAGAACGCAATACCGTATCGTAGATGTGACTCAATGAGAGAGTGGTACACCATCTTAGCCGCTGTGTAATCCAATTGTTGTGAGATTAGCTCCACTGCATAACATCCTGAGAATATTTTTTCTCTCAATAACAAAACATGATCTTCGAGTTTTAATTTACAGTCAATATGGATTTCTAAGCATTTTATACAGTTTTTATTCTCAATGTTCCCAGAAGCAAGTGTCAAATTTTGAAGAGCACATTTGATTGTTATCAGATCTGTTTCAATATTGAACGAGAGTTTACTAGATTCGCACCACTCTGTAATTTCAATTTTATCTTCCTTTATAATGTTATTCAATTCAGTACTATTTTCGCTATGCCATATGATAGTCGTATCGTCTGCAAATAATGTGAACTAACCCGAGATATTGATATTGGTCATATCATACACGTATATAAAAAAAAGAAATGGGCCAAGAACAGACCATTGAGGAACCCCACAACATACTTTTTGTGTTGATGAAATGTCTCCTCTAGTTTTCACAATTTGTTCACGATTATATGAATATGACGGAATCCACTCATAGTGGATTCCGCTGAAACTTTAGTAATGCAGTTTCCAGAGTAATATTCCATGGTCGACACAGTCAAAAGCTTTTGACAAGTCGCAGGAGACCGTTGCGACAGCATCACCACCATTGATCTCATTGTAGACCTCATACAATAAATTGAAAATAGCATCCGTTGTATTTTTATTGTTTTTTTAAAATCCAAATTGAATATCGCGTATATTATGTTTGGATAGGAAACGCATTATTTTTATTTTTACCACCTTTTCGATTATTTTTGCAATAGTGGGGATAAGTGCAATTGGACGGAGGGATTATAACTGAAGTCTTTAATTGTTCAGGAAGTAATCCGTCATGAAATGATTGATTAGGTGAACAAGTACTATGAGTTGATCATCTTTTATTCCTCATCATTGAAATGACTTGCTTCAGTTTTTGAAGATCAGTATCATGGAGTACAAAGGTTTCGTTAATTCGTTAATTCTATGATGTTTAACATTGTCTAGGGGATCAATATGGGAATTCAGTTTCTCACAAAGAAACTGTACAAAAATATTCATTCAGAGTTTTGGGGGACATGGGGATTTCATGTCTACTGAGAACCTTTCCTCTAAGGTCATTTACTATTTGCCAGGTTTTTTTCGTTTTGTTATGCCTCTGTTTTTTTTCAAAGTTCTATATTTTCATCATGTTTGACAATTGAAAAGACAACTTTCTTTTCCTTCATGTTACTTTTGTATCACGAATAGTTTTTGAGGAACCAATAACAATCTGATTTGACTCAAAATGATATTGTATGTGCTCTCAAGACACCCATTGAGATAACTCAATAACCTCAACAAGCACCAGTCAGACTGGATTTGATTCAGCCACCATGAATGCTTATACAGGGGGATGAAAAAAAATTGATACTTCCAGCTTCAACATCCGATTTGTCTACAGGTTATGTCACGACGAGTTTACACTATGTTTATATCGAAAATCAGTCGGGAGAAATCCATGAAAATGTTCATGCTTGTATATTAGAATACGCTCTCTTCATTTAAAATATTTTCGACAATGCAGCTTCTACTAGAAAGTAGTAGCAACATTGATATTTCAAATGGAACACCCTGAATGTTATCGCATTTTAAAGATTCTCCCTGAAGAGCTGATTTTATCGATATATAACCGAAAAAGATTACAGAGATATAATATTTTTTTGTGTCGAAACTCATTATCGGTCAAAACGGCTCACATATCCCAATCTCAACTTTTGATTCACTATTTACTGATATTTAATCGGAATAGATACAGGGTGGTTCAAGGCTCAGAATTCTGATCACTACCAATCTCAACTTTTGATTCACTATTTACTGATATTTAATCGGAATAGACACAGGGTGGTTCAAGGCTCAGAATTCTGATCACCCTGTATCTGTTCCGATTAAATATCAGTAAATAGTAAATCAAAAGTTGAGATAGGGACATGTGAGCCGTTTCGGCCAACAATAAATAGTTTTGACACAAACAAATCCCAAAGTTGAAAAATCTCGATTTTGAACACCCTATATCTCTGTAATCATTTCCGAATGAAAAGAGCGTATTCTAAAATAGAAGCATGTATATTTTCATGGATTTCTCCCGACTGATTCTCGATATAGAGATAGTGTAAGCTCGTCTTGACATACCCTGTATACTTTCGGAATCTACTTACTGCTCGTGCTCGAGTCCATTTATCATCCACTATTATCACAATACTGTATTTATTAGATAATAACTCTCCGTCATCGCTACAGAAACTTCAAAACAGAGGAATGCGTATAATTCTGAAATGTAACAGACGTACCTCTATTTGTAATATGTTGGAAACTTTACAATGACAATCTGTACATAAAACACTGGCAACTTTTGCATTGATTTTTATATTCAAACTATTGAAGTGTTTATTGCCTGATTATCTAGATCAGTTTGTTATTTTTAGTGCAGAAATTCATGATTACCAAAAGAGATCTCCTTATGATTTTCATCTAAGCAGAATGCTTACCAGTAGGTGTATGAACTCAATATTTAATAAAGGGCTGGAAGAATATAACTTTCTTCCTCAAAGCATAAAACAATGTGAGACTGTTAAAAAAATTTATTGAGGAGTACCTGAAACAAACAGACTTGCTATGATAAAATTACAAAAACTAAATATTTATTTTTCTATATTATTTAATCAAGAAACTGTTAGTGTTATTCTGTATGTTGTGATGATATTGGAATTGTTAATATTAGGATGTTTCCTATCTTGGATAAGTTCTATTCTATCTATCTGCAAGTTGCTGAAGTATCTATAGGAATATCCTCCAGAATACCCATCTTCCTGAAGTAGGAAAATCACTTCGATATTCTGACTTTTAAATGTTAACAATATTTTAATCCTACCCTGATGTGACATTCCCTTTTGCTTACGTGCGCTTGGATGGTTGTCAATGCGAAATCAGCAGTTTTAAAATTTTGGCGGAAAAAATATGCAACTTCGTTATCTTTTGGATCTAGGATTTAAAATAAAAATTTGCAATAGTTGTGTATTCGGTAAGTCGGGATTGGCGTAGTGGAAGAGCGTCCGTCTCACGACCGCAAGGTCGTGGGTTCGATTCCCAGCATGGGCAAGGCACTTTTTTTTTATATATTATTTACGAATTAAATATTGTAAAGTTTCGGAGCATCGGCTGGGGATAGTCCTGCACGATTCGCTGTTGCGTTCCAATTAACAGTGCTGCTCCTAAAGTGGCGCATGGAGTTAGTAACAAAGCCTACACAGAACACGCAGAAAGATATGATGATGTGGTTGTGAGCATCAGAGAAGAAGTAGGACGGTGTATGTAGGTGGGTGTGGAAAACTACCAGCTGAGCGTGAGAGCGGGCCAGCTGCTTAAGTAGACCTCGGTCTCGGGGGTTAACGAGGATAGTTAGCAGGCCTGTCACTGCGCTTATGGTAGTGAGTAAATTACTAGCCTACAAAACACAGCTTAAAAACTCTGAAAAGAGAGCTGATGGGCGGTGCCTGAAAAGGATGTTAGCCAGCTCTCTTGAGCGAACCACATCAGTCATTGAAAACACTTGGGGTACCAGTACCAGTAGTGTGTATTCGGTACACAAAAAAGGCGTTCTCTAAGACCTAATAGGCACATAGTATGCACTAAATATTCTATTCCCTTTGCTAAGTTGTACTGATGGTAGACTTTTCGATCAATTCGATTTCAGGCATTTGAGTTACCCGACATCTATCCCCATAGCGTGGTAAATGTTCCAAACGTTCAAGGATCATGTGCAAATTTCAATGATAGGATGGATGTATCGGCAACAGTATTAGGGATGCACCTCAAAGACATAGAGAAAACGTGAGTATGCAATAAATTATACAGGGTGTCCCAGAAAGGTCTGTACAAAATCTTAGCACATAATCCTGAGTTCAAAATAAGTCGATTTGAAGCAGCTTACCTCAGTCCGAAATTTCTCCGTTTCCGAGATACAATGTGGTGAATTTTGAAAAATCCATTTTTGCACTGCTCATTCACTGACCAAATTATATCTACGAAGATAACAACAAGCATTTTTTATTCAAAATAATTTAAATATTCTGGTGCTTCATCGAACACTAAAAACCAAAATATCTCGAAAACTGCTCAATTTAGTGAATTTTCACAGCTTGAAAATAGCCAGAAAAACATTTCCTCAACAAAAAGAAAGCGAAAAACTACACCGAGAAACAATTTTTGAAGTGATACTTTTGAATATGTTGATACAGTTTGAAAAATTCGATTTTAATTTTTTCGCATTACCACCCTGTATCTCGGAAATGGAGCAATTTTGGACTGGGGTAAGTTACTCCAAATCGGCTTATTTTGAGCTCAGGAACATGTGGTTTTGTGCAGACCTTTCAGGGACACCCTGTATATCTCATGCCATATTACCTAGTTTCTATTCTAAACTGACATGTATCCATGTCCGAAAAATAAATTTTACAATCTTAACTATGACACCCTATTACCAATATTTTATTAAGGCAATTTGGCCCAAATCGTGATATTTTGTAGTAAAATATCTGACATAGTTTTATGTACAATTACTAAAGGACCAGTCTGTATATGTGATGTTCTAGTTTTTAGTTCCGGCTTGTTCCGGTGTTTAATACATGTATTCATCGCTTACTTACTCATTTGTGTCCTTTACGGGAATCAGCAAGGCAGCAAGCGAACAAATCAAGGCGGCTGACTTCGTATTTCGTATGGAGTAGAGTGCCAGTGACACTGGCAGATGGCGTATTAGATACTATTATGATCGCATCTCATGTATGATTTGATCAGTATCGCTGAAAGCTAGCGGGATGAGCGATCTATTCAAATTAGCCGAAGGTGGCTCTGGCTTTTTCGTTCTTAGAAACCAAGTGTCATCAATAAAGTGATATGCAATGAGTAAATGTACTAGATGAAAATTGCGAAATATCATTTAATCATTTACATCATAAGTTGAATGAGGTTGTCCTCTTTTTTGACAATTGTAGGAAAAATATTGAATGTAACACTTGTGTAAACTGTTTGTTTTACTCATAGGATTTTTTTTTCCTCATAGGACCATTTCCTACTCGTAAATAAGTACCACTTTACACATTTGTTACATAAATAACTATTATTCATCATTTTTACCAGCTCAATCAGTGTAAAACTAATTCTATCAGCAGGAATCTTCCCAATCTTTTGATAACACTCAATTTTGTCTTTAGATACGGCAATAAACTGGCGATCGTAGCTCAGCAACAATTGAGGACCCTCGCCCTTTCAGGCGAATTCCCAGATCCACAAATCGAAATGGCGAACATCCAATATTGTATCCTGGAAAGAATAGGCAGATCTAGAAAATTGGGGGAAATCACCCAAGGCAACATGTCTTTGACTTCCGCTTTAAAGATGGACTCGAAGTCTGTCTTCCACTATAGGAGACAACTTTACTTGAACGGGCACATATCCAAGCAGTTTTTCTACGTCAAATCTGCACTTACAGACCAGAACAAATCGGGAAAATTACTGCACCTGCGCAGGTTTGTAACGTTCTTCACTCTCAAAAACCAATCAATTGAATGTTTTTCTTGCTTGCTTTCTTTCCCCACAATTCTCTCTTTTCTGTGGATAATGTTTTAGCTTTATGCTGCTCTTTCTTCTGCTACAATTTTTTCTACTACACTCTATTTATTTTATTCAATGTTTCCAAGATAAGATGCACAGCATGGGTTTCTGGGAAACTGGAGAAAATACGAATTCGGTTCAATTAGAAGAAAAGTTGTACATTCTAAAGATAATTCCAACGACCTTCGAGAATTTTCAAAATTGTTTTTAGTTTCTCAGTTCAAAATTGAGAGAAGCGGATTTTTGGAAAATCTATTTAATTTTTTTTCTATGATATTATAAGAGATACAGAAAAACTGAAAATACTTTTCCTTTGCGACTTTTGTTGAGATTCAACGTGGTGATATTGATTTTCTACGCGACGTTTCGTATTTGTAGAACCATCATCAACTTTGTTTCAATACAATACTGATTATGTGTTCACAGATTCAGATAGCTTTCTTTATTCGGAATTTAACCATGTACTACTGAAAGTGGTTTGAATGTGTTTTGAACTAGTTTCAGCCATCTTCAATGTCTTTTCAAAATCCTATTGGACACCGCTGAATTCACGCAATGTTTGCATATTCCAATCAAATCAAATCACAATGTACTTTATTGCCTGAAGAATAAATTCTTATTGACAAAGTATTGATCGTCCTCACAAAGCATCGTCTTATATAGAAAATAAAAACAGATATTCAAATATAAAGTGTAGACATGTAAAAAAGTGTGTAAATGTATAAAATTGTATAAAAATGTATAATGGTGAAAATGTATAAAAGTAAAAATATGTATGAACATTCACAAATTTGTTTCTAAAGACATTTACAAGCACGTTTGGAAATCAGTAGAGTTATTATAAAATCAGGTACCCTGATAGAATTCGGTGAGATTATAACACGCTTTTTCCAATAGAAACTTTTTAACCGATTTCCTAAACTTTTTTTCAGTTTCTATTTGCTTCATGTGCAAGGGCAGATGATTGAACAACTTCTTGCCTTCATAAATTATAGAATTCTTGGTAAGAGTTGACGTGGGAATAGGCTGTTTAATGTTATGGGAAGAGCTGCGGGTATTATGTGTGATCGACTCATGTCTGAATTCTTTAAACTTTTTTTTTAACTAGGCAAACGATTTCCTTAATGAAAATGCAGGCCAGTGGCAGTATTCTATAAGCCAAAAATAAAGGTCTACATGAATCCCTCGAATCGGCTTTGCACATATATCTTAGTGCTCTTTTTTGGAGAATAAAAACTCTAACGAATAAATAGTTTGCGCACAGCCCCAGAAGCGATTCAATGAGTGAGTAGTAAGCGTTCTCTGCCGCAGTTAGACCTAATTCATTGGATGTAACTCGTACGGCATAACAGCCAGACGCTAGCTTTTTAGCTAAGTTTAAAATGTGCCATTCGAATTTTAGTTTGGTGTAAATATTCAATCCCAAGAATTTATGTGTAGCTTTGATGCTAAGACAGTCATTATCAAGAAATACATTGTTGATAGCACTTTTGAAGTTGATTATACCTGTCTTAGAGGTGTTGAAAGACAATAAGTTGGCGTCGCACCATTTTTTAACTATGTTCAGGTCCTCATTGATGATGTCTTCTAAAATTACCTTATCAGTACCATGCCAGAGGATGGTCGTATCGTCTGCAAATATTGTAAATTGTCCATGTATGTCGACAAGTGTTAGGTCATTCACATATAATAAAAATAGCAGGGGTCCCAGTAAAGAGCCTTGCGGTACTCCGTGTTTGAGAGCCAGATGCTTCGAGTTCACATTCGCGATGATGACGCTTTGGGCCAGATAAGATTGAAACCAGAGTGATGCTACACCTCTGAAGCCTTAGGTGTGTAACTTTTGAAGCAGTATTCTGTGATTTACACAGTCAAAGGCCTTTAAAAGGTCATAGAACACTGCTGCAGCTACCTCCCCATCATTCAACCTAAGATACAGACGCTAAAGAAATGCAAATATAGCATCATTAGTATTTTTTGAGGTCTGAAAGCCATATAGGTCAGTACTGAAGATACCATGTTTGCTTAAGAACGATACCATTCTTTTTTTAACTAATCTTTCTCTAGGCTTTGTACTCACGGTTGGTGTAAAATTGTTTCATTGGACTCATTAGGAATTAAAAAAAATATTTTTGAATTTTCAATAAACTATAGCCTGGCCAGAATTTTTTCAGATAACCAGCCACTCGGGCAACCAGACACTCAAATTTTCTTCTGAAATGGGATCTTGTTTTGGAGTATTTCTTTCCTTGCCAGATGGCGTTCGGCATTCGCTTTCATTTCGCAGACATTGAACGCCTCATGGGTATTGAATGCTGAGATGCGTTTACGTTGGGTCAGGTTCGCACCAGATAGCGGTCAAGAATGCTATCTGGGACAACCCTGCACTGATGATGTCAGAAGCTTGAAACTGTCAGCAGGTCGTCCATGCGTTCCTGAAAAATTTAAGCACAATTCAACATTTAGGAACGAAGCATTTGTAACCTTATTTGTTTCTACGAATCGTCGCATAGATATCGAGAGGATGTAATTTAATGTTCTTCGTGGTATATAGCCAGGAAAGCAGTTGTTTATCTCTCGTTATCTACCATTTTTTCGTTCATTTTATGAACTAGTGTGGAATGACTGGGTTTCTCTCTCTTTCTATTCAATTTCTTTGGAAAATTCAACATGCTGAATTACTTGTAACATTATTTTCATCCAATAAACAGATGGGTGAAGGTCGACCTAACTTCGAATCTAAAACTAAAACATCACTGCGATCATTTTTCGCTTGTATACAAAGTATATTTTTTGGCTTTTAATAACACCCTTGCAGGTTCTTCAACTTTTCGAAGACGAGATACATGATGGTAGCGGACAAGGCTATAAACATTATGAAGAAACAGCCTGGATGTATGATGGAGGTGGGGAAATTGAAGAGGATGATCGAGAGCACTGGTTCGCTGGTCGGTAAACTGTTCAAGACTGCGGAATTTCGTAAATATGTGAAAACAGATTCTGTAAGTCGTTTTCTGTGATACTTATTCAACCAACTAGTGTTTAACCCTTTATCGGTCCGCTTCTGATAGAACCATGGGCTATATCATGGACCATGTGACCATATGATCACATTATATTCAAAAGCGTTTATTCTTAATTTCCCGTAGTTCTCCGGTTCACAGGCAGCGGAACCATTTGGTAACAAACAAGCTTAGGAGGGGGTTTCAACAAACAAATCGATTTCGCGCCATCTTCGGCTGGCAGTTCAATTCTATGATTTGTGTTCGTCAATTTTTCAGGTTAAGTTGCGTACATGTACAGGGTGCGCCTCTTAAAATGGAACCCCCCCTTAACTCTTTTGTTTTCGGAGATATGAAAAAATGTTGAATAAAAAAGTTGTTTGAAACGACCCAAACTTTTATTTCGTGAAGTTGTTTCATATACAGGGTCATTCGTTTTTCCAGAAAGGACATCAACTTTGATTTTTTCAATGGAACACCCTATATATTTTCCAACAAGTCGATAGAGCCTTTTTATCTGATTCCAAAAATATATATGAGTTGCATATTCGGATGGAAAATAATTGAGTTATTGATGATCAAAGTTGACCAGAATACCGCTTTATGAATCTTCACTTCATAGGTAATATCATCTAATGTAAGTTGAACATAGTGGGCTTTGAAATAATGTTTATAAATTGTTTGAGCTCCATATTTATCATGAATTTGAAAACGTTTGATTTCTATAGAAAAAAAATGGGTTACAGTTTGAATGAAAGATGCGAAATTTTGGAAATATATATTTCTTGCGGTAAAAATGCAACCGCTGCTCGTAGAGAATATGCGCATCGGTTTGGTGATCGTCCACTTCCATCATTGAATACCTTCAAGAGGATCTTCGAAAAGTTCAGACGAGATAGTGGTAATTTGGGTGATATGAAGAGGAATCGGCAAAAAACGGTACTCATAGAAGAGACAGAGGAAAATATATTACTTTATTTCATTGAAGACCCTAGTCGTTCGACAAGAGTGGCTGCAAATTACTTCAATATATCCACGACAAGTGTGGGACGAGTTTTGAAGAAGCATCATATGAAGCCATACAAAGTAATGCCAGTGAATTATTTGTTTCCTCAAGATCATCCAAATCGTTTACGATTTTGTCATGAAATAATTGAAAGACATAATCGCGATGAAAATTTTACTAAGAATTCTTTATTCACGGATGAGTGTTCATTTTCAATTTCAGGAGTGTTTAATAGGAAAAATGAGCATAACTGGGCTACGGTTAATCCGAGAGTAATGAAACCGATTAAAAAACAAGGCCGGAGAAGTGTGAATGTCTGGTGCAGTGTTTATAACACTAAAGTAATTGGTCCCATCTTCATTGATGGCAGTCTTACGGGGCAAAAATATTTGGATATGTTGCAAGGTGATATTGAGAACTTGCTTGATGAAGCAATCCCTTTGAATAGACGAAACCAATTGGTATGGCAGCTGGATGGTGCACCTCCTCACAATGGAATTGAAGTCACGAACTACCTCAATGAGAGTTATGACACTTGGATTGGGTTGCGAGGACCAATATTTTACCCGCCCCGTAGCCCAGATCTGACGTCTTGTGATGATTTCCTGTGGGGAGCGCTGAAAGACATGATCTATAAAAAACATGATATTCCAGTTACTGACTTCTTGAAAAATAAAATAACAGAAGAAATTCGATTATTGAATAATGATCCAATATTATTCGAAAGGGTTCGCCAAAATTTTATAGCAAGGTGCCAACTCTGCATTGACCAGAATGGCGGAATTTTTGAAAATTTGTTGTAGATAGCTCTAATGTGTATTCACAATCTCATATAGTTCATTTAATAAATATTGTTTATAAAGATTCATTCAATTTTTGTTGTCAAGAACTCTTGATGCTATTTCGACATCTACGCATACGTCACTGTTATAGTGTGATACCAAATCTATCCACATAATGATTTGTAGTTTATTGACTTTTCCATGGAATATTTTTTCAGAGCTCAACTATGATATAAAGTGAGAATTCATGAAGCGGTATATTTTGGTCAACTTTGATCATCAATAACTCAATTATTCTTCATCCGAATATGCAACTCATATATATTTTTGGAATCAGAAAAAAAACTCTATCGACATGTTTGAAAATATATAGGGTGTTCTATTGAAAAAATCAAAGTTAATGTTCTTTCTGGAAAAACGAATGACCCTGTATATGAAACAACTTCACGAAATAAAAGTTTGGGTCGTTTCAAACAACTTTTTTATTTAGCATTTTTTCATATCTCCGAAAACAAAAGAGTTAAGGGGGGGGTTCCCTTTTTAGAGGCGCACCCTGTACATGTGTAAATGTTGATGTTTAGAAGTGTTAAGTTCGATTGTTCCTATTGGAATTTTCGTGTTGGCTTCTTTCATATTTGTGTTATGGTATATTGTTTTTTGTTCACCTGTATATTAATTTCAGTGAGACAATTTTTCGACTGTGAATGGGCGTAGCCATATGGTTACTTCGTCCATTATTTCGCATTTCGATTTAGTGGATTTTTCAAAAATTCATAGTATGGATGAGTTTGTTGCTCATTCTATGGTTAGTAGAAATGTATAGGCTCTCACCCCCTTCTCAGGTCTCAAATGGATCACACTATAGGCGAGTGGACTATTTTTTTTTTCATTTCCTGAATAGAATCATCACTCTAATACCTTTCAATTTTATATTTTTTCTGAAATTTCCGGTGGATTTTGTGGTGCCAGAATCATCAATAATGCCAGGGTAATTTTCAAACGGCTAGAAATCTACCGCGAGTAAAAACTGACGTCACGATTTCGTAAATAGACACAGACCATAGCACAGTTGCCATATGTTGAAATACGATTGGGAACTTCTGAAATATTAGCTATTCAATAATACATAAATTCTCAATGATGTATTAATTGTTGATATTCCTAATTAGCATTAAAAAATCGATTGTCCCAAAATGTTCAATCATGTGTTGTGGTGTATTGCTTATAATACACATTTGTGTGAATAATAATAATATTTATTCTAACTAGAGGACATTTGAACCGGTAAACGCTCGGGTAAACATGACAACACTGCGCACGACTTGTGGGCTTGGTCTTGTCAGTTCTCAGCATTCAGCACAATGTTGTCAAGTCTCCAACATTTACATAATATTTTGTTCTGGAGTGCAAGAAATATTTGCTCAAAAAAGTCAAGAATCAACTATAATATCATTGGTTCCTCCATCCAATACCTACCTCCTGTCCTTATCCTCCCTAGGAACGCACGATGTTCTTTGAACATTATAGGGATTCCCTTTCGTGCGCTCCAAGCGATAAAAAAAATTATGTTTTATTCAACGACAGGACTCGAACATCTTTTTGATAACTTGATTATAATAATTGGTGACTTGGCTATCTTGCTTCATAAGTGGGAATCAAAGATTACCTGACCAATAACGAAACAGCATAAAAACTAACGTGACCATTTATTCGACGTATTGCCGAATGGCGGCCAACAACACAGTGGAGTGATTGAATGGCAATAATTCGATATTAGTCCACTCGCCCATTCCGAAATAACTGAACTACTTAGCAAACAGACTTCAGGTTAGATATCATCGCAGGTTTGTCCCGATGTGTTAAGGAATCCAGAAGTGGGCATTCCGAGGAGCATCCAATTTCTTATACTGTAGAATCACCAATCATTCAAAGTCAAGTCGCCTGAAAAATGAAAATTATGAAAGTAGGTTATTTCTCACTGACACGAGAAATTGTTTCAAAGCCCTTCATTCAAATAAAGGAAATTCTGCCGTTCGAAATATTTGAAAACATGTTATATTTTCGGTCTATAAAAACCTTGTGATTTGAGCTATTTTACTGGAATATGTAACCATATGGTAATATTATGTAAAATCGTAACGGATATAATTATCACTTATAATTACACGAGAGCTTTTTTTTGTCGAAGTAAACTTGACATGTATCAATAGGAATTTTGTTGCCTGGCAATTTGACGAAAAAAACTGCCTCTGAAAAAATTACTCGTCCTACGGACTTGCACATATATCTTAGTGCTCTTTTTTGGAGAATAAAACGAATAAATAGTTTGCGCACAGCCCCAGAAGCGATTCAATGAGTGAGTAGTAAGCGTTCTTTGCCGCAGTTAGACCTAATTCATTGGATGTAACTCGTACGGCATAACAGCCAGACGCTAGCTTTTTAGCTAAGTTTAAAATGTGCCTTTCAAATTTCAGTTTGGCGTCAATATTCAATCCCAAGAATTTATGTGTAGCTTTGATGCTAAAACAGTCATTATCGAGAAATATACATTGTTGATAGCGATTTTAAAGTTGATTATACCTGTCTTAGAGGTGTTGAAAGACAATAAGTTGGCGTCGCACCATTTTTTAACTATGTTCAGGGCCTCATTGATGATGTCTTCTAAAATTACGTTATCAGTACCATGCCAGAGGGTGGTCGTATCGTCTGCAAATATAGTAAATTGTCCATGTATGTCGACAAAATTTTTTTTTATCGCTTGGAGCGCACGAAAGAGAATCCCTATAATGTTCAAAGAACATCGTGCGTTCCTAGGGAGGATAGGGACAGGAGGTAGGTATTGGAATTTTTTTTGAACTTCTGGAGATTATATGTTGTTGGGAATACTTCCACAGGCAATGAATTCCAGAGCCTAGCCGTTCTATGTGTTAGGTCATTCACATATAATAAAAATAGCAGGGGTCCCAGTACAGAGCCTTCAATCTATAAAAACCTTGTGATTTGAGCTATTTTACTGGAATATGTAACCATATGGCAATTTTATGTAAAATCGTAACGGATATAATTATCACTTATAATTACACGAGAGATTTTTTTTGTCGAAGTAAACTTGAATGTTAAATTGGAGTGACATGCTTTACTTTTCACCTGGTGAATGTACAAATAAACCTGATAGTCATATATCTTAGCTAGATATAGAATATTATAATTTTTATAAAGATCAACTGTACTGTATCTGAAAGGAAGTGAACAAATGTTCTTGATGGCTTTACTTTGCAATATTTTAAGAGGTTTTATGATTCTTTCACATGTTGGATACCAAATTAGGGTTAGATATTGCAGATGACAATGTATTAAGGTACTCTAAAACTAATCTCAATAAATGTTGAATATATATGTATAATTGAAATCAGAAGAAAGAGCTCTACCGTTTAGGGAAATAAAATACAGGGTATACCATAAAAAAATACCAGTTTATGAAGAATGCTTTTTTGCATTTCCTAGTACTGAATTCTGAATGCTCTTAAGAAATACTTCATTTTTGCCCATTTAAACATTTTTGTAGACCCTCAACATTGACTGAGATAACTATTGAGTAAAATATAATCAATCACCCTGTACAATGGAAATCTGAATATAAATTTCAGAATATTGTTGTAATCACACATTCTCTCAATCTTCCGTTTTCTGTTTTTCAGTTTTATCCATACAGATTCGTGTATCCTAATGCGAAGAAATCGGAATATTTGAGAAAATCCACCCGGACCGAAAAAATGTTGAGATGTTACGAATTGAAGAACCCTCATATCAACATAATAGCCACATGGAGCCATGAAAATGACGATTCCGATGAAGACGAAGAAGGTATGAATATAATAGATTGCATATTGAACAACGAGATCAAATACAAAAATGTACCGAAAATACCACAATAATATGGAGAAAAGCGGTAATGGGGTTTACATAACCAGTTAGGAAGCGCGTCATTTTGTGTGAGGTTGACGAGTTACACATTGCAAATCTCTATTTATATATCAATGACTTGCTTATTTATTTTGAAAACTGCAAGCTTCATTCATGTGTAATATGGTGAGACTCTGAGTAAACGGAACTATCAAACAAGAAATGAAGGTTGTATTCCTTTACCAATACCTAAGTCTAATCTGACAAAAAACTCTGTCATACAGTATGGTGGAAATGTTCGATTTGGTGACCTTCTGCAATGATACAATGTGAATGACGACACACATTGTTTCTGATGTATAATGGTTGAATTTTTCATTAATTGTAATTGTTTCCGTTGTGAATATAAAATAATTAATAATTTGTTCTCACCCTGTATTACTCTATTCTGCTAATATCAGTATATGGTTGGATAGACGATGAATATACCTTTCGAATAAATGAATAAAAAGGGGATGCTTTCGGGTGTATGATAAATTGACATTCATCATACAGGGCGTGGAAAGAAATTCTGAATTGAGACTCTATCACGAATCTGCTATTAGAGGTCAATAAAAATCATAAGTTTCCATCTAGTCTAAGATCCGAACCTAAATCGACCTTCACCGAGCTGATAATAGAACGAAATATATTTCATCATGAATTTAGTATATTGGAAAACATATTAAAAATGGGTTGGCTAAAAAAATCCTGGGCAGACTATTTTTAATTATTTTTCGAAAAATTATTTTTAATTAAATGTTGCAACATCAGGATAATAAAAAAATTGTGTCCTGACTGAAAGTATAAAACGTATAGAATGTGCAGCCGTTGGGTTGTCTCTCCGAACTTTATGATCGAAGGGTTGTCTACTATTTACCTGGGCGAACTACTGGGTTGTCAGGTAAACACAGGTATATCGATGCCAGTTACTTTCACTGGATTGGATAATTTAAAAAAATTTATATCATCATAAGCGCTGTTTAATTGCGAACACGTTGAGATAGGGTTGTCTGCGAAAATTCCGGTCCTATTAGGGGTTTGCGAATTTTAAAGATTTTAATTTCAACGCGCGTGGAAGTGTGTGACAGAGAGATCCGAGGTAAGTATACTGTGTAATAATAGACCCAACATCGCAGTCGCTTGTGATGGGACCCTGAATAGTAGAAAGTGTGCGAAGTGTGCGAAGTCAAATCCTGAAAACTATGGTTGGCATTTTGATGATTTCTTAAAACCAACAGGTTTTATCGGAGATCAAACTCCTTTGAAAATCCAGGACATTGTCGAAATGGAAGCAAATGAGGAAGAATCTAATGAATCAGACGAATTCGAGAGTCAAAATGATACTTCTGATGAATCAGATATTGAATAGAAAATATTTATTAGAATTTATTTTTCATTAATATTATTTTTGTATTTATACTGTTTTTTAATATAATTTTAAATCGTAATACAAGATGTCTAGTCTATCTTTTTTGTTATTTCTTAATTTAAATTTTTGGCGGTCCACTTTGTTTCTATTTCCAGAAAGAGCAAAAAAAATTCAAAGTAAGTATTTGATATTTTTATTGTCTATTATAGATTATAGATATATCATTATGGTTATAACGCAATATATTGATATTATATTGTTTTTATATATTAGTATTATATTAAATATATTTAATTATTATGTAATTAATTAATTATTATTTTTTTGCTACTGAAATATCAGTTGCTCCAAAATAACACGCACTGTTTACTATATAAAGGGTAGTAGAGGTACCTCTACCCTCCATAGTTTACACACCGAGCATGCGCACTTTCTACTATTCAGGGTCCCATCACAAGCGACTGCGATGTTGGGTCCTTTATTATTACACAGTATACTTACCTCGGATCTCTCTGTCACACACTTCCACGCGCGTTGAAATTAAAATCTTTAAAATTCGCAAACCCCTAATAGGACCGGAATTTTCGCAGACAACCCTATATCAACGTGTTCGCAATTAAACAGCGCTTATGATGATATAAATTTTTTTAAATTATCCAATCCAGTGAAAGTAACTGGCATCGATATACCTGTGTTTACCTGACAACCCAGTAGTTCGCCCAGGTAAATAGTAGACAACCCAACGGCTGCACACAATTTTTTTATTATCCTGATGTTGCAACATTTAATTGAAAATAATTTTTCGAAAAATAATTAAAAATAGTCTGCCCAGGATTTTTTTAGCCAACCCATTTTTAATATGTTTTCTAATATACTAAATTCATGATAAAATATATTTCGTTCTATTATCAGCTCGGTGAAGGTCGATTTAGGTTCGGATCTTCTACTAATCGTTCAAGTTTGAACCCCCTGATTGGGTATAATTATGATATTGTTGAAAAGGAATATTATCAGATGAATTATGAAAATACAAAAATGGATATATATTTATATAAAGCAATACATTGAGAATTCGCATTCTCTATGTGATGAGAATATTTACTCCTTTTCAGTTTATTCAATAGAAAACAACTACTTTCCTGGCTATATGCCACGACGAAAAAGGGATGTTTCCATTAAAAAAAATAATCGATGACGTCACCACAACTACGCGGATGACGTTACAAACTCCGTATGTGTATCAAGAGGTGTCAATTTTAAATTAAAAATCGACCTGTCTCAGGATTTTTCTTCAAATTCATATGCGTTAGAGATAATGAATTTATTCCATACATTTCCACCATATTGTATATTAGAGCAAAAAAAACATACAGAGTGATTCAGGTTTTGAGGTACAAACTGAAATGGGTGATACAGGGTGATTCATTGGGAAATGTGCATACAGTACGTTTAGATGGAGGACACTGAGGTGCTTCTGAATAATCCATATTTCATGGGTCTTTCATTCTCTATAACCAAGATACATGGTGATTTATTGATTTCCCCCATTTTTTCAATTAATTCATAGCTTGTGTACATAACCACATTTTTTTTGATATTTGGTTTGTTATTCCAGGGCCGGCCTTGAAAAAATTGATAAGTATAGATTTCGAGTCGAAACAACCCCCTGAATATCAATAATTTGAAATCTCATTTGCAACATTGGGAAGAGCAGGAAATAATAAGTAAGACTGATTGTATTTGGTGTTTCTGCATACAACATTTTTACCTATCAACATGAGTCAAATCTAGAGGTTTCAATAATGAGGTGGCACAAAAAAAAGTTATTTGTTTTCCATTTATGATCCATAGAATCATCAACTATTTCTCATTCTCCTGATGCTTGGATCCCAATCTAATTGAAAATGAGAGGACATGCCCGTATTTGGGATAGATTATTAGACATACCACATGTTCATTATTATCAAATTTGTGTACAACACAAAACACAAGTACAAAGTGCAAACTCATCAACTACGTCAACATTGTACTCTAACATCTGCCAACTTGACAATTACAACGATTTGATGGGATATCAAACCGAATGTGTATGTACAGACTGATCATGCTCAAGCTAAAAAAATAATAACACAAGGATAAAGAAAATTCAAGTTTTTTTATTTTCTGTTTAACTTTTGAAATGTAGATATGTGACAACTTTATTTTTGTGTAAAACAAAGTTATGATTTTTTCGGAAAGGGCATTGTTCTTCATTTTCATAATTGTTGTTTTAAATGTAGTGCGATAAACAAATATTATGATAATGTTCTTACACATACACATACACAGGGCATTTAAAGTTAGTCATTGATAATAATAATTCATCCCAAATACGGATTTTTTTCTAGTTTTTCAATTGGGTCAGGACCCAAAAATTAGGAGAATAAGAAATAGTTGATGACTTTATGGAAACAAAATGCAAAACTTCCATTTGTGGACGACAAATTATTTTTTTTTTCAAATTTTGTGCCACCTCCTCATTGAAACCTCTAGATTTGACTGAAATTAATAGGTATAACCTTGGTATACAGGTTGTTGTTTCAACTCAAGACCTCTTTATTCATTTTTTCAAATCTGGCCCTGGAATAAGACTTTTTCATTATGTCAATCGTCACCACTATGGACAAATAACATGCAAACCAAATATCAAAAAAATGTATAGGGTGGTTCATGTTATGATTAATTGAAAGAATGGGGAAAATTAATAAATCACCCTGTATCTTACTCAAAGAATGATAGACCTATGAAATATAGATTATTCAGAAGCACCTCGGTGTCCTTCATCTACTATCACTCTATGCACATTTTCTATGAATCACCCTGTAGATCTCATCATTACAATCAAGAAAGTTTCTATTAACGATATCGATCAGTAGCGGATCTATAGGGGGTCAAAGTTTTATCAATTTTTCCCATTAATTAAAATATCTCGCCTACTTCTGTAGAAATTTGGTGTGGGTAATACTTTATAGGAATTCATCATTTCAAGCGTTTTAGAGATTTTTTAAATCTACGTTTTCGAAGGTATAGACTGCTTTATTCCCCCAAACTTTTTCGTAGTACGCCTCTCAAATTTTTCATTTACCAAATAGGGTGGATCGTTCAATTTAGAGGCTTTTATAGCTTCTCAATTTTTTTCCGAGAAACGAACTGTTTTCGAGATTGATAAGCATATCCGTTCTAAAACATGTTAATGTTATTTGTATTTTTCTCTTTCATTCTTGTACAAAATTAGTTAACAATAAGAATGCACAAAAAAATAATCACATTCTGCAAGAAGATTCTTCCGGGCAAGTTGAATGCTATTTTATTTTTTGATTTTTCGAAATAAATGATATTAAAAAAGATATTTGATGAGGAATATGGATTCAACTGGATGGGGTTCAACCAGTGGCTCAACACGAATTTTCCGCGTCGTCGTGGGTTTGCTCGGTTAAAAACAACCTAACCTTTTATTCCCTATATCCCTGCTTCTGATTCAGATTGAAATTTGCTACATTTTATTGCATTAAGCGAATCATAATAGGCAAAATTAACATGTTATTGCACGGATATGCTTATTTATCTCGAAAACGGTGCGTGTCTCGAAAAAAATTCAGATGCAGATGAAGTCTTTAAATTGAACGATGTACCCTATTTGGTAACTGGAAGATGTCAGACACCTACTACAAAATAATTTGTGGGGAATAATGAAGCCTCTACCCTCAAAAACGTATCATCCTGTGGATTTTAAAAGTCTTTGAAATATTGCATATGATGATCTTCTAGAAAGTATTGACCGCACCAAATTTCAAATTGATATCTTTTAGAAGTGAGCGAGATATCTCAATTAATAGAAAACAATTATTAAACTTTGACCCCCTGTAACTCCGATACTGATCGAGATCGGACGCATATTTATGCACACATTTTTAATCAAAATGATTTGCTTCATCACCCATTTCAGTTTGTACCTTGAAACCGGAATCACCCGTATAATTATCTGCCAATAGAAGATCAATTGTCTGAAGATATTCAAATATGAATTGAAACGGGCATTATTGCAGAAGGCATACTATAACCTACAGTAGTATTATGACATACTGCAATGAATTATACATACATAGTTTTTCACGCTGTGCGAACCACTATCCTATGTTTGTGATACCATTTTGTCCCATTTCATTCATGTTTGTTATAATGTTTAATACCATAATTATTAATGTAAAAACTTCACAAACGACGCTGTCATATCATAACCTACTTGATTACTTTTTTAAATTGATTTTATTAGCAGTTTTTTGTTTTGATGACAAAATATTGATCATCAAATATGCTGATATATTTTGTTTTGTTAGTCCATCTTTTTCTCTTCTTGTATTTCTGGGAACTCTAGGCAATACGGTCCCAGGGCCACTAAATAATTCAAATAAAACCTCGATCATTATCAGGATCACTAGGATATTGTTATTGTTACTGGAGCATCTTGCAGGTATTTAAGCATCAATAAGTGATTATTAGAGAACAATTACTAGTTACAAATCTGGTAGCGTCGAAATATGTTGACCTACTTTTTATGCGAAAGCCAGAATTCAGATAACTATGACTTTCGGTTCGGTACATGACGCTATTAAAAGTTCGAAGGTGCCGAATTTCATTATTGACAAAAATTTATTATCGATGAATTTAAATTACGAATGATTGCATCAAATACTGTTTATACACGGAATTATCAATATGGAGGTTTTTGGCGTGAATTAGATTAGCGTGTACAACCCCATTCTGATCACGTAATGAAGCAAATGAAGCAACTAGTACCTGCTATATTAATGATCAATTCGTTCTTATAAAAATATACAAAAACGTCAAATCAAATACGTAAAACCCATTAGGGACCTCTAGGGTCCCTTGATGTAAATTGACGTATTTGTCATCTTAAAAGGGTACGAGCAGATCCTTGTTTTCTCTCACTCTAAAGTGTTTGTGAAATAATTATATAGTTTCATCTTCATTCATTTCTGGGGATAAACACTAGATTTCTGACATTTGTGGTTTTTTAGGTTATATTGAGGACATTGGCGTATCATACGTAATTTCCACATGTAATTTCTCATTCAACTCTACATATTATATCCAAATGATGATGATAATTTTCAAGTTTTTGATTCTTCAACTCCAGCATAATCTTAGGTAGTACCTATCAATAAATGAATTTTGATTTCAGACTTAGCCTTATGGTTGAGAAATGGTGAAAAATTGTATGTAGGTATTCAAACTAATGTGCTCATATGTCATGCGTGCTGTGAATATTCATGTTGGGAATCATTTTTGCAGTTTTTCACGAACACTTGATATTTCCTGAACGTAGGTATAATTTTTTAAATTGTAGGGCATGCGCCTCTTCTTTTAATCCTTCGTTTCAATCAAAACTGTTTCTACTAAAATGCATTCAAAAACTTGTGGAGTGGATAATTATAGGTACAATGAGAACGTTTAATATGTGATTTCGTATTGGTTTTACCTCGAATATTTTGCTGATGTATTTACCAATTTTCGGTCACTGACTTTCCTTGTTCTTTCATTTGCATTTGATGGAAAGCTGACAAATTTAAATTTGCCATCCAACTGATTGATACAGTCTAACGCAGCACATTTTACCATCCTTCCAAAATAGAATTGAATAATGTCATTTTAAGATGAAGTATGCAATTAAGATTTTGTAAGATCTCTTTCAACGCCTATGAATGTGACGTGACAGCAATGTCATATCAGGGACGCCAATACACGAAACCAAAGTCACTAGATGATCAAAAGAGAAAGGAGCTATGATCTGTCCGTACTCTGTTAGATGACAAATACGTCAGTTTGCATCAAGGGACCCTAGGGAACTCTAGAATTCACTTTTGCTCTTTGTACAATCAATTATGATATTTTATAGAGGAGGAAGATAAGATGATCGGAAGCACGTTCAACAACATGGAATTTTTGAAGGAACTTTATTACCACATATATTCGAAGGGTGCCGCAGGATGTTCTCTATTTGAACTGAACAAAATGGTTGGAGTCGATAGGAACTCGTGTCGAATGGCCCTTAAAAAATTGACATCCAAAGGTGTCATAGGTGCTGAGAAAGTCGACATAGGAAGACAACGGTCCATGGTGTAAGTATAGTTGGTAATTCAAATTCGATCTCGAGAACTATACGAGATACAAAGATGATTAAATTAGGCCAAAGTTGCGCATTTATTCGACTAAAAATATGAAGATGGATAACATATGGCAGAGTGGAATGATATCAAAATCATTGGAAAAAGAGATAACCAAAAGAGAAAAATCAAGGAATCCGCTTGCATCATTCTGAACGGAGACAATAGCATTGTTTCCTGTTCTGTTGATATACAACATTGTATCCACTACTAAAATCTGAACTTGAAAATGGTAAATTCAGGATTAATCAATGAAAACATCCTGTAACTCATTTGTTTGCCAACATTACCATTTGTCACTGAAAAGTTTCAAAACCTGGAGACATTTCGTAAGAAAAATATTTTCCATTTTTTATCTTGAAAACGGGAGGAGATTAGTTCCCAAAACGTCCAAAGTTGAGTGAAAATTCGATATATTTTCTATATATATATTCCTCTTTTCCAAACCTTTTTCAAAACAAACTGTCAAGGACCAGGAACCGAATTTTTCTTTTAGGATCTTTGATAGGCAAATTTTTAAACGCAGTGGCATTTTTTTGGCAAAGCATCTGATTTGTCCTCACTACAGGTATATTGAAATAATACTCGTGTTTTCATTTTATAGAAACGAGGAGAGAAAATCCCAAAACATCGAGAATAATAAAAGTATGCAGTATTATACAAAAAAAAGTTTTTTATTTGTTGGAGAATTTCAAAATTGCCACTTCTTTCCTGCTATACTGTGACATTTTCAGATTCACCATGCTATTATTAAGAATATAACTTCATAAAAAAACCTCAAGTTGATGATGGTAGCGTAAAGTCGAAACGTCGGATAGTGAATCTGAAAACGTCATCTTATAGCAGGGAAAAGTGGCAATGTAAATGTGCTTTCTATTTTGATATGCTTCGACAAATAACGCAAAAAATATATAAATGATCTAACAAACTTTCTGATTCTTCGTATTTCTCCGGAAATACTCGTAATTTCAAATTATTGTACTCGACAGACATTTTCATTCACATTGATTCGCAACTCTACCCTAATTCAGCCATCTCTGTATCTCCTATAGTTTCCGAAATCCCAATGGTGGATCTCGAATTTCATATTCACAAATAAATGTTAGTTATTAGTTATCAAAGGTCGAACCCTTGATTATTTACATTTTACACAAACAAGATGTACCATCCTTATGAAAGCACTGGAACTTACAATTCTATACAGTAGGTGGCGACAAGATGGACTACTTTTTGTTGAGTAGAAATGTCACATCAGGGCCGGATTGGAATATTTCTTCAGAATATCAAAGTTAGTGATCTTCCTGCTTCAGGAAGAAGGATATTCCTAGTTCAGCAACTTGCAGATATGGAGTCTAAGAGTTCAAATTAATTTCACGCTTCGACATCAACAAAATCCTCATCGAAATATACAGTGTGACTCACTTCTAATGGAAACACCCCTGTATCTTACGTAATCGTTAGGTAAGGATCCTGAAATTCGCTGGAGCGATAGATATACCAAAAATGCACTCTATGACCAAGTGGGGTAATCTTCAGTGATATACACTGCTCGCCAACAGCCATGGAACCACCCCAATTTTCGGAAAATGATATTAGGAGTCAAAGTAGGTCGGAAATCACTTCAGATTCGGAATCTGGACGCCCAATTCACTAACTATTCATATTTTTCCTGGGAAATTTTCAGTTCTAAAAAATTAAATTTTGTCGCACTTTTTACGGAAGCACCCCCGTATCTTAAGTAATTGACTTTATCTTTGGACTTTCCCTTCCTCCTGCAAATTTCAGAACCCTACCTCAATAATTGAGTGAGATACGGGGGTGCTTCCATGAGAAGTGAGACAAAATTTATTTTTTCTGAGCTGAAATTTTTTTAGGAAAACTATGAATAGTTAGTGAAGTCCTGATTTCGAATCCGAGGTGATTTTCAACCTATTTTCACTCCTAATATCATTTTCCGAAAATTAGGGTGGTTCCATGGCTGTTGGCGAGCAGTGTATATCACTGAAGATGACCCAGCTTGGTCATAGAGTGCATTTTTGGTATATCTCTCGCTCCAGCAAATTTCAGGATCCTTACCCAACGATTACGTAAGATACAGGGGTGTTTCCATTAGAAGTGGGTCACACTGTATCTTTCGAATCTGAAGCCAGCCTGCTACAAACTTCGGAGCTCTCTATTGCTCCATGACTGAACACCATGCTAAAACGAAACTAACGCTACTAAAGGCAATGTTTAGCAAGATTACCATGAAAGGCACTATGGACTAAATTCTCAACAACTTTTTCAAAATACCTTCATCTCTTTATCTAACCCTACTTTGATGCCTCTTCATACTTTTTTTTTCAATTTGTCGCTATATCAATGATCACGTGACATTCACCCAGAAACTCGTTTCTTATACTTTGATAGTTTTTTTTTCTCATTCACAGTAACCGTTCGTCCCTCTTTCAATTAAATCCACATTGATTTTCCATCAATTTGAAAACTAAGATTCTGTAATTAACTCTATTTGGTACAATCTTGTTTACTTTAAATCTTCAGGATTATTTTTTAAGCTACAAAACAAAATCTTTGCAAAGGAATAAACAAGTGGGCTCGCAAACAGTTGAAACTTCTTTTAACGTCACTTCTATTGTAACAGCAAAAATGATCGAAAGGCAACGCACTGCTATATTGAAAAATGAATAAATCAAAGCAGAAGTTGAAGATAACAAACTTCTTAGCTGAATCAACTGGAAACACGACTTGCGAAGACATCTCCAAAACTCCGCAAATACTATTTCCGAATTTCTCACGAAAGTTCGATATAAAACATGAGGCAACACAGTTCCGTCTAACCTTGCCAAGAAATAATTTCGAGCTAACCTACAAACATTTCGATAATAATGGTCGCTTTGATACCAACAAAGTCCCGAGTAAAATAATTCCCTTGGTTCTCACGATGTTCTCTGAACATTACAGGATATCCCTTTTCGTGGGAACCAGAACATAAAAAAAGTCCTGAAGTTTTCTATTCCTTCGAGACCGAATACCTATGAAAAAAACTATTTTTACTAAAGGCAATGTTCATCAAGAAGGCAATATGAACTATATACTCTATGATTTTTTCAAAATACTTTCATCGAAATCTCTTTATCTTATTCCACTTTGTTGCCTCTTCCTACTATTTTTCGTTTCAATATTTCGCTATACATATAGGTGATCACGTCATATTCACCCAGATACTCGTTTCTAATACTCTGATGTAATTTATTTCTCTCATCCACAGTAAAAGTTCGTTCCACTTCCAATGAAATGTCCTACATATATTTTCTATCAATTTGAAAACTGATTTAAATTTCGGAAGTAAGTTTTTTTACAATATTGATTAATTTAGTATTATTTTTTCAGCTACAAAGCAAAAAGTTTGCAAAAGAGTGAACAAGTGGATTCGCAACCAATTGAAAGTTCTTCACACTCCACTTCTAGTATAACAGCAAAAATGATTGAAAGGCAACGAGCTGCTATATTGAAAAACAAACAAATCAAAGCAGAAGTTGGAGATGAAAAGCAAATTTCTTCGCTTAATCAACTGGAAACACGACTACCTAAAATGACTCCCAGGCTTATCAAAGTACAAGCACCGCAAATAATGACTTGCCCATTTTTAATTCCGAATTTCACACGACAACTCGATCTAAAACATGAGGCAACGCAGTTGAATCTCACTTTCCCAAGAGATTACATCAACCTAACCTACAAATTATTCTCTACTATTGGACGCTTCGACATCAACAAAATACTCAAAGAAATAATTCCTTCGAACCTGAAACCAGCCACTTTTACAAACTTCGAAGATTTCTATTCCTCCAAAATGGAATACGATCCTATAACAAAAATAATCCTACTGAAGGCAATGTTTAGGGAAATCACCGTGAAAGGCACCACGGCCTTGAAAAGCAGCGCGCGCAACCTGCCCTGCCGCATCGCCATCCCGAAGTCGAAGCGATCCATGACGTCATCAGAGGTAGATAATAGCTATTTATATTCCAATGGAGCAAAGGTATCAAACTTCTGCCGCGTGTGAAGTTTAAACACACATGGGAGAAAATGAACCTTTGCTCCCATGATATACAAGGTGTCTCAGAACAACGTACAATTCCACAGGGTGAACGAGTAACCAAAATAGGCCGATTGAAATAAACTTCTTCAATATTTCGAAGTTCTTGAAAGGTACTGTTTTCAACTTCGTAGGGCAATTTACTATAGGGAATGTGCATGGAAAATTTGTCCTACCATTTCAATCAATATACAGAGAGTTCGATATTGCGCATTCTCTTTGATAAACAATAATGTAACTTTTTTGGAGTACGTCACTAACCACATTTTGATATATCACCATTTTCTAACTGCAAATTTTTTTTACTATATAATCTGATACAGGTACGCACAAAAAAGTTATGACTTTCCAAAAGACTCAAAAGACATGTAGGGGGCGCCACCCCCACGAAAGAGACAACATAACAGAAAATTTGATATTGTCATTGAAAAAAACCCCAAGATACCGAATTTTATCCGAATATCACAATTATATTGAAATGTATTAACAAAAAACAAAAATAAGAATTCAACTTTTACACTCTGTATCTCAGAACCGAATAACTTTTGGACATATATTTTTCCGAACTTTTCATATTTTGACGCCAGCAACAAGCTCCTGAATATTCTACACGTACTTAAGAAACACCCTGTGTATCAAGGGAGCAAAGGTATCAATTTCCAGCCGCGTGTGATGAACCTTTGATCTCATGATATACAAGGTATCACAGAACAACATATCATGAATTCTAGAACTAGAGACCAAAATAGGCCGATAGAAATCAAAAATCAAATCAAAATTTATTCCTACACCCCATACATATCATTTTTTTTACACATAATTGCATAATTAAGTTTAATGTATAAGTAACAGTTAATTACATTTTTTTTCAAGTGATGATTCTGCTGGGAGGATACAACCTAGGTACGAGTACCTGTACTGTTGAAGTCCTTCAGCAGGACCATTTACATTTAGGAAATTGAGCTTCATTTTATTTTTTTCTCAGTCAAGAGTGAGTGGATGAATGGCAGGAAAAGAAATGGAATTTATGGTGTTGATTAATTATGGCAGTTTTTTTACGATTTGCGGTGGTAGTAATAATAGTAAATCAACTTAACACTTACACTTTTGATTTCATAAGTGCGTGTTCTTAGGGCACGGGGCCCTTCATTTTTAATGAAAACCCGTTTATTCTCATACAAAAATTTATTTGTTATCAATCACGATATTATGACAGACATCGGCTTCCTTTTTGAAAACATAATGTTCACCTCCATTAACTTTTAAAATACGGCTGAAGATGGACTTTTATAAGTCCGAAACATGTCCCTTCGATTGACTACATCATTAAATTCATTATACAGGGTGTCCCGAAATTAGCCTGCCAGTATTCACCGGCGGCTTCTTCGACCAAAAATAGGAAGAAAAGTTCCAATGAACTTGAGTCGAGAAATGTCTCCTAAGGAAGCTACGGCCCCCTGAAAGGGGGCTCCTGAAGATGATGTTTCTTGAATATTTCCGAAACGCCACGTGATAAAATGATGTAATCTGGTACAGGAAATAAACATTTCATGTCCAATGCGGTGAACATAAAATCATTTCAGGGTTCCATCCAGGAGTGTATTATACGTTGAATATTGCTCAACAATTTAATCTCGGATTATGAAAATCCACACCGTTTCACAAAAAAGGTGCTCTTGTTCCGCATCGATCAGATGTATCATTTTCGAGTGAAATCTATTTAAAAATAATGATGCTCTCACATCTTATGCATAACGTTGCCAATTTTCAAATCATAGTGGTTAAAATAAAATCAACTACTTTCTTTTCATCAAACAATCTAATAAAACACGAAAAATAGAAAAATGATGATGGAAAAATTATTTCAATTCTTGTGCATTTTTTTCCAGTTCCACTACGTCTCATTGCAATGTTATGCATAATATCTGAGATGTAACAATATTTTTAAACTGCTTTTATTCGATAACAATACATCTGATCGTCACGGAACATTAGTACCTTTTTTTGTAAAGAGGTGGAAATTTCAAAATTCGAGATTAAATTGTCGAAAAATATAAATACAATAAATTTTGAGCAATATTCAATGTAGTCCCACCCTGTATTATACACTCCTGATTGAAATAATTTTATTTTCACTGCATTATGGATGGAAAGTTTAGTTCTTGTACCAAATTGCATCTTTTTATCACATGGAGTTTCGGAAATACTCTAGAAATATCATCTTCAGGAGCCCCCTTTCAGCGGACCGTTGCCCCCTCAGGAGGCATTTCTCGACTCATGTTCATTGAAAGTTTTCTTTCTATTTTTGGTCCTTAAAGTCGCTGGTGAAGTTTGGCAGGCTAATTCTGACACACCCTGTATATTATTAACAGGGTGTTTCATAATTGAATGCTGATCCTAAAGGGAGATAATCCTTGGATGATTTTAAGACAAATTCTTTATGTGAACATAGGTCCGTAACAGCTTCGTTTCTGAGATACAGGATGTTGAAATTTAACAAAAAAATCAGTTTTTCCTCAATATCTCTGAAACCGCTCAGGCTTTTTTCTTCAATTTTGGTACATGCCAAGTATGAATAGAAATACATTTTTTCCATAATAAAGGATTTCTTAATTTCCATCAGTGGCGTCCCTGTTAACATACCCTGTCATATTTTTCATTAAAATAATGATACGCCACTGTCTTTTTTCCAAATAAATATTTATTTTGTAATCATCCTCTATCTTCTCATAAAAATGGTCTCTTGTCTTTTTTTCGTCCGCCAACGGTTATTGAGTTAGAAAATAAAATGCATTCATTTGCTTGTCCCTATTCGATTTTTACTCTTAGTCATAATTTCACAATTGTGGTAAGAAAAAGATCTAAGCAATATTTTTATAATTTTATGGTATTTATTTTTAAGTTTTTGTAATGAAGAAAAAAGCCAGAGCGGTTTCCGAGATATTGGGGAATAACTGATTTTTTTGTTAAATTTCAACATCCTGTATCTCTGAAACGAAGCTGTTACGGACCTATGTTCACATGAAGAATTTTTCTTAAAATCATCCAAGGATTATCGCCCTTTAGGATCAGCATTCAATTATGAAACACCCTGCATAATCATTATTAAAGTTGTGGAGATGACTTTGAGCTTTCCTTCCTCCTTTTAATATTAAGGTTATGGGCGACCACCCGGTGCGAGTGTTCCACAAGCAAGAGAACGACGTGACCACGGAGATCGTCGAGTCTACAGCCCCATCGAGAGCGCAGGCGTCGGAGGGAGGTCCTCCCCAGATGGATTTCATCTCGGATAGAGTGGCGAGCAGGACACGTTTGGTGATCGATGAGGTCCACAAGAGGAGGGTGTTCGAGGAGCCACACAAGTTGTTGAGAATCATCCAGGAGGAGGAGAAGAATGAGGGTGAGTTTGGGCAGGGCTTACTCTATCTCACCGGGCCGTAGGCCGTAGTCTATCCTCACTACCTCGATGCTGACGTCACACTAGTAGGTTGAGATTTCACATGATTTCATTTCTTTTTCCGAAATATTTGTTATAATTGAGTCTGTGTTAGATGATTTCATTACTACAAACAGAGATTTCAACCAAGCCACACGAACCAAAGCTGAGCAACTCTCTCGTCCGTCATCAGAATGTGATACAGGGCCTACTCTATCTCACCGGGCCGTAGTCTATCCCCTCTACTTCGATGCTGACGTCACACTAGTAGGTTGAGCTTTCACATCATTTCATTTTCCGAAATATTTGTTATAATTTATTTATTTATTTATGCATTTATTTATTCAGTCTGTTAGATGATTTCATTACTACAAACAGAGATTTCAACCAAGCCACACGAACCAAAGCTGAGCAACTCTCTTGTCCGTCATCAGAATGTGATACAGGGCCTACTCTATCTCACCGGGCCGTAGTCTATCCCCTCTACTTCGATGCTGACGTCACACTAGTAGGTTGAGATTTCACATGATTTCATATCGGTGTGTTCGTAATTGAAAAGTTATAGCTCATTTACTTTGAAAATTATAGTAGAGTTTAAACGGGATCCTATCGTGCTATCCCGTGGGCACTTTGTTGCTAAAATGTAAAATCGATTTTTTATCATTCCGAAGATCATTGCAATGCAAAATCACTTGGTCGTCCAAAAATCGTAGTTGGAGGGGAGTGGGGGGAGCCTTTTTTTAAAAAAAAGCCAATTTTTTTTTTCATCGGTTTTCAGATCTAAGATTTGAGATAATCCATTCCTCAAATTTGCATACCCATCCGGATATCAGAAATATTTTTTTTCAATTTATAAAAATACGTCGCAGCATTGTTGTATATGGAGCGCCTTCACACAAAACCGCTTGCCCTGAACACCCATATTTTTAAAATCATTTAACTCGCTCTACTTCGAAAAGTATTGGGTCTAGCAAAAAAAAGCTTTCTATAAACGTTAAAAACCAAACATCAGAGAACATGTTGGTTTTTTTAGAATTTTGATTGGATAATTGGTTCACGAGAAAATTGAATAAATCGAAAGGCATGTCGCGACGAACAGCGGCGAGCGCAGAGATACGAGGAAGGGCGAGATTGCTATGCCTGTGTCAACCGAAAATCCACTCTACTGATAGCGATGTTGGTACGGTCGATTTTACCGTGACTTCACTGTTTTGTTGTAAATTCGAATGCATTGTTCTGGTAGCGCGGATTCCACTGAGATTACTAGTGATGAGTGATAAAGTTCTCGTCTATAAATCATATTATTAAAAGCGAATAATAACTTATTGGTAAGTTAACAATATTTAGAACTTACTTAGTGAGTATTATGTACAGTTAGTATTTTTTTTGTATCCTCTAGAAATGGATTCAACGAACAGCAGCAGCTCTGACAGTGAACTTGAGTCGAAAATCAAACCAAGACGTGCTTCTTTTCGTAAAACTGACAATGGACAAGACGTTTTTATTCAAAATGTGTGTCTCATTTGTTTGGAAGGAGGAAAGCTGGTTATCTCTCATGAAAAATAAAAAAAAAAACTTTCATTGAATGCACAAAAGAACGTATGACAAATTGTCATGATGACAAATATATGCGGCATATATTCTCAAAGTTTGATAATTTAGAAAACCATAGTTTTTTTAAAATGACCCAAAAACTGTTATAAATCGTATACGAGCTCAAAGAACATTGCCTCGTACAAGTCACAAAATAACAAACTGACAGCTGATTTCCCAGTAGATTTTTGTATATAGAGCAGATATTTTTCAAAACCGTCCCTTGCGGACACCTTTTGATTCACAAAAGTGCGTATTCTGTCAGAAGCGATCACATAATCAAAAACTAAGCCAAGTTATGACTCATAATATGCAAGTAAAAATAAGAACAATATCACGAAGTCACCCTCTGTTTTTTGCGAGAACTGGAGACAACGACTTAATTGCCTCGGAAATAAAATATCATGCCGCTTGCGTTTCAACAGAATTACGCAATCTCAATAAAAAATCGGTTAGAAATACTAATATTGAAAAAACAGACAATGAAGCATTAGAGAAACATTTTGAGGAAATAGAGAAGGGTTTGAAAAAAGGTAAAAGATACAGCACAAAATCAATTGGCGAAAGATATCGTGAAATTAGTGGCATTGACGACATGAGTGAAAAACAAATAGTAAAAAAAATTAAATACCATTTTGGGGATGATGTTGAGTCAATAAGGTCTCCTAGGCAAAACGAGCCCACAATATTCTTGAAGAAGTTTTCAAAAGAACAGGCAATTGAGACAATCGTGCAAAACCACGACGAATCTGTCGGTCCCAGTTTCAGTTTTGGTGCATCGGAGAAACACATTCTAGTAAAAATCTGCCAAACTATCCGAGGTGAGATAAAGAAGATGTCGACTGGGTCCGATTTAAAAAAAAAATGATGTTAGAGACTACAAAAAGTATATTCCTGAAAGCTTGTACTACCTTGTTAACCTTATTGTCCGCAATGAAAGTATGAGAATGAAAAAGAAACTGAAACTTTTGCACGATTGTCTCAATTGCCTGTTCTTTTGAAAGCTTCTTCAAGAATATTGTGGGCTCGTTTTGTCTAGGAGACCTTATTTACTCAACATCATCCCCAAAATGGTATTTAATTTTTCTTACTATTTGTTTCTCACTCATGTCGTCAATGCCACTAATTTCACGATATCTTTCGCCAATTGATTTTGTGCTGTATCTTTTACCTTTTTTCAAACCCTTCTCCATTTCCTCAAAATGTTTCTCTAATGCTTCATTGTCTGTTTTTTCAATATTAGTATTTCTAACCGATTTTTTATTGAGATTGCGTAATTCTGTTGAAACTCAAGCGGCATGATATTTTATTTCCGAGGCAATTAAGTCGTTGTCTCCAGTTCTCGCAAAAAACAGAGGGTGACTTCGTGATATTGTTCTTATTTTTACTTGCATATTATGAGTCATAACTTGGCTTAGTTTTTGATTATGTGATCGCTTCTGACAGAATACGCATTTTTGTGAATCAAAAGGTGACTTGTACGAGGCAATGTTCTTTGAGCTCGTATACGATTTATAACAGTTTTTGGGTCATTTTAAAAAAACTATGGTTTTCTAAATTATCAAACTTTGAGAATATATGCCGCATATATTTGTCATCATGACAATTTGTCATACGTTCTTTTGTGCATTCAATGAAAGTTTTTTTTTTGATTTTTCATGAGAGATAACCAGCTTTCCTCCTTCCAAACAAATAAGACACACATTTTGAATAAAAACGTCTTGTCCATTGTCAGTTTTACGAAAAGAAGCACGTCTTGATTTGATTTTCGACTCAAGTTCACTGTCAGAGCTGCTGCTGTTCGTTGAATCCATTTCCAGAGGATACAAAAAAAATACTAACTGTACATAATACTCACTAAGTAAGTTCTAAATATTGTTAACTTACCAATAAGTTATTATTCGCTTTTAATAATATGATTTATAGACGAGAACTTTATCACTCATCACTAGTAATCTCAGTGGAATCCGGGCTACCAGAACAATGCATTCGAATTTACAACAAAACAGTGAAGTCACGGTAAAATCGACCGTACCAACATCGCTATCAGTAGAGTGGATTTTCGGTTGACACAGGCATAGCAATCTCGCCCTTCCTCGTATCTCTGCGCTCGCCGCTGTTCGTCGCGACATGCCTTTCGATTTATTCAATTTTCTCGTGAACCAATTATCCAATCAAAATTCTAAAAAAACCAACATGTTCTCTGATGTTTGGTCTTTAACGTTTATAGAAAGCTTTTTTTTGCTAGACCCAATACTTTTCGAAGTAGAGCGAGTTAAATGATTTTAAAAATATGGGTGTTCAGGGCAAGCGGTTTTGTGTGAAGGCGCTCCATATACAACAATGCTGCGACGTATTTTTATAAATTGAAAAAAAATATTTCTGATATCCGGATGGGTATGCAAATTTGAGGAATGGATTATCTCAAATCTTAAATCTGAAAACCGATGAAAAAAAAAATTGGCTTTTTTTTTTAAAAAAGGCTCCCCCCACTCCCCTCCAACTACGATTTTTGGACGACCAAGTGATTTTGCATTGCAATGAGCTTCGGAATGATAAAAAATGGGTTTTACATTTTAGCAACAAAGTGCCCACGAAAATCTATTCTAGAAGCCTTTTGCCAGTCTATTTACTCTACTATTAGAAGCACACTCAATCGGGACGAATTGATCCCTGATGAACTACCCAACTTTCGGTGAAAAAATAAATTCATTAGTATGAATCAGTACCGATTTATGATGTAAAGAAATTCAATTTTGATGAAAATCAGGACATTGTACTACGGAATACTATTTTTTGTCACTTTGGAATCGGTTTAAAATCAAACAGACTGAGTATGTCAAACCAAGATGATGAATCAGTTAAATAGTGAGAACATTATTGAGGTACCTACAATGAGTCCGGAATAAATTATATGTAAAGAGCGCGTGAAAATTTGTCTAGTATTATACGTACCTAATTTCCCCGTATTAACGATTTCGCGGTAATTCCCTAAAGGTAAAGGACAATGCACGTTTTATTACTCATGTTCCAGTTGTGGGTCTTTTGATATTTTCAAAACTGTATTGAATATTGTGTTGAATAATTAAGTATTACATATGAAATATATCGGGATTCAGCCAAATAATAAGAAAAGAAGAATCATCAGACTTTCCGGATGAATATGAAGCTTTGAGCCCATTTTTTAGTTAGTGATATAAGTTATATTGAAATGATCAAATATCATTAAAGGTACATGTTTCGGGCTTTTATAAGCCCATCATCAGCCGATAATTACTTCAAAGTTAAAGGTATGGAAGTGAAAATAGTTGAAATTCAAATAAAGTAGACAATGATAGAGCAAACAAAGGTGGAATGTTCCATGATTGTTTGTGTAAAGTTCGTGTTTCTTTCAAGCATAACAATTTTTTATAATAGTTATTAATGTACCAAGGTCGAAACACTGTCTATTATAGTCGAGTCTGCCAATTGATAGTCGAGGCTAGCGATCAGGCGAGACCATAGACAGTTTTTCCCCGAGGTGCATATTACATTTTTTCATCGACCTCAAACACTTATATTCACATAACGGTCCTATTAACACGTGAAATCTATCAGATTTCATGAATAATCAATTTGACAACAACAAATGACAGTCGTTGTCAACTCACTCTCCGCGTGGACCAGGATTGCCAGTTGGATTTTTATTCCATCAGTAAATACCTTGTCAAAAATTCAGTAGATTCCAATAGATCTGTTGAAGATCTATTTTATGCTATACGAATTCCAAGAAAGGATAATGAAATAAACCTATGAAGTCAAAAACATTATGTACTTTCAGTAGTAAAAAGAAAAGTCACCTAGTTCCAACAAAATATAAACAAACAAAACGAACATTCTCATGCAAAAATAACCATATTCCTAATTCTCAATTCAAGAAAACACGAATATCACAAAATACATCAACATAGATACTTATGAAAATTGAGTATATAAAAAGCAGAAACGAATAGTAAAAATGAACAACAAAAATACAAAACAAATAAAAAAATTAAACGTAAGAAACAAACTGTTATAACAGAGGTATATAAAAAATTGATTTGATCTGAATCAGATAAAGTATTGTTGTTGTAACTTTTTGATGAAATAGGATAACTTATTTGGTAATGACTATCAGAGTGCACAAAAACTCGGTGAAAATGTAAATGTGAAAATATCTGTGTTAATTATTTATTGTATTGATAACAACTGAACTAAATAACATTCTCATCTGCATGGCATAACATAAGAACAAATACATGAAAACATCATCAATCTTTGATCTTCTCAGCAATTTTTGGTTTATACTCATCATTAGTACCTACTTATATGTAAATTTTTTACTTATTTTGTGAAATTAATTTAAACAGAGCGTGCCAAAATAATATGCAATCCATAAGTGTATGTGATTAACTGAAGATCAATAATAATAAATAAGTGTCAAAATATGTTTCACTTCATTATGAAATGTTTCAGTAGATCAGTAGATCAATATGCAAATCAGGAGATCAACTGAAAATTCAGTAGAACTGGCAACCCAGCAGCGGAAGAAAAGTGTCTGCGGACGAGAAGTACTTGCCTTCGGAAAAAGTCGGTTTTTCGTTCGGAAATTAGAACGTAAAATGTGATTTTTCGTAGAGGTCGACGAAAAAATAATTGTCAGAGGGCCGGGCCCACGTGCCCTAAAATCACTGAAAAGTGGCAATTACCCCGGATAATATTAAACTATTGAAAGTATGATATGGCTTGGGAATTATTTTTATGTACGAATAAAGGAATTCTCGATAGATTGTATGGAGCACTCATCAAAACGTGACACTTTTTTCACTTTTTGAAGTCTATCTTACATCTATTCGTTCTGGCAGTGCTATCTCCGTTCTGCAATGCAATTACTGCTGTAAGTTTTCGATAATTGCATTGCATTTTATTTAATGAGGGAAATATTCGCCGCTATCTCAGAATCGGTTAGAGTTAACGAAGTGCGGTTTACAGGAATCCATATGTTTCACAAAAATCATGCTTTAGACTTCTAGATACGCTTTTCTTGTCGTTTTCTAGAAAATTATGTGAAACTGACAAAATCAATCAATTTGGGACACCCTGTACAGAGTGCGCGTCTTTAAATGGAACCCCCCTTTACTCTTTTGTTTTCAGAGATGTGGAAAAATGTTGAATTAAAAAGTTCTTTGAAGGGACCCAAACTTTAATTTCGCGAGGTTGCTTCATTTACAGGGTCATGCGTTTTTCCGGAAAGGACATTTACTTTGTTTTTTCAATGGAACAGCCTATATATTTTCTGACATGTCGATATAGCCTGTTTTGCTGATTCCAAAAATATACAGAGTGACCCATTTGAAAGCGGGCCACCCCTGTATCTCATGTAATCGTTGGGTAAGGATCATGAAATTTGCTGGAGCGAGATATATACCAAAAATGCACTCTATAACCAAGTGGGGTCATCTTCAGTGATATACACTGCTCGCCAACAGCCATGGAACCACCCCAATTTCCTGAAAATGATATTAGGAGTCAAAATAGGTTGAAAATCACTTCGGATTCGGAATTAGGACGCCCAATTCACTAACTATTCATATTTTTCCTTGAAAATTTTCAGTTCTGAAACATTAAATTTTGTCGCACTTTTCATGGAAGCACCCCCGTATCTCACGTAATTATTGAGGTAGGGTTCTAAAATTTGCAGGAGGAACGGAAAGTTCAAAGATAAAGTCAATTACGTGAGATACGGGGGTGCTTTCGTGAAAAGTGCGACAAAATTTAATTTTCCAGAACTGAAAATTTTCAAGGAAAAATATGAAGAGTTAGTGAATTGGGCGTCCTGATTCCGATTCCGAAGTGATTTTCAACCTATTTTGACTCCTAATATCAATTTCCGGAAATTGGGGTGGTTCCATGGCTGTTGGCGAGCAGTGTATATCACTGAAGATGACCCCACTTGGTCATAGAGTGCAATTTTAGTATATCTCTCGCTCCAGCAAATTTCAGGATCCTTACCCAACGATTACGTAAGATACAGGGGTGGCCCGCTTTCAAATGGGTCACTCTGTATATGAGTTGCATATTTGGATGAAGAATAATTGAGTTATTGATTATCTCAAAGTTTACCAAAATTCCGAATCTTCCATTGATGATATGAACTGAAGGTTCATAATGCGGTATTTTGGTAAATTTTGATCATCATTAACTCAACTATTTTTCATCTAAATATGCAACTCATATATACAGGGTGTCTGTAAAAGGTTGGGACATGGCACGGCGGTGGACTCCTGGGATTAAAACAAGCTGATTTAGGCCAACTTACCTATATCCAAAATCGTCTCGTTGAGTTGGTACAAAGCGTTGAAGTTTTTTTGGAAAAAAATAAGTTTTCTCATAAAAAGAGTAGGCTGAGATTGATTCTCATAATTTTTGGCATGGCATGTCTGTGGCTGTAAGTCACGTTTTGAGATGTTTTTGATTATCATCAGTGACCTGCAAGTGTTTCAGACAACCATGTTGCCGTACAAATTTGGTGATAACTTTTCAGAGGTCAGGCTGGAAACTTCCAGATTTTTTTTTCAAGAAAGATATTCCCTTCAGAAATATTTTTTGAAACGTGTTGATTTTTGATAAGTCTCGGGGTTCATTTGCAAATAAATAATTTCTGATCTGATGCATCCTGCGCATTTTTGAAAATTAATCTGATTAGTCGGACTGTTTATTGATCATGGCTACAATGTATTTTTATTGTGAACAAACTGATTTGTTGCTGGTCCTCGCGGGCTTTACTAGAACTCTCGCTTTCCAAATTTAGTGATAATTATTCAGCACCTAAGGTGGAAACTTTAACGCCTTGTACCAACTCAACGAAACGATATTGGATATGGTTAAGTTGGCTTAAATCAACTTGTTTTCATCCCAGGAGTCTAAAGTCAAGCCATGTCCCAACCAGATTATTTTTCTGAAAAATGCATAAGATGCCCCAGATCAGAAGTTATTCATTTGCAAATGAACCTCGAGACTTATAAAAAATTAACACGATACAAAAAATATTTCTGAAGGGAATCTTTTCCTGAAAAAGAAAAACTTGAAGTTTCCAGTCTGACCTCTGAAAAGTTATCACCAAATTTGTATGGCAACATGGTTGTTTGAAACACTTGCAGGTCACTGATGATGATCAAAAACATCTCAAAGCGTGACTTACAGTCATACTCTTTTTATGAGCAAACTTATTTTTTTCCAAAAATCTTCAACGCCTTGTACCGACTCAACAAGACGATTTTGGATATAGGTAAGTTGGCCTAAATCAACTTGTTTTCATCCCAGGAGTCCACAGCAGAGCCATGTCCCAACCTTTTACAGACACCCTGTATATAAGAAATCAGAAAAAAGGCTCTATTGACTAGAGTCACTGGATGGTATTAGTTTGATAAGAGTTCGGACACAGCTGAACTTTTGTCCTTTTCTATTTTCTATAATACAATGGTTTAGGTGAATAAAAGAATAAGACATATATTCTACTATTTGTCTTTTCAATTTCCCTAGTAGTGCCTGATTGTCAGATACGATTTTAGAGGTTATATTTTCTGTCAAATCAATCATAGCCGTAGATGGACAATGGGTATAGGGTACAAACACCCACTTCAATTTATAGTGATACACTTCTAACAGAACAACTGTTATATAAATGAAAAGAATGCATGTAACAACATTTTAATATAAGAAAATATACACATATGGATAAACTTATAGCTATAATTCCTTATTATATGTGAAACTGTACTCCAGTGATGAGTATAAAACATGAAGTTATTTATATTAAATTAAAGGTAGATATTCTCAATATACAGGAAGTAACATCAGTACTTTCAAGTGAAGTATTCCTGGGACAATTATAAGAAATAAAGTCTATATAAGCTTGTGTCCGGATGTCCGGAAATGCTTCATTTCGTAGATACAGAGTGCTGAAATACAGAGAACAAATCATTTTTCGATAAACATTTGATAGGAAAAAAGTAGTTTATTTTGACGAGACCGGTTCAAGTTTCGTTTAGCTGAAATCAGTTATGGAAAATTTGTTGCTATGGCAACCATTGTCATGGTTACAGGTAAACAGAGAAGAAAATCCCGTGGTGAGGAAATGCGTGGTTGCCAAGTTGTATCGAGTTCAGTTTGGCTGAAATCAGTTATGAAAAAACTGTTGCTATGGCAACGATCGTTATGGTAACGAGTAAACAAAAATCCGATTCCAGTGGTGAGGAAATGAGTGGTTGCCAAGTTGTATCGGGTTTAGTATAGCTGAAATCAGCCTCAAATTTTGTTTTACAAAAGTTCTTGCTAGTATTCAAACAATAACTTGATTCGAATAAATACCCTTCTTATCAATTCTTCGAAGACTTTTCGTCGTTGATAAATTCCCAAAATTACTACTCCTCTGACTATCATATATGGAAATAACGTCAGGAAAACATAGGCTTTGTTATTGAACAGAGCTAGACAAAATAGCGAGCGACAAAATGGTGCGGAACAATAAATAGCGCATAAGGAAGGATACTACTTTTTCTAAACAATCTAACCTAACTCGGCTTAAATGAACCTTCTTAGAAAAAATATATTCTTCATCATCGATCAGATTTGGAAGCAAGGCATCGTTCGTGTGTGTTTGAAGACTGCATAGAAAAAGACACTACTTTTTCCAAACAATCTAACCTAACTCGACTTGAATCAACCTTCTTTTTGAAAAACATATATTTTCCAACATCGTTCAGATTTGGTAGCAAGGCATCGTTCGTGTATGTTCGAAGACTGTTGCTGAATCAAAATGTGCGCGTGAAGAAAGGTATGGGAGAATCGAAATGAAGGCAAATGGAAATGTGGGTGGGTCTAACGAGATGTTTCCATCTGTATTAGATAATCAGTACCTGTAGTCTCTCTTCCTATATCCTGCGCGATACCTCGTAATGAATATTCCAAAATGGCTCTGTTTCTTTTTGATTTTGTCGAATAGCTCGGCACGCGAAGGATGGTTACATTGAAGAGTGTTTTTGAAATTGATGAATAAAGCAATAATTCTCCGATACAACTTGGCAACCACGCATTTCCTCACCACGGAAATCGGATTTTTGTTCACTCGTTACCATGACTATCGTTGCCATCATGGCAATAGTTTTTCCAAAACTGATTTCAGCCAACCTAAACCCTATACAACTTGGCAACCACGCATTTCCTCGCCACTGGAATCAGGTTTCTGTTTACTCCTTATCATGATGATCGTTGCCATGGCAACAGTTTTTCCATAACCGATTTCAGCTATACTAAACCCGATACAATTTGGCAACCACGCATTTCCTCACCATGGGCATCGGGTTTTTGTTTACTCGTTATTATGACGATCGTTTCCATGGCAACAGTTTTTCCACAACTGATTTCAGCTATACTAAACCCGATATACAACTTGGCAACCACGCATTTCCTCACCACGGGAATCGGGTTTTTGTTTACTCGTTACTATGACGATCGTTGCCATAGCAACAGTTTTTTCATAACTGATTTCAGCTAAACGAAACTTGAGCCACGAGACCTACCAAATACTTGGTTTTGTAAAGTTCTCAGCAACTCCACTTAGCGCCCTAGGAGCTAATAAGTAATATGGATCGATATTGAAAATATATCCAAAACATTAACCTCCAGCGTAATTAAGGCCCTTATAATAATTCCCTTGATACATAAATAACTATTCACTTTCCACTGTTGAATTTTAAATTTGGTCGCCACCAAAAACGCCATTCAATAATATATCACTCTGTAGTTTACTTGCTTTTCTTAGTTTCGTTTTCAAATTCTCAATTTCATTATGTAATTTTGCGATCATTTCCTCTTCTCCATGATCATTTCGTTTTGTATTTTGTGTGATGATAATAATGGAATTTTGTTCTCGAAATCGCCTGCTTTGTAAATTGATGGAACAGCAGTTTCTCACAAACAGATTTTGAAATCTTCTGTTTGAAGATGGTCCTAAAATATAGTTTCATTCTAATCAGATGCTGTTATAAAAAGTGAATTTCAATGAGTACCTCACAAATTTCGCTCGTCTTCAAATTGATTTTGCATCCATCAGGCCATTTCATATCTTCCTTCCATAAGCGAATGGTTGATATTTGTTTCGGAAAATTGAATAAATGATATCCATTTTCTTCAGAATTGGCAGAATTTATTACACAGCAAGTAATTTCCATAGCTGCTTTCATCTCGAATGTATAATTATGAAATTTTATTTCAATTCTGACGTTTATAAAATGTATTGTCAAATTCAAACAATTTTGCATGGAAAAGCGCAGGACGACTATGGTGCTCTTGTCACAATGCAAGGTTTGAAACTTAATAAATCTAAACATTCAAAAACCCTAACCGTTGTCATTTCTGTGTCCGAACTCTTATCAAACTAATAACATCCAGTGACTCTACTATTGACATGTCGTAAATTATATAGGGTGTTCCCTTGAAAAAATCAAAGTTGATGTCCTTTCTGGAAAAACGAATGACCCAGTATATGAAACGATTTCACGAAATGAAGGTTTGGGTCGTTTGACACAACTTTTTCATTGAACATATTTTCATATCTGTGAAAACAGAAGAGTTAAGGGGGGATTCAATTTTGAGAGACGCACCCTGTACATCATTTAATAATATAAAGATGCAGATGTTCAAATTGTTTTATGATTCAACGTCTAAAACATCGGACAGTGGTTTGGAGAAACGTGCACATTTCTTGAACGGACACATAGGATTTGCGACTTTTGTGAGCCCATGCAACGTTTCGTCCGGTTTCTCCTTCAAATAGAACGAGTAAAACGACGTCGGAGCAGAGGAATACAGAGGATACTTCTTGTACAACTCCGGTTGTCTGGTGTAAAACTCTTGATCGGTCTCAAACCCGGAAGCGTTGAATTTCCCATCGTACTCAGTGCAGTACTTTTCCACAGGAGGTGGGGCGTTTCTTTCTCTGATCACTTCGTTTGCTGCTTCAATTTCGAGTTGCTTCAATAGCAGAGCTCGCCTTTGTCCCATGGAAGGTTTTTCTTCGCTGACTGGTTGGAGGTACGTCGATTTCATTGTAGAGCAAATGGATTCTCTGGGTTTTTTGTAAGATCCATCTCTGATGAGCCATTTCCTGCTGTCTCCTTTGTATTTCTCGACCCAGCATTTTTCGTTTAGGCTGTCGTTATCGCTTATTTCTTCTTGTTCGGCACATTTATTGGTATGGTCCATTTTCGATAGCAATTTTGGTTGTCAATATGATGATGGGTCGATACAGTTTCCTTGGAAACAAACTTGCCAGGTTAATAAATCAATAAATCTCGGTTTCTCTACTGGGTGTATCATTTATATTGTTGTAACTTATTGATTCCTAATTGGAGGGATTGTTATATACAATAAATCTGTTTATTCCATTTCATATCGACCTAGGCGATTATAAAATGACTGGTTGATACATTGTTTTTTACCGGTCAGCAGGGTTATTATAATATATCTATAGGGGCAGGGTTACTGCATAAAAGAGCTTTATGACTGCGCGGGATACATGGGTGAGGTGACGTAAGAGGGCGCACTGCTACCAACGAAATTTTTGAAAAATTTAATAAAACTGTTGAAAAGGAATATTCTCAGATAAAATTATGAACATACAAAAATGGATATATATTTATATAAAGCAATACATTGAGAATTCGCATTCTCTATGTGATCAGAATATTTACTCTTTTTCAGTTAATTCAATAGAAAACAACTACTTTCCTGGCTATATGCCACGACGAACATTGAATTATATCTATTGAACACATACGATAAGAGTTTGAAAATAAAATATAAAAATTTCTGAAATTGAGAATTTGCATTCTCCTTCAGACAAAAATAGGTATATACACACATCATTCTGAATATTCAACAGAAAACAACTACTTTCCTGGCTATTTGCCTCGTCGAACATTGAATTATATCTGATGAACATTCAAAAGGGGAATATGAAAAATGAAGAATAAAATCCTCCGAAATTGAGAATTGACATTCTTCTTCAAATCGGATGAATAATATGATGAATAATGATCTAGAAATATGACTTACCAATATATTCAGCATTGAAATGAAAATTGGAATGTATAGGAGAAGTATACTGGCATGAACTCTGATCTTGAGGTTAAGTATATGAATTCTTATGATTCCCTGTTGATTCAATGGGTTGTGGATAAGACAATAATGACATTTTTTTAAAATGAATGGAACGAAACGTGTTGTGAAGACTGAAGAGATGATGATAATATGAGTGCCAAATAGGCTTTTATATCAGTTATCACTCATTTTCTGAAAACATACATATCAGAGATCAGTGGATGAGTTTTTTCTAGCAACCAGAGAATTGAAAAGAAATCCCCAATCTAGAATTTGATCTATTCATCTAGTTACAGGTAATATCCAAAAGGAAAGAAAGAAAATACTTCAGAAGAAAACGGTAAAATATTATGATGGAATAAAACTTCTTGTAAAGAGATATTGTCATAGAAACAAAACAAGTTGACCAAGTTGAGTGAACACAATAGAAAAGGCCCAATATATTCCAAGGTTGGCTTTTCTGTTTTGCCCTCATGTGAAGTCACAAGAAGTCAAGATGGCGATTATGCTGTAACCCAGTGCCTATAGATATACATGGTGTAACTAAATAAGTGTAAAACATTTAAGGGGGCGATTCCTCAAAAAAAGATACCATCTTCCATTTAGAGAAACTTCATCGAAGCATCCTGTTAAGTATTGTATCTTTAATTATAGTTCATACAGTATAAACCAATTTTGGAATCAGGATAGTATTCTGTTGTTGCTTAGTACCGATTCTTATTTAAAACAAGATTCTTGGAATGCATGTCATTGAATGATTTTGGTAATTTTGTACATGAAGAAATAAATAAAGAATATTGTTATTTCCTGAGTTATTCAGTACATTACACATCCCATGCTAAGATACAAAAAAAAATTCTTTAACCATGGTTTTTTCACAAGCACTAAAAAAGTTACGGTATTGAAATTGACCTGACATTTTCTACTACCAAAAAGACCCTTAGCCAGTAATTTATTTGCTTCACCCCATGGTTTAATCCCTTTAATCATTTAACGCAGGTAGTAACTACAAAATGACTGCCACTGCGCATATGATAGTGAGTACATTACTAGCCTACAAAACACAGCTGAAAAACTCTGAAAGAGAGCTGATGGGCGGTGCCTGAAAAGGATGTTAGCCAGCTCTCTTAAGCGAACCACATCAGTCATTGAAAACACTTGGGGTTGGCAAAAAGGTCCCATTGGGGACTAGTTGCTGACGTGGAAACGTCCCCCACCAGTACCAGTACCAGTACTACAAAATGACAATAAATCCAGTTCGAATTTATGACGATGTATGTCTATAGTTGATCGTAACATATTTTTATGCTGCCAACTGGTTTATTTTGGGCAAAAAATTCAAGGGACATTTTTTGTTTAGAATGAAACAGGCTATCGGAATTAAATTTCAAAATGGTAAACAAACGATGTATGTCTATAGTTGATCGTAACATATTTTTTTGCTGCCAACTGGTTTATTTTGGGCAAAAAATTCAAGGGACATTTTTTGTTTAGAATGAAACAGGCTATCGGAAATAAATTTCAAAATGGTAAACAAATAATAAGACAAAAAGTTACATTGGAAATAAAATTCAGCGGTTCCGTTTTCCACCCCTTACCATGGGGTAAACCAAATAAATTACTGGCTAAGTGTCTTTTTGATAGAAAATGTCGGGATTATTTCAATACTGTAACTTTTTTAGTGCTTGTGAAGAAAATTGTTGAACAAATTTTATGTATTCCCTTCAAGGGGCTGTGTCTTAACATGAGATGCTCTAATGAAGTTTCTTTATATGAAAGATCTCATCTATTTTTAGATGAGGAATCAGCCCCTCAAATGTTTTACAATTATTTAGTTACACCCTGTATAGTAACCATACCAAACAGTAAAAAAGATATCGACGTGTAGGTATACAGTAGCGCAAATAAATCAATACAACTATGGTTCACATATTATTATGACAGATATGGTGCATATATGTCACATCTCTCCCCGTGAATTTATATGTTTATATTTGCATATAAATATATATTATATTAGTTTTAATGAGCCAATCGATTTTTTTTATCGCTTGGAGCGCACGAAAGGGAATCCCTGTAATGTTCAAAGAACATCGTGCGTTCCTAGGGAGGATAGGGATAGGAGGTAGGTATTGGAATTTTTTTTTGAACTTCTGAAGATTATATGTTGTTGGGAAATACTTCCTCAGGTAATGAATTCCAGAGCCTAGTCGCTCTATGGATGAAGGAGTTTTGATAAAGTGCTGTTCGACATCTTTCGAGGTTGTCTAGTTCCTCTGACTGGTATTGCTAGGGAAGGGATGATAGCAGAGATTTCCGAAGCACATTTCCCGTGGAAGTATCGATAGAAAAGTGAAAGGTTGCCGACCTTTCTACGGTGTTCCAATGATGTGAAAGAGTGAGTGAGTGAGTGTGGCGTCACCCACCAGGCGGATGGCTCTTCTCTGGATGGAATCTAAGAGCATCAGCGTATGTTTTGGTGCTGAACCCTATATGTGGGAACAGTATTCTAGAACATGCCGTATCTGCGCTTTGTAGATCATGAGAAGCTGTTGAGGTGTGAAGTAGCTTTTCGCACGGAACAAGAATCCGAGTTTTTGTGAAGCAGCTTTTGCGATGGATCTGACATGATTATCCCATGAAAGAGTGTTGCTGATGGAAATACCGAGCATAAATATGGTGGGCTTGGTGGAGATGGTGGTGCCAGACATTACAATGTCGGGCATACTGAGTTCCGCCTTCCTAGAGAAAATGCAGGCTTGAGTTTTGGTGGCGTTGAATTCAACTATATTGTTCGTTCCTCAGGCTGTGATTTCAGCAAGATCTTCATTGACAGCATTGACCTGCCTGCGCCGTGAGTTCTTAGTTCTTATTGATTGAGGTTGTCATGTATATATTATATTATTTAGTCCTTGTCTATCATTGCATACATTATTGTCATGATTCACTGAAGTCGAGGTGTCATTATACTAGTACACCCCATATTATCCATTTGTGTCAACGTTATTTGATTCAGCGAACATTTACATCTACTCAGGTTATTTTTCCTTATTCACAACTCTATTAGTATTCTTAATTATTTCGTGTCTTAATTGACCAATTTTATTTAGCTCGCCTTTGTTCCATCGAAGATTTTTCTTTGGTGACTGGTTGGAGGTAAGTCAATTTCATCGTGGAGCAAATCGATTCTCTCGGTTTTTGGTAAGATTCATCTCTGATGAGCCGACGTTGCGATGACATGAAAACTACGGGAAAATATTTTCAACTCCTGGTTTTATGTCATCGCAAGTCAGATGATGACCTTGACTACCGCGAATAGTATGCCTCTCGGCAATTTTGGTTTTCAGTATGATGATGTGTGGATACGGTTGCCTTGGAAATGAACTCACTTGGTTATTGAATCAATAAATCTTGGGGTGTTCTCCTGGGTGTACGATTTATTTTGTCGAAACAGTCAAGGGTTGGTTCACACATCACTGTTTCATCACTAACCAAACAAATTTTTCAAAGCCGCGACCACTCGTTTCGCTAACTATGTTGGCATCTTCAAGAGAATATTAAAACTAAAAATCCTATTCTAAAATGCTTTTTATACAGTTTGTATGGCTCTTTATGAATACACTCTAAAATCTCAATTATTGATATGCGATTTTCTTGAAATTGGTGGTGATTTGTTTTATTTAGCAGGGTACAGTCACAGAATATTCTATGGTACAGTGGTACAGTCCAACAGAACTGAATCAATATTTTACCACAACATGCTTCCGCCTGTCTTATTTGTTGTGCCCTGTCTCTAGATCAATAGATGGCTCATTCAGGTAGTATTAAAATCGTGTATTTTGGTTGCCCATAAATCTAAAACTTCAATGTCATTCGTGGTCAAGTCACTGAATAGCAAAATATCTGAAGGGTATCTCTCATGCAGTTAAAAATTTGCGCCTTCGAAGTGCCCACCTGATGATATGTTGGATATTTGTCATTATCTTTTCATCTTCTAAATAATCAAAGACTTACGAGTCCCAAAATACGTATTCTAATTATTAATATCTAAGGTACCGACATATAGAGTTTCATGTCTCATTGTTGGGTATTTTGTGTCCAACAATCATGTCTTCCAAAATATTTTTTTACCCGTCGTAAAATTGTATTTTATTTTCCTAATGAAAAGTATCCCATGTGCTTTTCATTACATCTAAGAATATGTATACATAGTTTCATGATAATCGGTCAATGTGCGTCATGGTAAATCCTAATCTTAAATCGCTAAAATATACAAGGGCTGTATGGAGTAGGTCCATTATCCTTATTCATAAATTTATTACTATCTTTAGCTCAATTGATCAACAAAATAAACGTCGTGGTCCAAAAAATAGCAGGTTCTAAATCGAATTACTCATGGATCCCATAACTAATTATTTCAATTCGGCTAGCACAAACTTTTTGTTACTCGTCAGAGCAATATGAGACTACAAATATTCCAGATGAACGATCTACAGGATGGTAATTAAAGTATTTTAAAATTGCACCGGTGTCGTTGCGTTCCCGTTGCAGAAAATATTGTTTATACTATGTGAAGCTTGATGTTTCCTCTTGAAATAATTTCGAAATTTTTTCAATCAGACCCTTCATGTCGGAGATATATCTTTTTTACAAAATTATTGTTTTTTGAAAAGTTTTCATTGTGGTGATAGTTCTGGATAATGTGAGTGTCCTGATACAAAAATTCAAAATGGAGCACAAACAGGATGATATAAAAATGATTGTGAGACTCGATGAAGAAAACCTTATCTCTCTCCAGATGAAATAGAGACTTCTCCAACTCTATGTAGATGAAATTATGAAATTTCAAACCAATTTCTGGTTTCGAAATGGTTTTTCAAATATGAATCCGCATTATAGAGATATTATTTTTCATGCACAATGATGCATTTCTGTAATTTTTTGAAAAATCGGAAAGTATAAGTCAGCGAATTCGCCTTAGAAATGTAGATTTTACTTAAACAAACAGATACTCTTGAGGATATCTATACAAGGTGCAACAAAAATGTGGCAATAATGAATATCTAGAGTAGTGAAATGCATAACTTAGTTCAAAATAGAGGTCACCGTTTTACTGAAAACATCGCCGATAAGCACGGTGTTTGCATGTTCTTTCCAATGAACTGACAATATTATACCTCGCCTACTAGGTTTCAATTTAGGTTAGAGAAATTTCAGTCGAACTAGATGGGCTGAACAATATAGTTCGCAATAAAATAGTTAGGTAACTACTTCAGGTTAAAAAATGTTGTTAGGTACAAAGAAATTATTGATAACGTATCTCCTGTTGATTTCAAATTAATTATACTCATCTTGTAGCTCAGGTGTCACCCACTATAATATATTTCGATAAAAATTAAAGAAGAAAAAGTTTAAAAAAATTTGATGACGTTACGTTCCTGTCAAGTCCAATCAAAGGTTCAATGAAGTACATTTCCTTACGCTTCATTTCTATTCTAGGTTACGAAAAAAAGATGGACAAAAAATCGTTGAACAGAATACTGAGAAGACTGGTCGAAGAAGGTTACATTAAAATATACAGAATAAACATCTTTGACAGCAACATAGCGAAATCCCTCTCGTTCATATGTCATCCATCCATAAGTCATACTGAAGACCAGATCCAGTCTGCCTGCCAACAAATGAAATGGAAATACTTCATAGGTAAGTACATTTTGATTATAAGCTATCGCCCAAGTGATAGCGCTGCTAGTAATCATCCGATTTTGATAAACAAAAATCAATAGTTATTTATTATACAAGGGAAATAAGTAGTAGATTTCAGCTCCAGGTTGTGTTGTCTCCTGACGCGTAGCGGAGGGAGACAAAAAACCCTGAGCTAAAATCTAAAATACACTATTTTTTTCTGTGACAGAAGAAAGGACGAATCAATATTGAGAAGATATTACAATATTTTGAAATCTGAAAATTATCGACGTGAAATTTCGTTTTTAACAGTAGGGACACCTGCGTTGTAGGCATCTTTATCATTCTTTTGAAGTAATCAAATATCTGATGTCACTTCTGTCAGTCTATTTATGTGATTTGATTTCAAGAAGATTGCGAATTTAGTGGTTGTTTTAGTTATTTATGTATTAAGGGAATTATGAGGGCCTTAATTACCGATGGCAAAGTTTGCGTCCCGAGGGCCTCTGGCCCGAGGGACAGCAATTGCCAGAGGTTATTAAGACTCTATAATTCCCGTGATACATAGATAATTTTATTTCTGACTGATTTCATTCATCAGATACCTTCCCGATTGGAAGTTAGACATGTTTTTCCGTATAGTTTCAATGTCATCAGAACGTCAGATGATGATCTTGACTACCGCGAATAGGAGATTCCTTATTGCTACGTTATTGCGTGGTTGTTGCTATGCATTTCTTATTTAATTTTAGCTAGAGGGAATTATAGCATCTATAACATCCCAAGGGAGTTATGACCCTCCTAATTGATAGTGTAACTAAGATGATATAAGCTTATAATATACCAGTCAGAAATAAAGTAATATACGTAACCGAACGAAGTCGAATGGAAGATAAAAGGACTTGCAGTTCTTTCTCGGAGACGGTATTATAGACTCATTTTTCGGAACTATAGCACAACAAAAGCCATCAACAGTGTATATATATGTTATATAGAAGAAGAAAGATAGTGTGTATGAACACAGAGCCAGAGTATGAAGTAAAAGATTGTAGGTTTAATCCGTTCCGTGAGTGGAATGTCAATTGGTGCAAGACAGTCTGTTTCAGCTCGCCAAGCATCATCAGTTGCACTAGGCCAATCGACAATCCACTCACGGACCGGTCACTATTTGAAGACCAACAGGTAGTCTTCAACAGTGCGGAATACGGATGTTTGGTACAGTGCCACCTACTAGCACTAGACAGAAACGTGCTTTTCGGGCAGCGACGTAGGAGTACAGATATCTCTGTTACTACACCTACGTGCCCCGAGTGCACCTCGATAGTGTGGTATGGGCCACAGACAGAGTGAAGAAGAAGAAAGATAGTGTGTATGAACACAGAGCCAGAGTATGCAGTAAAAGATTGTAGGTTTAATCCGTTGCCCGAAAAGCACGTTTCTGTCTAGTGCTAGTAGGTGGCACTGTACCAAACATCCGTATTCCGCACTGTTGAAGACTACCTGTTGGTCTTCAAATAGTGACCGGTCCGTGAGTGGTTTGTCGATTGGCCTAGTGCAACTGATGATGCTTGGCGAGCTGAAACAGACTGTCTTGCACCAATTGACATTCCACTCACAGAACGGATTAAACCTACAATCTTTTACTTCATACTCTGGCTCTGTGTTCATACACACTATCTTTCTTCTTCTTCACTCTGTCTGTGGTCCATACCACACTATCGAGGTGCACTCGGGGCACGTAGGTGTAGTAACAGAGATATCTGTACTCCTACGTCGCTGCCCGAAAAGCACGTTTCTGTCTAGTGCTAGTAGGTGGCACTGTACCAAACATCCGTATTCCGCACTGTTGAAGACTACCTGTTGGTCTTCAAATAGTGACCGGTCCGTGAGTGGATTGTCGATTGGCCTAGTGCAACTGATGATGCTTGGCGAGCTGAAACAGACTGTCTTGCACCAATTGACATTCCACTGACGGAACGGATTAAACCTACAATCTTATATGTTATATATATATCCGGGAAAATAGTACTCACAAAAAGTCATTCATGAAGAGTGACATTTTATAACCTGCCCACACAGATGAAATGCCAAACTTTTTTCCCGTCACAGAAAAAATAATATTTATTTATACACCAAGGTAGTGAAGAATATCATTATTACACAGGAACCAAGATTATGTCCCGAGGCTTCAGCCGAGGTTTAAAGGTCCCGTAGTAATAATATTGTTTACTACCAAGGTGTATTTCAAACTCTTCACCACTAGCAATATACAGGATGAGTCATAACTATTGGGACATAGGCTAAGGACCAAAATATGGCGATAGGACCAAATATGCCTGCAATAATCTGACACTACAAAACAAACTTTTCATAAATGAAATAATATTTGAAATCCCCCTCCGAGACTTCGAACTGTTCAATTGCGTTTTTATAGAAAACCGATGAAAATATCATTTTTATACAAGAGTATCAATAGGTTAATCGAGGGGGTGGTACAATCATTATTCCAGATTTTTTGGGATTTTCTCCTCGTTTCTATTAAATAAAGATATGAATATTATTTCAATATACGTGTAGTAAGGACAAATCAGATGATTTGCCCCAAAATTTCACTGCGTTTAAAAATTTTTCTATGAGAGAGCCTAAAAGAAAAATTCAGTAGCTTATCACTGACAATTTGTATTGAAGAAGGTTTAGAGAAGAGAAATAAAGGTATATAGAAAAAATATTAAATTTCACCTAGCTTTGGACGTTTCGGGAACGAATCTGCTCCCGTTTTCAACATAAAAAATGGTTATTTGAATAGCAAATTCGTATCTGTCTTGAAACTTTTCAATATAAATTGTCACTGACAATCTAGTGAATTTTTCTTTTAGGCTCTCTGATAGGAAAATTCTTTAAACGCGGTGACATTTCGGGGCAAATCATCTGATTTGTCCTTAATACACGTATATTGAAATAATATATATATTTTTATTTTATAGGAATGAGGAGAGAAAATCCCAAAAAATCTGGAATAACGAGAGTATCAATATTCATCATAAATGATGATTATGTTATATTTTCTAACCAAAATCACTAGAAAGTTTCGTCAGTCGATTACATCTTCAGGAATCATTCACGTAGCGCCCTTTATAACAAACTGTAGAATAATTCATGAATTAATATTCCTTTTTTTTATCGCTTGGAGCGCACGAAAGGAAATCCCTATAATGTATGATATTATGACTCTGTGCCGATTTTGATAACAATTGATGAATATACAATGAAATTATTATCAAAACGAAAAAAAATAATCAACTTTAACGCCCTGTATCTTTTTCCACAGCAATATTTCATTAAGGCACATCTGGTCCTATCGCTATATTTTCGTCCAAACAATTTGCTCTTAGCCTATGTCCCTAAAGTTATGACTCATCCTGTATTTCTTGGACCTATTGTCACTATGAAAGCACTTATTTTCAATTCTAATTAATATCTAGTAGCCATGACCATGACAGTATATGACAAGTGACAAGTCGTTATTGATAAATATCTACTAGATTCGAGTGCTATTTGAACGTTTTTTGCTTTGAATGACAGGTTTTTTTCTGAATATTGGCGTGCAAACTGTATTCGCATAAATACCTCTTTTTATGAATACCAAGTGCAGCAATTATAGCGTGTTTTTTCATGGAATTTGTAATACCCTGTAGAGGACACCAGTTACATTATCAAGCTTAAATTGATTTGACCCTTCAGTCTTATCTTTTTTCAACATTCCTTTTCGCTCCATTATCTTTTCTATTACTCCAGAAACACAATTTTATAGCATAAAATGATTTTATTGAATTCAATTAGCACTATAAGCACGTAAGTAGCAAACTATGGTCTGGGAAGGCATTTCTTTGACTGCTCGCATGGAACTTGTGATCATAAATAAAAGCCTTTAGAAGAAGATTTTGGAACCACACATAGGGCAAGCATTTTTGTTGATGCAAGATAATGCCAGACCTCACGTCGCCGAGTTGTGAGAGATCATCTATCTAGAGGAAGTCTGTATCGCTATCATGGCATGGCCAGCTCGAAGCCCGGATTTAAATTCCATTGAGTATCTCTTGGACGTTCTTGGTACAAGATAACCAGAGGAATGTAACTTGAATACTTTGGAAGGCGCACGGCAGAGACTGATTCAAATTTGGGGTGCATGGACCAAAATGACATTAGGTCTCCCATTTTGGGTATAGGCCGTCTTGCCAAGAAGAAGAAGATACTCGCTACTGACCCTTTCTTTCAACTTGACTGTTTCGTTTTTTCGTTTTTAAATTTGGATATTGTTATGTTGTTTAATGTATGTATATTAATAATCATACTCCTAATCATATATGAATCAAAGAAGTTTATTGACTGATCGTGTTACATGCATGTCATCTCTACTGACAATTCCCTGTCTGCCTAGCAATATATGACGAATACAAGGTATATACAAGGTCTTGATACCTATTATCATAACAGATATTAATTTTTCATAAAATCATATTTCACAACAAAATGGAGTGAATCCGAGAAAGAAATGTTAAAGAAAGATGAGGATAAAATTTCAATTCTGACTTGATAATGTTAATGTAACAGGGTATTATAAATTGCTACACCCGATATTTATACAAAAGAGGTTTTTGTGGTAATAAAGTTTGCACACCAATGTTTTGAAGGAGATAATCTGTCAGTCAAAACAAAAAACGCCCAAATCAGACAATTAGTTTTGACAAATATTTCTTGAGGAAGTGTAATCCCTTATACCAGAACTCTTTTTTTATTAGAAGTTTTCACAATCATTGAAATAAATGTTCAAATATCTGAACAATTATTTAGAAAAATTCCAGGAAAAGCCTTATTGAATTCGTTCTGTTTTTTCCCTACATTTTCGGTAACACCCTGTATCTCCATCCGTAGGTTCGGTGAAGAAGACCGTGAAGCTGAACGTACCTGTGGTGATAAAGAAAGTGGAAGAGAAAATGAAAGACTCGCCTTTTTCCGAATCGGACGTCATGAACAGCATCGAAGAAATGAAGCGCTTGGAGAAGCTGAAGGTGGTCGAGTTGAGAAACAGGTGAGGCAACAATCCCTTCCCTACTAATATCATAAACTAGCTGATCCCGCAAACGTTCTTGTACTGTACAGGGCGGCATTGAAATACATGTCCACCTCAAGGACTTACCACCCCTGTAAAATCGTTATTATCTGACCGATTTCGCAAAACTTATTACTTGGATAGGTAGGAGTGATTTTATTCTTGGGCTGTTAACGTTGCGAACTGCGACCAACTTTACTGACCCATATCTCAGAAAATACTATTAGGGATTTTTTTCCCCAAAAATAATGATGGGTTCTGAAGTACGATCTCTTGAAACATACCCGTGCCGATTTTCATCAACATACATTACAGGATGTGCGAAAAAACGAATTATTATTATTTTTGAATATGTGATCAGAAAATGTAGTACCGTTGTATTTTTGGGAAGAACTAATGACATAATATTAATGAGGATTACTTCAAATATATCTGTACCAATTTTCAGCATTGGAATATACAATATGTCTGAGAAAAAATTTAAAAGTTTGAATAAGCAATACTTTTTATCATGATGATTTTTCACACAGGCAAAAATTTATGAATTCTGAATCAGGATTACGTAAAACACACCAGTACAGATTTTCGTCATCATTAAATACAGGGTATCTGAAAAAAACGAATTATAATTTTTTTCAATACGTGATGGAAAAATGTATTGTACTGTAGTTTTGGGAATAATTATTCACAAATTATTATTGAGGACCACGAATATATCTGTACCGATATTGGTCATTCAAATATACGATGTGTATGAGAAATAATAAATAAAATAGAATAAGTAGGCAATATTTCATTATCAATTGAAAAAAATTATTAGATTTTTCGGACACCCTGTGTCATCGTTTAGATGACAATCGGTACAGTTATGTTTCAAGTGATCGTTATTCATAATTATTTTTTGAGTGAAGAATTTTTTTTCTGATCACCTAATAAAAAAAAATTATATTACGTTCTTTTGGACACCCTGTGCTCTTTATGATGATAAAAATCGTTACAGGTATATTTCAAGTGATCCTTTTTCGTGGAAAAAATCCCTCGTACTTCCTGAACTATGGGTCATAAAAATGCAGTTGGTCACGATAACAGTCCAAGAATGAACACCTACCAATCCAACAAAAAAAGTTTTTCAGAATCAATCAGATAAAAATGATTTTACAGGGGTGGTCCGTCTTTTAAGTGGACACACTATACAGTGTTTCTTTAATTTTTCAAACTAACATTTATTTTTCACTCCTTTTGACGACAGAATCATAATCTGCTACTCCTGAAAATTTTGAATAGAATCGGATCATAATCACAAAATCCGCCATCTTGAATTTCCTAATAGTACCAGGATAAAATGTGGATACTCTCTACACGACCACCGCGGCAGTAACAAATTTATATTAAGTACAATATTTGTAAAATGCAAAATATGCCTATCAACCAGTTTCAAATACTTTCTAGAAAAAATTGGCCTTTTGCTTGCATGCAAGTATGAATCATGTACCTATAAAGAAAAGACAAGGAAACAAATATATATATTGTTTTGAAATATTAGGAGTGATATCGAGCTGGCAGACACCTTACTCCAACATCAACTGCTCAAACAGAAAAGATAATGGACCTTGGTCCTAGAACATTAGATAAGGTGATAATTATGCACAAAAATCATAAAAGAATGGTTCAGTGTATTGAAATTCGTGGATTCTTTACCCAGAAGGAGATGCACAGGTGAGAGTGAGAGTTAACACTACAAATAAAGTATAGACCCAACACTCACCTGAACATGTCTTCCTTTTGTCCAGCGACCACAATCCAAGATCTTCTCTATATGTGTCAACTCCAAATTCACCAGAAATCTCTTAATTCCTTTACTTTAATTTCCTTGGCTGCGTTCACTGCAAAAATATGAGAAAACCACAGAAAATATTTCGGTTTCACAGAACTAAAATTATTGGAAATATATTGAAGTGGTGAACAAATTTTAATATAAACCTTGGTAGTATATATATATATATATATATATCTTTATTTAGTTGAAAAACTAATTCATTCACAATATTAAATACATTCACATATAAATAAACTTAGATTAACATGAAAAAATACAATCAGTCTGAATAAAAAATACATACGTGTAAATAAAAACTAGGCACAAAAAAAGAGTAATAATTATATACTAATTTTTCATTAAATAATCCTTCAATCGTCTTTTGAATGTATTTATCGAACCACTCTCTTTAATTTCTTGTGGGAGGTCATTAAAACAATCTACTCCTTTATAAAATAAGGAATTATGTGTACTATTTTTTTTATATTTTTCAACTTTTATATTGTTTCTGTTTCTTGTATTATATTCATGTATTTCAGCCACATATGATAATTTACTCTGTAGATATACAGGTGAATATGCAATTTTGATTTTAAAAATGAAAATTAGTGTTTGATACTCGAAGAGTTTTTTCACTGGTAGCCATTGTAGGGTTTTCAACATATTTGCTATCGGTGTTATCCTTGAACATTGTAAGATTATTCGCATAGCACGATTCTGCATCTTTTATAGTCTGTTTAGTAAAGAATATCATTACCACGAGACCTTATACCCCTCGGCTGAATCTTTGTCCCTGGGTAATAATGATATTCTTTACTACCTTGGTGTATGAATAACTATTTATGTATTCATGTATCCCATAGTGGAAGGATGCCTACGCGCATATTATGTGACGTCATCTGGGATACCAATATCAGCTGCTAGTCACAGACAGATACCGTTGCCATGGGCGTGCGCAATGAATTCAATCATGATTATTGAAATTAGATACATACGAAATATCATGCATTGCCAATCCCATCTGATCGAATGATCCACTACTGTGTCGATTCTGACAGATTAAAATTCAACAGTTAACGACGTTCTGCTCCGAAATCGAAAACAAGAGTATCAATTTTTGCCGTTTTGTTATTCAAATATTTGCTGCAATTTATATTTTGTGAGAAATTAAGAGTTTTGAATTCATTTTCAATTATTTCTGACTTAATATTCGGAAGATGTTCTGTAGGAATGGCATCTTGTTTCAAATATTTGTGATTTTTTGGAGGTGTGTGATTCAAGAACCGTACTTTCGCACTTGTTTGGGAACATTTTGCATGGAAATGTTTCGAAGAAATACGTGCTGTAATATGAATGTGATGATAATATGATAGGTGAATACTTTGGAATGAGGATATGAGGAATATAAGGTAGGTACCATTCATTGACTTTATATTCTGTCGGCAGCAAGCTCCCATCGTTTCATTAGGTCTCCATTCTTGGAAAAGCAGAAAAATTCAATATCTGTGCCTTTCGTATGTTAGTTGGAATTCCCATAACCAGAAACGAAACCAGTAGGCATTTCGATATTATTTCATTCAATTTTAGTACTTATATAATATCTGAAGTTCGAGACATCAATCACGAAAATAAATAATAACAATGACAGTTATATCCCAGCTGACGTCATGCGCAGAACAAGACGAGTTTGAGCTTTCTGTTGAGCACACCATCTTCTCCTTTCACTATGCATGTATCCCTATTATAAACAGAAATGTTTCTTGTGGTAATGAAGACAATCAATCAACAATGAAAAAAATCTTGAAGCTTCAACTTCAATCCTCTGAAATTGAGAATTGACATTCTCTTTCCTCATTCTGATATATTTTGTAGTCAACAGGTACGGCAAGAATGCCGGCTTGATGCACGTCAAAAATTTAAATTTTTCTTTCCTCTTCATATTTTCTGTGGTCGGCAAGTAGGGCGAAAATTCCGGCGTGATGCACGGCAAAAATTTCAATTACATTTTCCTCATCGTAATATTTTTTGTAGTCGAAAAATACGCCAAGAATGCAAGCGTGATGCACGGCAAAAATTTCAATTACACTCGCCTCAATATTTTTTGTGGTCGACAGATACGGCATGGATTCCGGCGTCATGCAGGTCAAAAATTTCAATTACACTTTCCTCATTTTAATATTTTTTTTGTGGTCGACTGGTACACCAGGAATGCACGGCAAAAATTTGAATTACACTTGCCTCATAATATTTTTTGTGGTGGACAGATACGGCAAGAATGTAGGCGTGATGCACGTCGAAAATCTCAATTACACTTTCCTCGTCATCATATTTTTTTGTTGTCGACACTTGCCTCATAATACACTCCCCGACAATAAATTCCGGACAGTGAAATTTTTAGCAAAATTGTTCGCCCTGTAACTTTCGTAATCCTCTTCCGATTTCGATGAAATTTCGACCAAAGCGTAGAATTATGTTCCGCAAAATCAGCCTGATATTTTGTTCCGAAAAACATCTATTGTCCTAATCATTATACAGGGAAAAACAAACGTAACTTTTTTACCCTCAACTTCTTAACGCCCTGTGGCAAAAGTGAGCAATTAAAATCAGTTTCATTAGGTTTAGTATTGAAGTGTGATTCCTTCTCAATACATCTGTTCTTTGATCCACGTCAATATTTTCTTTTCAAGAGAAGATACAAAGGTTTCAAGAAAGTATGGCATTTTCTAATCTTTCTCAACAACCTACGTGAACTCATTCATCACACTGGTCTTTGATTGCGTATTAACATCAAAAGTATTGTTTAACAAAGTGCCAGTATTCTGACATTCCATAATAAACTGCGTAAAAAGTACTGTACAAGATGCGATTAGTCGGTTTCGTCAGACTGGTGAGTACATACGACGTAGGGGATCAGGTAGACCACGTGTTACCAATCAACGTGATGACCATCTCATCAATCTAACAGCATTACGAGATCGTGGCACACCATCGACAGTTATAAGTCATAGAATACAAGATGTACGAGGTACAATAGTTTCTGCACGAACCATTCAGCGTAGATTAAAAGAAAGAGGAATGATGTCCAGAAGACCCGCTGCATATCCTCTGTTACTTCCTGCACATCGCACAGGGCGTTTTAATTTTGCTCGTGAACATAGCTACTGGAGAGCCCAAGACTGGGCGAATGTGTTATTCACGGATGAATCGCGTTTTTGTTTGCGCTCCCCTGACTGACGTGAACGTGTCTGGAGGAGGCCGGGTGAACGATTTGCTCAGTGTTGCATATCTCCAAGGACGCCATTTGGAGGCAGTAGTATCATGGTATGAGGAGGAGTATCATCAAATGCTCGTACGAACCTGGTGCTCATAGAAAATGGTTCTTTAACTGCTGATCGTTACATCCGACAATGTTTAGCTGAACATGTGGTACCCTTTGCCGGCTTTGTTGGGCAAAACTTCATTTTAATGCGCGAATCGTGACAAAATACTTGGACGAGGTAAATATTGGGCGATTAGAGTGGCCCCCGCGTAGTCCCGACCTGAATGCTAGTGAGCACGTTTGGGACGTGTTCGCAATCGCCACCCAGAAACATTACCGGATTTGCGGACAGCCCTCCTAGAAGAATGGGAAAATATTCCGCAAGAGGCCATCGACAACTGCATTGAGAGTATGCCTCGGCGCATAGAGGAAGTACTAAGAAAACGCGGTGGCAATACGCGATATTGGTTTTTAGTTGTTTGTTTTTCATTTCAAGTTGTTAATGTTTTTGTAAATTCTGAATAATTTTTGATGAATATGAAAAATTACATATTTTCTTGAAGCACTTGTTCTCTTCAAGAAAAGATATCGACGTGATTTATAAACCATTTTGTTGGGAAGGAATCACACTTCAATACAAATCATAATGAAACTTATTCTAATTGCTCACTTTTGCCACAGGGCGTTAAGAAGTTAAGGGTGAAAAAGTTACTTTTGTTCTTCCCTGTATAATGATTAGGACAATAGATGTTTTTCGGAACAAAATATCAGGCTGATTTTGCGAAACATAATTCTACGCTCTGGTCGAAAATTCATCGAAATCGGAAGAGGATTACCAAAGTTACAGGGCGAACAATTTTGCTAAAAATTTCACTGTCCGGAATTTATTGTCGGGGAGTGTATTTTTTGTGGTCAACAGATACGGCAAGAATGCAGGGGTGATTCACGTCGAAAATTTCAATTGAACTTTCCTCATCATAATTTTTTTTGTGGTCGACAGGTACGCTAAGAATGCAAGCGTGACGCACGGCGTGAAGCCAAAGTTCATCCGCATGCGCATTGTGCACGAGTTCCTGTTCTATCTGGTGTACGAACAGCGGCAGGAGGGGGTGGGGGAAGAACCTGTTCCGAAACGGGAGGTGGAAAAACTGTTCAAGGGCTACGGTATCGAGATAACGCAGGAGGAACTGGAGAATCTACCGGCGGTAGGCATATACTGCTAATAATAATAATAATAATAATAATAAATCGGCTTTATTAACGGGATGGAAACAAATTCATAATGTACAACACTAATTTTGGCGAAGTCTAGCTAATAGCTACTCAAACTCAACCAAATTAGTTTACAGGATATAATACAATATACAATGATACATAACAATATGATACAATAAGAAATCGCAAAAATAATAAATCACTGAATTCAGAGGTAATAAATAATAATTAGTGAGTAAGGTAAGTACGTTAGACGGAGAGCTGAAAAAAACTTTCATTGTCCGATTAATAGATCAATATCTCCTGCCTTATTGTACATCATTAAAAACTGATCAGGATGGATACTGTCTGAAGGTTAATCGAGGAGATGGTACATTTATTAATCCAGATTTTTTTGGATTTTCTTCTCGTTTCTATATAATAAAAATTTGAATATTATTTCAATATACTTGTTTTAAAGACGAATCAGATGATTTGCCCCATAATGTCACTGCGTTTAAAGAATGTTCCTATCAGAGAGCCTGAAAGAAAAATTCACTAGCTTATCAGTGACAATGGGCTTATATCACAAAAAAATTTCATTTCATAATTCGATAGAACTCACTAAAAACAAGCTCACCACCGCAAACCGTTTCTTGCTTTGAGCTCCCTTTTTTTTTAAATTATTGAAATCCCCGATTTTTCGGACCTCTGAAAACGAAGCGATGATGTGACGTCAAAACCCTAATACTGATACAAGACTATTCCAGACAGAGATGAATGATACATGATTTCTGACAAAGCACCAAGATTGGTGAATCGGCAAGTTGATTTTTGGGACAAAGATAATAAGAACAAAAAGAAGATCAATTCTAACCTATATTAGCTTTTTGCAGCTCCATGTAAAACAGGTCAACAAAGCAATGTTGCTGCGTTTATAAAACATTGGATTATTGTGAAATTGTTATGGTGCAAATGGGTTTGAGATTGAGACATTTCGTTGTCTAGAGATTGTTTATATTCCAATGATTCAACCTACAATCGACAACTTGAATATATCTTTCTGCAGTAGTGATAGTGGATATCAAAAGATATTTTAATATCGATTTTGATCTCTCGGATATTTTGTTTAGATGATATGGCAACAGTGATAAGTGTCAGTTTTAACCATGGCGAGATGAGGTTCCTACGTCATAAGAGGGTCCGTTTTCAGAAGGTACTATTATTTATGTCCAAAAATAAAAGATTCCGGTTAATTTTTCGATCGAATCATGTCGTCAATCATTATTTATGTATAAAAGGATCATTATAAACATGGTTTGAGTTGAAAGTTCTACTAAGGTGTACACGCCCATTTGTATTGAAAAAGGTTTGGAGAAGAGAAATAAAGGAATATAGAAATAATATCAAATTTTCACTTAGCTTTGTACGTTTTGGGATCGAATCTGCTCCCGTTTTCAACATAAAAAATGGATATTTGTATAGCAAATTCGTATTCGTCTTGCCACTTCTCAGTTCCCAGTGACAATTGGTGACGTTGGCAATCAAATGAGTTACAGGATGTTCTCATTATTTAATCTTGAATTTCACATTCTCAGATTCTAGTCGTGAATACCATAGCTATATCATCTGAACAGGAAGCACTGCTATTGTCTCCGTTCAGAAGAATGCAAGCAGATTCATTGAAGTTCCTCTTCTGGTTGTTATCTTCTTCTTCAATGATTTTAATATTATTCCCCTCTGCCATATTTTATCCATTTTCAGTAAGGATATGTTCAGCTAGTTTCAATTTGTCGATGTGTCTTTTCTTCATATTGTACTTGAGTTCCTTCGTCCTCACTGAAAGAGGTCTCTTAATTTCATCTGTATAAAACTTTCCACAAACACAAGGTATACTGTAAATACAATTTTTTGACGATTGTTCTTCATTTTCCTGCTTTGTTTGAGTTATAATAATTGATCTCATTGTATTTTCAGTTTTCAACACAGTTTTCTCTTGAAATTCATCACCAACACGTTTCATTTGTTCAGATGTGCCGTGAATGTATGCTTATACCGGGTGACACAGGCTATCGGGCCACCCCTGTAACTTCTGCATTCGTCAACGGATTTTTCTGAAATTCGGTACAGTTATATAAGCAACTATTGCGGATTTGATCACATCACAATCCAATATGACGGACTTCCGGTTTTTCTGGAAATGCCAGCAATTTTGTTTTATCAAATGGAACACCCTGTATATTTTTACATATTCAAGTTCAACAGGTCATAACAAGTGCAATCTTGATGTCAAATGTCATTTATTCCACAGCCTACGTAGTTGAAAAATGATTCTAACTGCAAGGAAATTCATGACTAGTTGTTGATTTTTGAATGTATACAATTTGTTACTGCACCGAAAAACAAAAATGATATTTCATTTTGTTCCTTAATGTATGTTCTAGAGAAACGGGTAGGTGGCCCATAGGGGTTCCATTTGAAAAATAGTTATTTATTATACAAGGGAAAAAAGTAGTAGATTTTAGCTCCAGGTTGTGTTGTCTCCCGACGCGTAGCGGAGGGAGACAAAAAACCGTGAGCTAAAATCTAATATTTTTCCCGTGTATAATACACTATTTTTTTCTGTGACAGAAGGAAGGACGAATCAATATTGAGAAGATATTACATTATTTCGAAATCTGAAAATTATCGACGTGAAATTTCAAGTTTTTAACAGTAGGGACACCTGCGTTTTATAGACATCTTTATCATTCTTTTGAAGTAATCAAATATTTGATGTCACTTCTGTCAGTCTAATTCTGTGATTTGATTTCAAAAAATTGCGAATTTAGTGGTTGTTCAGTAATATACGTAACCGCGAAGTCGAATGGAAGATAAAAGGACTTGCAGTTCTTTCTCGGAGACGGTATTATTGACTCATTTTTCGGAACTATAGCACAACAAAAGCCATTAACAGAGTATATATATGTGATATATATCCGGGAAAGAAGTACTCACTTTTTTCCCACGGGAAAAAAGTAATTTATGAAAAGTGACATTTTATAACCTGCCAACAGAGATGAAATGCCAAACTTTTTTCCCGTCACAGAAAAAAAATAATTTTTGATCAAAAAGTGATGTGGCTGAATTGATTCCTGTATAAGTGACACAAAAAATAATTTTTCAGAAAAAATTAGGTTCTTCTGTTATGTGTGACTCATTGTGAATAGTTTGACCACATCTCATTTATCCACGAGGTAAAATGAAAAAACAATTTTAATTTAATTTTTTTCGAAAAAATGACATTTGAAATAAAGATTGCACTTGTTTCTACCTGTTGAACTTGAATATGTAAAAATATACAGGGTGTTTCATTTGAAAAAACAAAGTTGCTGGCATTTCCAGAAATACCGGAAGTCCGCCATATTGGATTGTAATGTGATCAAATCCGAAATAATTGCTTATATAACTGTACCGAATTTCAGAAAAATCTGATGACGAAAGCAGAAGTTACAGGGGTGGCCCGATACCCTGTGTCACCCGGTATATTTGTCGTTATTGATTGGTTGATTTTGTTGTGGTGGACCTTGCAGAGTGGAATAATATTGAAATCATGGGAAAAGAAGATAGCAACCAGAAGAGAAAAATCAAGAAATCTGCTTGCATTCTTCTGAACGGAGACAATAGCATTGCTTCCTGTTCAGTTGATATAGATACAACAAGGTATTCACTACTGAAATCCGACAATGAAAATGGCAAATTCAAGATTAATTAATGAAAACATCCTGTAACTCATTTGATTGCCAACGTCATCAATTGTTACTGAGAACTGATCGAAAAGTGTCAAGACGAATACGAATTTGCTATACAAATATCAATTGTTTATGTTGGTGCAGATTCGTTCCCGAAACGCCCAAAGCTAAGTGAAAATTTGATATTTTCTCTATATACCTTTATTTCTCTTCTCCAAACCTTTTTCAATACAAATTGTCACTGACAAGCTAGTGAATTTTTCTTTTAGGCTTTCTGATTGGAAAATTCTTTGAACGCAGTGACAGTTTGAGGAAAATCATCTGATTCGTCCTTAATACAAGTAAGTATATTGAAATAATATTCATATTTTTTTTATAGAAATGACGAAAGAAAATCCCAAAAAATGTGGGATACTGATCAGGATGACTGGCAGGTTTTTAGTGGTGGATGCGGTCATGGTATCGCCGTTGAAAGTTGAAAAAAAAAGCAATGCAACGTACGATTAATAGAGCACTGAATATTTGTGGATTGGTAGCCGAATAGGTTTGCTTTTCAATAAAAAATATGCCAGAATCATGCCGCCAGACAGCTTTAAAGGTGCGTGAGAACGACACTCTATCATCCTCCGATAAATAGATACTTGGTCCACATTTTTTTCGTTTTTCGTTACAATATACCTTCAGTCACCTTAAACCATTTTCATATCTATAGCGTGTTCGAATTCCAGAATATCGGCTGATGATGAGTTTTTTTTTTCTAATTAGACACCCTAGAGTGCCTCAAACATATCATTTCATGCCCTTTGGGGAGTGCGTACAGGGTGATTCTCCATAAATGTCCCCCTTTCTCTAGCTCAGTTATTTTTGAACCAATTTAAGAATTTGAACTATCATCTTAAATGATTTTCGATAAAGTTTTTTCCGCTACATCAGAAAATACAGGGTGCTCGGAACAAACGATCTACAGGGTACTATTTGACTTTTTTGAATGGAACTCCCAATTTTTCATTGTATTTTCAGATTCTCCCTGAAGAGCTGATTTGAAAAATGTATCACACTTCTTGGGCTCTAGCGGGAAAGATTACAGAGATATAGGGTGTTCAAAATCGAGATTTTTCAATTTAAGGATTTTTTTGTGACGATACTATTAATTATCGGTATAAACGGCTTTCATCTGTATCTCAACTTTTGATTTACTATCTACTGACATTTAATAATTGGAACAGATACAAGGTGATCAGAATTCTGAATCTTGTACCACCCTGTAAATGTTCCAGTTGAATGTCAGTAGATAGTAAATCAAAAGTTGAGATAGGGACATAGAAGCCGTTTTGACCAATAATGAATAGTTTCGACACAAAAAAATCCTTATGTTGAAAAATCTCGATTTTGTACACCCTATATCTCTGCAATCATTCCCGCTAGAACCCAAGTGTGATCTATTGATGAAATCAGCTCTTCAGGAAGAATCTAAAAAAAAAATTAAATACAGGGTGTTCTATTTGAAAAAATCAAGTAGTACTCTGTAGATCGTTTGTTCCGAGCACCCTGTATTTTCTGATGCAACGGGAAGTTTTTTTCTGAAAAATCATTTTAGATTTAGAAAAGGTAAGGCCCCCGTCATTCCTTGCTAGCACAAGACTCTCGAAGACTTCTGAGGGTTGCTCGTAAAGGGGCAACCGAATGACGGATAGAACAATTTTAGAACAACAATTTTATTGTTTTTCAAATTTTTGAATCGGTTCAAAAATAAGTGATCTAGAGGGGGGGACATTTATGGTGAATCACCCTGTACATGCTTGTCAACATTGACATTTCCGAATGGGTGAGTGGACTGGTAGTGAATAATTAGCATTCAATAACTTCACTGTATCGTTAGGGACCTGAATCGTTACCACCGATACAACAAGGCCAGCAGACTCTGACGTAAACAGCTCGTGACGTCGCCAAGTGAGGCCAGTGTTTTATTTTATCGCTTGTCGACTAACGCGTCAGTTCGTGTTAATTCATCGGTGATTCACGTATGTTTTTAAAACGGTCCCGAATTCTTTTGTTGTTTATTCATCAAAATAATTTGCGGAAAAATTACTGTTTTGTGGAATATTTTGTGTTGTGATCGGCAAAATAACAATGCCTTTCAAGTGTTGTGTTCCCTTTTGTCGGGGGAATTATGTGGGTGGTTCAAAAGTTCATGCATTTAGTTTCCCGTTGGACGAGGAGCTATCGAAAATGTGGGTAAGTATATGCAATTCACCGCGAGGATTTTACTCCATCTAAGTATCTAAGTTCAGTAGTAAACAGAGCTTAATTTATAATGATGAATTGATAATAGAAGACAATTACTCTCTCATAAAAAGTATAAGTAGAGGAAAAATAGAAAAGCTTTGATTGTGCAGTTAGTTTTGTATTCGTATATTATAGTCAACAAAATCATCTCTGAATTCGAGGAAATTTTCTTGAATGTTCATAATAAACGGGCATTTTTAATTCTCATTCTCAAATTTCTTTCTGAAAACGGTCATTTGCCTCCTGGCAATGAATGCAGAATTCATTCCAATGATCAAATTGCAACTATCATATCAACATGAACTACAAACACTCTACTCAAAAAAGGTAAAACTGCATTTATCATGATATACATATATCATGAAGATATTTGACTGAAAAGTTCCAAATTTCACCTTCTTTTTCACCTGTCTTCTGGATGGCATTTAGAACAAATTTCCCTTCTTTTTTCATCATATTGGACAATTTATATATAATTCAACTATAAATATGATTTTCTTGATCCATATTTAGTGAAAAGAAGGAAGTATATCATTCAAAATAATGCCGTGTGTAATGTCATTCGAAAGCAATCTATTGACATATGACATCTCGTATTTTGATTGACTATTTATTAAATGGTCGTCATCTGGAATGCTTGTTCACTAAATATGAAAAACTCGCCATAAAAATCATATTTCCTGTTGAATTTTCTATATAAAAATGTGTCATCGAAGTACATCATGAGTATATAAAGTGTCCAATGACAAAATAAGAGTAAGTAGCTTCAAATGCCCCCAACACAAGGGGAGAAAGAAGGCGAAATTTCGAACTTTTTCTTGAAATATCTCAATAAATAGTGGTTTGTTCACATTTTCATTATAAAATTCGGTTTATCAGACAAAAATACGTGAGTACCGAAAAAAAAATTTTAAAAATCCATCGCATGATAAATGCAGTTTTACCCTTAAAAATTACGGTTTCAAGTGTAACGATCCACTTGGGTGAAAAATCCAACAACAGAAAATTGAAAACACACACTGGTTATTTTTTCAGATAATAGGAATTCTCCAAGATAAATATAGGTAATTGTAACAAACGGCATGTCAATCAAAATAAAATACATTTTCCACAATTTTCTTTCGATCAATCTCACGATAAGTTTATGTTCTGCGGGCCCTGTATGAGTAGGTGTGAAGTTTACCTTCACCACCATTTTTGCCAATATATTTAATTCGAATGGGTTGCTGTAGGCGGATATTTGTGTTTTATCCTGGTTTTTGCTTTAAAACTTCGTTTTTCCATAATAAAATCGATTGGGGTGCGAAGAAGGGCTCACTTGACGACTGGCATCCTTTTTTAACCGGAAGCCCTTCAAAAAACAGGAAAATCGGCTGATCTAAAACTAGAATCGAAATACGCGGTCGCCTTATAGCGCTATAAGCGCTTGTCGTTTCGACCCGCTGGTTTGGTCTGACTAAGTGACGTCACCCACGGAGCATGCAGGCCTTGTTGTATCGGTGGTAACGCCTGAATACATTTTTGCAACACTTCTAACGCGTTTTTGATGTAAATAATGTGTCAATGCATTGTCCAAAGTTGTTGAATTTCAAAGCTCATTTCAAACGTGCTGTCATGGCCGCCATTCGGCAATGTTCTGGGATACCTCGGATATATGGTGACGTAAGTTCTTATACTATTCATTATTAGTCAAATAATCTTCCATTCCCACTTGAAAAGCAAGGTCAAATCACCAATTATAATCGAGTTATTAAAAAGTTGTTAGAGCTCTGTGTCGTTGAATAAAACTCGACTTCTAAGATAGCTTGAAACTTGATTCAAAAACGAATGTGAATGAGACAACAAGGTCCATGAATAGAAATCATTGCCGCATATGCAGGGCGTACGAAAACAATCTAGAATGTCGAGATCATTGTTTTTAAATTGAATGCCCTGTATATTAGCACCTTTTTCTAAGCATCTCTGTGAACTCTATCCACCCCTATAATATCGTTGACTATATCTGTATCATATCAAAATTATGGATTTTTTCGTCGAAAAAATGTCATCTGTAGATGCATACCGAAAAAATCACTGTCGTCACAATTATGGAATTTAAGAGAAGATAGTCTTAATATTATTTGATAAAACGGGGCTTGATATTTCTGAAGAATTTTAATACCCTCAAATTTGACAGAGTGGCTGATAATGATTAATCAATTCGGAACTTTCCGATGTGATTTTTGTCGAGGTTTTCGAATGGAACACCCCATATATTTTTAGGTCATTTGATGTAAAATCAAAACGAACATATTTCATCTCAACATCCATATTGATATTTGTAACCACTTTCGAATTATTGAACTTTGAAAATTATAGGTTGGCCATTTTCATCAATATACATTCTTATCTGTAATTAATAGACCAAAAGTTTGAAAGAAATGATACCAGTATCAACGCAACAGAAAAAGTTCATATGCTAGTTTTTCACAAAGTGAAAAAAAGCAAAATTTCCACGAGTCAAATATCCCATGATTTCATGGCACATTGAAAACAAAACTGGGATAATTGAGGAATGAAAATTTTGTCCTTATTCACTTTGTAAATAGTTGTCATAATCATGAACTATTACCGTTTGATTTGATTCTGGTATCAATTCTTTCAATTAAAAAACTGGTTTACTAAATTATTGATTGAATTTCCGGTGTTTTAATAACAGATAAGAATATGTATCGATGAAAATGGCCAACCTAAAATTCTCAAGGTTCAATAATTCCAAATTGGTTACGAATACCAATATGGATGTTGAGATAAAAGATGGCATGAGGGGATTTCGTCGATAAGCTATATCATTAAAACAGATTAAAAACTGAACCAAGTTTTATCAAATAAGACATTGAAGAATGCCTCTGGCTCCCGGGCTAATATTCTTGAATCGCGTAGTCTGTACGTGCCAACTGTAAAAAATAGTCCCCGTACAGTTCGTATTAACAAAATGGCGGCATATTTGAATCGTGCGCTCTTGTTGGAACACCCTCTAGTTATGAAACGGTGACTTTTTCAGATAATGGATATTCCATAGCTAATTTAGGATATTACTCATACCTGATTGAGAATTTATGAATTATTAAATGAATAATATTTCTGAAGTTCCCATTCATATTTCGCGATATGCACACTGTGCTACGGTCTACCCCTACTTACGAAATCGTGACGTCAGTTTTTATTTGCGGTAAATGTCTAGCCGTTTGAAAATTATCTTCACAATATTGATAATTTTAGCACCTTGAAATCGACCAAGAAAAATATGGAATTGAAAAGTAATTAAGTGATGATTCATAAATAAAAAATTGTCCACTAGCTCATTGTCATCATTCTCAGATTTAAAACGTCAGTTGTGAAAATGTTTTCGAATATCTCTTGTTTGGTAACGAATTCGAACATTTATTTGAATTGCCCAAAGACAAGAAGACATCTCAAATGTTTGATAAAGCTTCAAATTTCAATATCCATTTCATGGAAATACATTCAATATTGATATAACTACAGAATGAGCATTATGTTCCTTTGGTGTTACGCCACTGTTAATAATATGTTTTCACTCGTTCAACATTCCATCTTTTATGAAACATATTTGTGTCTCATGTTGTTTGTTCAGCTGTTTAACAACATGACATTGACAACCGTATCCTCAAGGTGGCCTTCCACACCAGCTTTTTGCTGCTAGCATTTCGCAGTGAGCCAATCAGGTTTCGCCAAATTTAGCTACCGCATTCGTCAAGATGCTTGATGTTGGACCAACTTTCACTTTTCAGCGGCAAATAGATTCACATATTTGTCTAATTTGATGCCATGCTATCTGTGGGAGTGTCTGTCAAAGTTATTGAAACTGTGACAGAAGTAAAATTGGTATAATAATGTAATGGAAAAAGTTTATTTGCTGTTGATGGTTGCCTGGCGACATTTTCGACAGATGCTCTGATACCATAAGTTTGTTAAAAGATGATATGTAATAAATAAAAGTGGAATATATAAAACATCGAATAAATCAGGTATCATCCATCCTCAAATGGTTGAAGTATTTGTTCACATCAGTGAGTCGCATCTCTTGTAATAAATTTTGATTGTCCCCAAGCAGAAGTCCTGCATGAACAGTATTAATAGGATGAAACCAAAATCGACACCTTCTTCTGGGTCTATCATTCAAAAAAGTCCCATAATATAAGAGTACTAGGCATCTGCGTTGCAATATTCTGCTTGCTGCTATTTCATGCAATGAGTTTATGATGAATCCATCACAATTACACAAATAACTTCAAATCAGGTATCACATGTTGATCTAATACATCTATCATCTGATATTGATAAAATATTATATTCTCCTGGCAGATAATGAGATGAAGCCATCTGACATTACATCATTCATATGACGTACAAAACGCAGCGTTATTTTCGCTCTCATAGAAATGGATAGCAGTTCGGTTTCAGAACTGGCCACTCAACTGAATTACAAGTCTTGAGACTCATTGAGAACACAATATCGTTGAGAAATGATAGACGAAAGACCCATCTCGCTCTCCTTGACATAGCAAAAGCATTTGACAAGGTGTGGTATCTTATACAAAATGATCGATATGGGCTTTCCTGGCGATTTGATTCAGTTGATGTGTTCATTTCTGAAAAATCGAACTTTTCAAGTGAAACTTGATGATCAACGATCTGGTATCAAACCCATTGAAGCCGGTGTTCCTGAGGGTGCAGTTTTATCGCCGCTGTTGAACAGTTCATATACTAGCGATTTGCCGAGACCAGTGATGTGCAAGATTTCGCTTTTTTCTGATGTTAAGGCAGTTCTCGCATATTCGACAAATTTCGAGCAAGTAGCTATGAACTTCCAAAGCGCACTGAATTCTCTTCAGGAGTACTTCCTAATATGGAAGATCAAATTGAATCCTACAAAAACAGAATTGGTCGCATTCGGAAGGGAGCGGAGGCCTCCCAGAAGCAGAATAGTCCTGGATGGTCATGAGTTAGAGTGGCCTTCTCAAGTTAAATACTTAGGTGTGTGCATTGACAAAAAGCTCACCTGGGCCCATCACATTGAACAGCAAGTTTCAAAAGCTAAACGAGTCATTGGAGCCCTGTATCCATTTCTAAACAGACGAAGTAAATTGTGTTTGAGACAAAAATTGAATATTTACATCATGGCTATCAGGCCAATTTTACTATATGCCTCGGTAGTCTGGGGCGACACAGCTAAATCTCATATCACCAGATTACAAACATTATATAAAAATCGCGAGAATGGTGACAGGATCTTCTTGGTATGTTCGGAATAACCAGATTGCCAGGGATCTGAAACTCCCTTCAATCGTGTCAGTCATTAGAAAACGAAACATTGAGACTTTCTAAAAAGCTGAGGTTCATGAGAATCAGCTTCTTCGAAATGCAGTTGATTATGACCCAGGTGATCAATCAACGTTCAAAGACCGAGATGGTCGATAAACTAGTGAAAATATCAACATTATGACCAAATTTATTTATTCCGTTGTATCTTTTTCAATTCTCAGAATGTATTTTCGAAACTTATTTGTGGCAGAAGGGCTGTTCGCATCAAACTTCAATACCGTTTTCATTTTGTTTCATAATGGTAAGCTGGTATGGAAGGCATCCTTCACTCTACAAAGAGCGTAAAATGAGATATTCGAAGCACTCTAATTTCACAAGTTTAAAAATTGCTATTCAGGTGTACTGCAAAGAAATCAGCTGGAAGATGTTCATACCGCCTTTGCCGCACCACAAAAGCTGGTCGGAGGGATGGGCGCTGATGTGCGACGTCATCCTCCGGTTGCCCGTTTCAGTTCTTTGCAAGGTGCACAGCTGCAGCTTCCACTTGCCCGAGCTCACCGAGACCCTGCGGCATCCCATCAAAAGGTGAGTATCGGGATAGACAACAATTTTTGTTGGTCTAACTTTGACTATTGTTTGAATATCCAGGTTAATTTGAACAGATCATATATTCCACTTCATAGAAGGTTAAAATAGCCTAATAATAAATTCACTCATAATATTTTCTCAAATAATTATCAAAACATTATTTTTTCTCTATGATGATTTAATTAGATATCCAAATCAGCAATTTGTGCACTATCTTTCCAAGCAGTTTTCAATAACACTGAGAACACCAATGGTTTCTTTCTTGTCATTTCCTATTCCAGAGTTGGAGTGGTTTCTTGATGTTCCAATTTCATGGGTTGTGGAAGTTCTCATTAGACTTTTCACTTCCTTCGCAGTTGGAGGCTTGAGTTTTCACAAAGATTTCTGAGAATAACTTATCACAAACCGGATTCTCAAACCTTTTTTATGTTAATAGGTTGTCAGACAGTTGAATTTGTTCAACTTTCAATTACATCTGGAATAAATTGTGTGAGCTCTCATTAGGCTCAACTGGGGTTCCCTGGTGTATTTACTTGTTGAATTGTTGCATTTTGATAAACCAGACTATTGAGTGACATGTTAGTTAGGTTCTCATTAGACCAACTAAACAATTGCTCCTTAGGGACTTGGTTAATTCTTCCCGATTTCATAATGTTTATCTTCACTAATGTTTCATAATAAACATTCTTGATTTTTCCTTTGACACATGTCATGTCTTGGATGTCATGTCATTCATGTCAACTTCAAATTTGCCTCCATTAGTTCAGTACGTTCAATGACAATTAAATCAAGGTCCGTCACTCATCAAGTTCACTTCAACACATGTCGCAGCGACAATGGCTGCTTAACAAAATGTAATCTGTATTTTACCATAATGTCGTTAGTTTCAAACTGGACCAGAGATATTTTTATGGACAAATTTCCCTGTTAACCTGACGAGTAAGTAACCTCACTTTTATCAATTTCCAAATTCATATTTAACCATTTCAAATTTCGATTTTATGATAATGTCTTTTTCAAAATGAAGAGTTCATCAACAAGTAACAAGTCATCAATTTATTTTTACCTTTTTTCAATATCAAACAAATTTGCAAAAAATTTTTCAAAATAATCTTTCAAAAGAAAATAAATTTTTTCGGAATTTTTTTTCGAATTTTCAATTTCAATTTCTTTCCAATAGCTAAAAGCAGATTACTTACAGGTATGCACTGATGATGACTTAACAGTCGAAAGCGCTCTGCTACGAATATAAATTTGAATAAATTATCTTGCACGAGATACAACACTTTCCTTCTTTGGTATATATACACGTGCACACAGCCCAGCAACCCTCACTAATATTGTTTTATCTGTCACTCGGTTGCTCCATTATGAGCAACTTCAAAGGAAGGTCGACGGTTACTAATTTAGGTAATGGAAACCATCCATTCTCAAAGTGGTCCAGTATTTTTCAACAGGAGATAGAAACTAACTCGAAGTCGGTTGATCACAATATTTAATATAAACAAATAATCAGCGTGTGACTATAGTTTCGGCCCTACGGCCAGCTTCAGACACACTGAAAAAAGTACCTCTTATGTAGAAAACATCTTGACTATATAAAATAGTATATCACGTAATATGTGTTGTAAGAAGCATATTACGCACGAATGGAAAAGTCACGCACGAATGGAAAAGTCCATGAGTGCGTAATCGATTTACAACACGCATTACGTACTATACTTTACCTGCTGCCATATAGTACATCAAAAAACATTGGGCACACAGTCTGAATTATTATTCTTGACAGTTATGTCATCCGCTGTTGACGGCGATTACGCGATCATGACTGGCGCAATAAACAAAAACTGTGCGATGTATTTACCGTGCGTAAGGAGCTACTTCCTGAGGCTGTATCTCGTGTGCTCTTGCCTACTTTCTATAGTGGCCGTAGGTAAAATTAATTAACCGGTCGTTATAACAAAGGATCAATAATCACCCATATTATTATTAATCTTTAGTTAATCACATACACTTATGAATTCCATGATATTTCGGCACGCTCTGTTCAAATTAATTTTACAAAATAAGTAACTAATGAACATATAGGTAATTATGATATGTATAAACCAAAAAAGGGCAATACTTCATCTGATTCAGATCGAATTCATTAGAAATATGATTATTTTTGTATGATAATGTTTGTTTTGTTTGTTTCTATTTTGTTGGAAATAGGTTACTGTTCTGTTCACTAAAAGTACATAATGTTTTGAAGTCATAGCTTTATTTCATTATCATGTCTTGGAATTCTTATTGCATAAAATAGATCTTGATCAGATCTATTGAAATCTACTGAATTTTTGACAAGGTATTTTCTGATGGAATTCAAATCGAACTGGCAACCCTGGTCCGCGCGGAGAATGACTTGACAAAAACTGTCATTTGCTGTTGTCAAATTATTTATTCACGAAATCCCATAGATTTCACGTATGAATATGACCGTGATGTGAATATAAATGTTTCAGGTCGACGAAAAAATGTAATATGCCCCTCAGCAAAAACTGTTTGTTGTCTCGGCTAAGATCAGAAAGAAAATATCTCCAGTAATCGAAGTACTCTACAGGATCAGACACCAAATCACTTTGAAATACTTATGTATATATTTTTCCTTGGTTTATTCAAAATTACAGTACTTGATTTCAGTTTGGGGTACAGCTAGGTTATCAATTATGAAGCCAATCAAAATCTTTCAAAACAAAGTTATTAAATGTATATACAAACTAGATTACTTGGAACCAACAAGAAATCTTTATAAACCTAGGCAATTGTTAGATATTAACTCCATTTACAAATTCAAAATATTAAATTTCATCCTTTCCGTCAAATATAAACATTCAAATCTGAATTTTGAAGTCAATAGCCATAAACACGAACACATAACCAGACAGAAAGATATGTTAACTCTCATCAAAATTTAATCAGATATGGGTAAAAGATCTATTTTTTACAATGGAACAATTCTCTATAATGAATTACCTACCAGACTGGAGAAAAAATTAAGTGTTGAGAAATTCAAAGAAGAACTGAAAAAATACTTATGCCTCTGTTTCTCTTACATCATCCTAAATCAATTCAAGAACTTATATTCAACAGTATCAAGAAGGAACAACATTCTATGTACAGGGTGATTCACCATAAATGTCCCCCCTCTAGCTCAGTTATTTTTGAACCGATTTTAAAATTTGAAATATCATCTTGAATGATTTTCGATAAAGTTTTTTTTCCGCTAGATCTGAAAATACAGGGTGCTCGGAACAAACGATCTACAGGGACTATTTGATTTTTTTAAATGGAACACCCTATTTTCCATTGTATTTTTAGATTCTCCCTGAAGAGCTGATTTGATCAATGTATCACACTTGGGGTCTAGCGGGACTGATCACAGAGATATAGGGTGTTCAAAATCGAGATTTTTAACTTTAGAATTTTTTTGTGACGAAACTATTCATTATCGGTCACGCGGTTTTCATGTCCGTATCTTAATTTTTTATTTACTATCTACTGACATTTAATAATTGGAACAGATACAGGGTGACCAGAATTCTGAATCTTGAACCACCCTGTAAATGTTCCAATTAAATTTCACTAGATAGTAAATCGAGAGTTGGGATGGAAACAGAAGCCGTTTTGACCAATAATGAATAGTTTCGGCACAAAAAAATCCTAAAGTTGAAAAATCTCGATTTTGAACACCCTATATCTCTGTAATCATTCCCGCTAAACCCCAAGTGTGATACATTGATGAAATCAGCTCTTCAGGAAGAATCTAAAAATACAATAAAATACAGGGTGTTCCATTTGAAAAAATCAATTAGTACTCTGTAGATCGTTTGTTCCGAGCACCCTGTATTTTCTGATGCAGCGGGAAAAAAATTTCAGAAAAATCATTTTAGATTATCTTTAAAATTCTTAAAACGGTTCAAAAATAAGTGAGCTAGAGGGGGGGACATTTATGGTGAATCACCCTGTACTATGTATATGATTCAAAAATGATTATCTCATTACTTAATTTTATTTTTTTCTAGTTGCCCTCTCATAATGTTCCCTGCTACCTGATACAGATCATTACCATAATTTCCGAAATTTCAGATTCTATTTAGTGAAAGATCTGTCGGAGTCCATCCGAAGTGTCACTTTGTTCAAGAGGAGGTATCTCTTCAGCATCCATGATTCCATCACCAGGCTGGCCTACTGCGGCCTTGTGCAGTACGGCCCGAAAAAATACAAGGAAAAAGACCAGTTCTTCATCTATTTGAATCGGAAGGCTTCATTGTTTGATACTACGAGCAGTCGGCCCTCGTATAATTTGATTGAAGACAAGATGTATCCCAGGATGTCATTCAATTTCAGGAGTCAGACCGATTTGGAGAACTATTGGTACAATTTGTACGGCATATGTGAGTGTGAAAATTACAGTTCTTAACAATCTTGAAAAATTTGTCTTCTCGAATCTATAATTTTTTAATTTTTTTTATTTATTCATTTATTGAATCAAGTGAAACCTACATTTTGTCATCGAATATCAATTACTTGTATATATATATACAGGGTGTTGCGAAATTCGACCGACAACACTTGACAGGTGATAGTTCTCGTGATATCATAATCACTGAGATAGGGACATACGGTCTTCAAGTGTTTCGCAATATCAAAAGATAAATTGAATATAATGCATTCAACTTCGGTATATGGTTTCATCTTTGGATGGGTAATTTTTCGACCAGGAATCTATTCCGGACATTTTATCCAGTGGTGCCCTACAGGGAGGTATGACAACTTTTCCTCCCATATTTTCTAAGCCACTGATTGAAGTTCAATTTTTTTCTTGTTCCTCGAATTCATTGTTGCATCACCTTCAACTGAGCTGAAATGAACTGTTCGAGATATTCGACCCAAAATAGGAGATTGCATAGTAATATTTCATCATTTTCAGTAGTAGAAAATTGCAAAAATATTTTCCTGGGGTTGAGTAGATTAGATACTGTTCAGATCTCATTCTTTAGCTGAACAGAAATAGTTATCCCACGCATAAAGAGAAAACAAAAATTTTTGTAATCTTCTACTACTGAAGAAGATAAAGAATTACTCGAAAATTACTATGCAAACTTCTATTTTGTGTCGAATATCTCGATAACTGTTCATTTTAGCTCAGTTGAAGATCATGCAGTTTTTCAACATAATTGAACAATCAATTCGAGAAATTGGAAATAATCGAAATTTTATCAGTGGCGTAGAAAATATGGAGGAAAAGTTATCACAACCCTCTGTAGCGCACCTCTGGGTAACATTCTTGGAATGTCTTTATGGTCAAAAAATTAGCCATTGAAAGATGAAACTATATACCGAATCTGATTGCATTATATTAAATTTTTCTTGAGATAGGAGAAACCTATTTAAATTTCTCAACTTCAACGCCCTGTATCTCGAGATCTGAACACTTGAAGACCGTATGTCCCTATCTCAGTGATTATGAAATCACGAGGGCTATCACCTGTCAAGCGTTGTCGGCCGAATATCGCAACACCCTGTATTTCATATTATATCACCTTCACATAGGTTATTAACCTTGTGTGTGAAAAAGATGAATTATTCCACATATAAAATTGGTTTTCCACAATATAAATAGTTTAACTGAAAACAAACAAAAAATTCATACAATCATGAGAATAAGAAAAATAGAGTTGATTAAAAAAGATCATCGATTTTTTCGCATTTTCTATAAGCCAACTTTCAACAACTCCTCTTGAAGGTATGATATTTAGGCGTTTTAATTTTGATGGTATCTTATTATAAATGTTAGATCCAATAAAACTAGAATGTTTTTCTAAAATTCTAAACTTATGTTTTTCAAGTCGCACATTGTGGATTTTGCTTCTTGTACCATAATTGATTTTATCAATTATTGCCGGATTCTTTTTGATAAAGATTATTGACGCCTTATATGTACCGTGTGTCCACCCTAAGGACTTACCACCCCTGTAAAATCGTTATTATCCGACCAATTTCAAAAAACCTTTTTTTGTTGGATAGGTATTTGAAATGCTCATCCAACGAGAGAGTGATCTAATTCTTGGACTGTTATCGTGGCCAACTGCGACAAATTTCAATGACCCATATTCCAGAAAGTACTATTAGGAATTTTTCCCCACGAAACTTGATGATGGATTCTGAATCAGTACCACTTGAAATATACGTGTACCGATTTTCATCATCATAAAACACAGGGCGTCCGAAAAAACGAATCATCATTTTCTTCAAATTGGTGATCAGCAAATGTAGTTCTGTGGTTTTTCTAGAAAGAAATAATCAAAAATTATCATTGAGGATTATTTAAAATATACCTGTACCAATCTTCGTCATTTGAATGTGCCTGAGAAAAAAATTAAAAAGGATAGGTAAGCAATAGTTTTCATCCTGATAATTCTTCACTCAAAATAAAAAAATGAATCAGGATCACTCGGAACATACCTGTACCGATTTTCATCATCATTAAACACAGGGTGTTCGAAAAATCAAATCAATATTTTTTTTGAGTTGATGAAAAAATATTGCCTACTTTTTCTTTTTAATTGTTTTATCATTCACATCGTATTTTTGAATGATGAAAATCGGTACAGATATGTTCAAAGTGATCCTCAATAATAATGTGTCATCAATTCTTCTAAAATATGGGTCAATAAAGTTGGTCGCAGTTGGCCACGATTACAGTTCATGAGTAAAATCACTCTCTTGTTGGATGGACATTTCAAATACCTATCCAACAAAAAGAAGTTTTTTGGAATCTGTCAGATAATAACAATTCTACAGGGGTGGTAAGTCCTTAAGGTGGACACACTGTAGAATAATTGCCTAACATTCAATATATCACTTTCTAAAAATAATGATGCTGATGGACAATCAGATGATTTACGGAATATCATTTTCGAAACATATTTTTGAATACATAATAAAGGATTTAGATGAGTTTCATACATACCATATAAGAATAAGAATAATATTTTCCGTCGATTCTGCATAAAATAGTCCTTAGCTTAACTGGCAATCGTCTCTCACCAGTGTGCATTATTTCTGAATAATTGGTATTTTTCAATTAAGGTATGAATACAAAACTGAATGCCAGGAAAGAAGGACAGGTGGTAGTATTGACCGAGATTTCTGCTAAACCTGAACTGGAAAGAGCTATGAAATCGAGGACTTGTGAGGAGGCAATAGCGTAAGTATTTTTTTCTAATTTTGACATGTAATTTGACACTTGTTGACGGAAGTTTTGAAATGTCTTACTTCACGTAACCAGTTGCGTAAAGTAAAATGTTTCATAACTGGTGATGAAATTTTCATTTCATAAAATAACCAATTTTTATACATCTACCTAACTTTTTATGTCCAATTTGGATATATTGAGAGTTTTCTGAAATTTTGATCAAGGGCGAGGGAAATAGGTGGGGCTAGGGCCACTTTTTCTCTCAACTTCTTTGTTTATGCAATGTTTGGCAGTTTGACCAGGAAATATGAAAATATCATCATTTCTACTTGAAAATGGTACTTCTGTTCAGTTTCCTTAGCACTCACCATTTTCGAGATAAGTCGATTTTGAAAGTCTGCTGTGTAATGAAAATAGTACTTTTTCTTTATAGGGTACCTAACATATTATTTTTCAGTTTATTCTCTTCATTACACCCCTCATATTTTTGATCAGAAATGAATGGTTGGTTTTGAGAGAAGGGGTATTTTCCATCAAACCATAATTTTGGGGAAATTCGGTATCCTATTAAGGAAAAAGCACTATTTCTATTGTGCAGCAGAATTATGAAATCGAACATGGTTAATGATTTCGAAACTGAACAAGAGTACCACTTTTAAGTTAAAATATTGAGATTTTCATATTTCTTGGTCACACGGCCGTAAATTGCATAAACAATAATTATTTTTGTATCTAGAGCGCGAAGTGCTACTTTGGTGACCGAGATCTGATTTAGTCGAGATGAGCAAAGTATTTCGCACTCGAGTTGCAAACAACATTTTTTCTACAAACGTCGAAAAATATAGTTCTGAAGTAAAAATATATTTAGCTTGATATAAAAAATAGTGTTGAACTAGCTCAAAAGGCCTCCCCCTATCCACCCTAGGTTCGCACGATGTTCCACGAACATAATAGGAATTTCCTTTCGTACGCTCCAAGAGATAAAACAAAGTTATTGTTGGACATTCAGAAAGTGGTCACTTTGGAGACCTGCAGAACATCTCTTTCCAAAGACTCGTTCATCCAACGAACAGCAAGGCTCTGGAACACATTGCCAAGGGAGGTGTTCCCCAAGGCATATTACCTCCAGAAATTTAAGAACACCAATTCCTACCTTATTTCCCTTGGCTCTCACGATGTTCTCTGAACATTACAAGATATTCCTTTTCGTGGGAACAAAAACTTGAGAGAAAAATCTGTTAATTTGAAATGCATGAGAAACAATAATAGTTATTTTTCTTGCAATATTGAATATTTTTTTATGAAACTTGGTACAAATTTATTTCAGAGTTCGCCTATTCCAGTGGTGTACGCGGATTTTTTCTGAATATGGATTCTGAATTTTTCAGCCTCTGAATGTGATCTAGTAGGCCTTGGTTTAAAAAAAAACATGGACACTGCTTAGCTCCAAAATACAACTTTTCTTCCTCTACATTTCAAACGAAATCGTGAAAATCGCTCCATAAATAAAAAACTTATGAGGTTGGCCCTCAAATGGGCCACTCTGTATATTAGATATCAAATTTCCACTTATTTTTGGACGTTCCGGGAACGAATTTGCTCCCGTTTTCAACATAAAAATGGAAAATACTTCCCTCGCAAATTCGTCAGGTACCTAGCAGTTTGGACACGTCTCAGGATGTTAAAATAATACTCATATTTTTATTTTATAGAAACGAGGAGAGAAAATCCCGAAAAATCTGAAATATAGACTAGAATCTGTGGTTGAAATATTTTTATTCACGACTTTTGTATGAAATATACATAATACATGTACTTCCCCAAGCAAAACGGTAGCCATTTTTCACACCAGTGAATAATAGCAGTGAATAATCATAATTCACTGGTCAAGAGTTCCTAGGTTACGCGATATAACATATAAGGAACTTTATCCACGACTGTTGTATGAAATATTCATAATACATTAACTTCCTCGAGCGAAACGGTAGCCATTTTCACACCAGTGAATAATAACAGTGAATAACCATTATTCACTGGTCTGGAGGTCCTAGGGTATGAGATATAACGTAGAAAAGAACTTCAGACCAGTAAATAATGAACTAGAAAAAAGCCACATACTCAAAGTGGAATGCAATGGTCACAAAGAGAGAGAAATTCAAAGTCATTACCACACTAGTTCATAAAATGAACGAAAATGGTAGATAACGAGAGAAAAACCAGTGAATAATGGTTATTCACCGCTATTATTCACTGGTGTGGACAAATAATTAATATAACAGGTATCTACAATTTTTAGTTTCCTCAATGTCAAATGAGTTATGGTATGAAACAGTAATTGTTAAAAATAAATTGATATATCAAAGACAATAGTAGTCGCGGACATAGTATAGTATTCTACTCGCATATAATGAGATATTATTTACTCAGGTTAATTATGCTACTCGCTAAAAATAAATTTATTTATCAAAGACAATAGTAGTCGTGGACAAAGTATAATATTGTACTATTATGTAATACAGTCAATGTCTTTCACGGTCGAATTAACATGCCGATCCCAATCCCAAATCACTAAACTATACAGGTAATAGTCATTATATTGGATTTTTCAATCCAGGAACGATAATGGAGACATACCGGGCGACAAAAAAGGCGCAGCCTGTTTGGATTCGGCCCTTTGGTCGCACATGAAGCGAAACTGGTTTTGGGCGTCCAAAGTGCCCAGTATCGATAGTGCCTCGATGGGCTTGAAGAAGGAAAGAATGAATAAGGTGAGCAAAAAAGATTAATGTAGTTTCATCATAGGAGAGAACTCACGGCGCTGGCAGGTCAATGCTGTCAATGAAGACCTTGCTGAAATCACAGCCTGGGGAACCAACAACCTAGTTGAATTCAACGCCACCAAAACTCAAGCCTGTATTTCCTCTAGTAAGGCGGAACTCAGTATGCCCGACATTGTAATGTCTGGCACCACCATCTCCACCAAGCCCACCATATCTATGCTCGGTATATCCATCAGCAACACTCTTTCATGGGATAATCATGTCAGATCCATCGCAAAAGCTGCTTCACAAAAACTCGGATTCTTGTTCCGTGCGAAAAGCTACTTTACACCTCAACAGCTTATCGTGATCTACAAAGCGCAGATACGGCCTGTTCTAGAATACTGTTCCCACATATGGGGTTCAGCACCAAAACATACGCTGATACTCTTAGATGCCATCCAGAGAAGCCATTCGCCTGGTGGGTGACGCCACACTCACTCATTCCTTGACATCATTGGAACACCGTAGAAAGGTGCGATCTTTCACTTTTCTATAGATACTTCCACGAGAAATGTTCTTCGGAAATCTCTGCTATCATCCCTTCACTAGCAATACCAGTTAGACAAACTAGACTAGCCCAGTCAGAACACCTTTTCGTAGTCAACTTCGAAAGATGTCGAACAGCACTTTATCAAAACTCCTTCATCCATAAAACGGCTAGGCTCTGGAATGCATTGCCTGAGGAAGTATTCCCAACAACATATAATCTCCAGAAGTTCAAAAAAAATCCCAATACCTACCTCCTGTCCCTATCCTCCCTAGGAACGCACGATGTTCTTTGAACATTATAGAGATTTCCTTTCGTGCGCTCCAAGCGATAAAAAAAGTATTCACATACATCAGAAGTTTATTTATTTCATTTCATTCTTTGCTATAAACATTACATTGCATCTCATATAAATATAAATATAATCATTAACTTTCACAATGGAATAACATGAATAATCAGACAGATTCATATCTGGTATGAGATTATTCATGCGTTATCAAATTAAATTATAGTTATTGAAATAAACAACAGAATAAAATAATAATATTAATAATAATAATAATAATAAAACAAAAAGGTCATGAAAAGTACATTATGACATGATGAAATAAATTAGTGAATGAGAAATCATTCACTCAGGTTTGATTTTCTCTCTGCAAGAGGATATGTTTCTTGACTTTCATTTTCATCAGGTAATTTATTGAATTTTGAGATAGCTCCGTGAGTGAACTTTTTTTGACCAAGTGTAGAATTAGCAGCATCAAGATGAAACAAGTCATATTGTCTAGTATGATGTTCATGGATTTGAGAATTCCTCACCAATATGAAGTTAGATTTGAGGTGTTTGTTGATAATATCAAAAGAAATTTTGAGAGTATTTATCAGATAGTGCACTTCCAAAGAAAATGTATTCGTTTCTTCATAAAGTTGATATGATGGGGTGTCATATGGAAGACGATACAGTACTTTTAATGCTTTTTTGTATAGTACAGATATTTTGTTGAAATTATTCTTGGAACATGAACCATTTTCTTTGAGCATGCCAATATGCTTGTCCCATGTTAACTTTTCATCAATCCAAATACCAAGGTATTTGGTATAGGCAGTTTGTTCCAATCTTCCATTATTCATTCTAATATTCAAATCAATATTTTGTTCATTTCTTTGATGGAAAATTATATATTGGGTCTTGAGCCATTCTTCCATTTTCTTTAAATCCTCATTTATGTTGTTTTCTAAAATTACAGGGTTTTTGTTTTCAAATAAAAGTACTGTGTCATCTGCATATATGGCATAGTTTCCTATTAAATTTATTTTTCTACAACCGCTTAACAAAGTAGCCTTTGACGCTTTCAAATTCCAACACAAAGTTGACGTTTTCCCAGAAATGTCATTCTTTGACAGCATTTGCGCTCATGAGCGGAAATATTGAAAAAACTATTCTATTCTTGAAAACCCCCAATTCTTTCATGATGAAAAATAGTGACAGTGAATCATCAAACACACCTCCTGATATAGCAGAAAGCGCAAGAGTTTGAATCTCTTACCGGAGAAATCAAGAAAGAAATATGAATTACAATATGATACATTCATGAATTGGTGCCATTCCGAGATGGTGAATATGTATTTCATAAAACGTTTTACTGGCTTATTTTGGTAAAAAATCAAAGACTTTGAAGTCATCAACTCATTGGTCTATATATTCGATGGTACGTATACATGCTTGAATGTTAAAAATAATATCGGAATCAATAAGTATCTGAAACTTATCGCATTTCTCAAGAAACCATCTATTGGTTATAAAGCGAGAAAAATCCAAAACATTCACCGCTGAAGATATATACCAACAAATTTCTATAAGAAGCTCCCGATGAAGCATATCTGTTGAAAACGATGAATTATACTTTATATTTAAACTCTTTGTTGTCATCAGAAAGACAGTGTATCTTTATTTTATTGCATCAATGAGTAATGTTCAATTTGATTGCTTAGTTTTTCGTACTATGGCTCAGAGGTCTGAAGCTCAGGTTGCCACGCTGGTGGTCCAGTTTCAATTCTCGGTAGGCCCGACATTTTTTTCTGGCTTGTCATTTATTTCAATTTTTCTTTTCTGCTTCCTTTGGACATATGGGATAATATGGATAAGAACTTTTTCAACTATTTCAATCGCTCATACTTTCAGGGCAGTAATTTCCAAAAGCTGCGTTAGTATTTAGAATAAATCTTGTGTGTATTTCGAGCACAAAGTGTTATTGCCGCTCTCCAAAGATTAACTTTCTTTATCGAGCGGCAATCTATCACTTTGCGCTCTAAATAGACAAATAGCTATTTTGAAATGTTTTGAATAAAAGATACAAAATAGGTCTGGGAAAAAATATCGATATATCGATAAAAATATCAATCAAGTCATTGATATTCCCAGTGCTTCTGATCTCGTCGAAAGAATACGCTTGGATTGGGCTCAACATCTTCCAAAATATTGTTTTTCTACAAAAATGTATTCTTTGTATACACGGTGTCCGGAAATTGTGCGCAAAAAATCATGGGGGTGATTTTGCATGAGAAAACATAACATTTATTTTATATACCCGTGGGTCCGGAAATGCATAGTTTTCAAGATACATTGTGTTGAACGTTAAAAAAATAATCGTTTTTTTATGATTATGTCAAATATCCTTCAACCGATTCTCTTGAAATTTGGCAATAATATTCGTTGTCATGAAAAGCTGATTTACCTATAATTAAATTGGAATTGAGAAATCCAGTGGCGTCCCAGGGGCACCCTAGCGAATATTATTTTTTCAGATTTTGTATCAATAAATAAATAAATAAATATCCTATTGACCAACTAAAAATACAACATTTTGGTCCCTGAGTTGTTTCGATATTTTGCTTCGTTTCCGTGAAAAAAAATGAATACTAATTTAGTATATAAATTTGTGCAAAACATTCCTTCAAAAACAGACTACTCCTTCCTGGACCGAAAATACATAGTTCTCAATATACAAAGTGTAGAGTATGTTGAACATGTATCATGAGATATCTGAAGAAAATTAATCTTCATTCTTATTCTATGTCTATGGACATGTATCCCTCATTTATCTTCAGCCCAGTTTCTGGAGGAAGTTTTAGGTACAAATTTATGCAAAAATTGGTATTTAATTTTTCCATGGAACTGAAGCAAAATATCAAAACAATTCAAGACACCAGATCGTTGTATTCTTAGTTGGTTAATAGGTTATGAAAATACAGAATTTAAAAAAAATCAGTGGCGCACACTGGATTTCATAATTGCAATTGAATTATGGCTATATCACCCCCACGTGACAAAAATTATAATTGTCAAACATAAAGAAAATCGGTGGAAGGGCATTTGAGATATTCAATAAAACCGATTTTTTTTTGTTTTTCACACTGGTTGTTGAAAACTATGCATTTCCGGACCCACGTACATATAATATGCATTCCATATTTTATCATGTAGAATCACCCCCTTGATTTTTTGCGCATAATTTCCAGACACCCCAATTTTGGAATTGACCCATTTGTACTTTTGTCCATTCTTCCAGGTACTTCCAAAAGAAGTCCCATTCAAGAACTTGGTCAACAAACCCAGCAAGATCTTCCTGCACAAACCGCCCAAGGATGTCCCACCGCCGAAGAAGCCCAAAAAGATGAAACCCAAGCCGTTAAAACCAAGCAAAACATTCAACCGGTTGACCAGAAAAATACCAGAGAGAAAAACCACCGTCCGCAGACAGTATTACGACAGGTGAAGATTTTTTGTATTACCTGCATACACGTAACTGATCAATTGAATGAAAACATAAATCAAATCGCAACTATACTGTCAAAATACAATATTTGAGTGAAAATTATAACTAAACTTCCTTTTCTGAACAGTTTATCAATGACATGGGTGTACCCCAAGGATCAGTTTTAGGACCGATCCTCTTTATTCTCTATGTCAATGAGCTGCCATCTGTTTTGCCAAAGTCATTCACTTGTTTGTATGCTGATGACTCTTCTCTCCTATTTAAATCAAAAGATTTGATTGAACTGCAGCAAAATATCAATTCTGATCTTGTCAGGTTGCAAAATTGGTCCAGTGAAAACTCATTATTTTTGAATGCTCATAAAACGGAAGCAGTAGCTTTTCATACCACTCAAAATACTAACGCGGTAAACATTGATAACGAAATATCCGGTGTTGAGATAGAAAGAGGTGAAAGTGTGAAATTTCTAGGGCTTTTTCTAGATAGCAACCTCAACTTCCGCCAACACTGCGTAAATCTTTATTCATTACTCAATAAGACTGTCCGCAGACAATATTAATAATAATAATAATAATAATAATAAATCGACTTTATTTATAAAAGTATGATGAAAACATATACAATTGTTATGATCATTAAGGGGCGAAATTTAGCTAGGCTACTCTTACATCTAACCCCATAATGATCTGAATAATATAAGATAGCATGTAAGAAAAGATTATGTGATAATGACATGGTTACATTACATGAATTTACTAAATTATTACAGACGTACATCTTTGAATCATACCATTCACATCAGAATAATTTATTAGATCGGTAGGTCCGATAAGAGATTCTGCTTGAAACGATGCTTGAAAGCAGACTTACTAAGGTTCATCATATTGTCAGGTAATGAATTGATCAATTTTATAGCATTGTAAGTGAATCCTTTCTGAAAGAGAGTTGTCGAATGATGTGGAATGGTTATGGTTGTCTTTTTTCTTATATTCACGGAATGAACTTGAGACCGTGGAACTAGATTACTTTTTATGTCCACCGGACCTGTTTGCATGACTTTCTGTAAGTAAGTTGCCAAGTGTAACTTTCTACGACTTTCCATATTTAGCCAATTGAGCTCCTTTAATTTTTGACTAACATGATCATATTTTCTGAGACCAAAAATGAATCGGATACAATAGTTTTGTACTTTCTGTATCTTGTTTCTGAACGCTGCATCCAGAAAAGGTCCATAAAGAAAGTCACAGTACGTAAACTGGGATAAAACTAGACTCTCACATAATTGTTTACGTAACTTTGGGTTCAGTATATATCTGTTGGAATATAAAACTTTCAACGATGTAAAACTCCTTTTAAGTAAATTATTTATATGGCATTTGAAACTAAGATCATCGTCCAACACCAATCCTAAATTTCTCACAGAGTGTTCAACGTTTATCTGAGTTCCATTGATGCTAACTAAAAGATTAGATTTAATATATTCGTACTGATTGCGAGGTGAAAAAATTAGTAACTTACGACAGGTGAAGATTTTTGTATTAGCTGCATACACGTAAATGATCAATTGAATGAAGATATAAATCAAATCGCACCCAGACTGTCAAAATATAATACTCGAGTGAACATTATAACGAAACTTTTTTCTCTGAACAGTTAATCAATGACATGAGTATACCCCAAGGATCAGTTTTAGGACCGATCCTCTTTATTCTCTATGTCAATGAGCTGCCATCTGTTTTACCAAAGTCATTCACTTGTTTGTATGCTGATGATTCTTCTCTCCTATTTAAATCAAATGATTAGAATGAACCGCAACAAAATATCAATTTCGATCTTGTCAGCTAGCAAAATTGGTTCAGTGAAAACTCGTTATTTTTGAATGCTCATAAAACGAAAGCAGTAGCTTTTCATACCACCCAAAATACTAACGCGGTAGACATTAATATCGAAATATCCGGTGTTGAGATAGAAAGAGGTGAAAGTGTGAAATTTCTAGTGCTTTTTCTAGATAGCAACCTCAACTTCCGCCAGCACTGCTAAAATCTTTGTAAATTACCTAATAAGCAGTGTTACCTGCTAAGAAACCTTAAACGAATTTTGGACAACTCTGGTCTTCTTTTATATTACCATGGACCGATTCAATCGAGAATTAACTGTGGGCTAATTGTTTGGGGTAATTCTCCACCTACACACAGTGTTTTTGTGACACAAAAGAGAATCATTAGAACAATTGCAAACGCATCACAAACAGCATCGTGCAGAACATTATTTGAAAAATTGAATATTTTGCCCCTTTCAGGTCTCTACATTCTGGAAGTTTTGTTGTACATTCATAAAAATAAGGAAGATTTCGAACATAATACCCGTATCAAAAATGATTTTCACTTACCCAAGACACGTTTATCTCTGCGATTAAACTCGTTCGAGTTTTTGGGGCTGAGACTATACCGGGTGTCCCAGTATACCTGTTCCAATAGATTATCTCAGCCATTTCGAAAGATGAAAATTTGAAAAAAATGATCTACTACAATTCTAATAATTTAAAATTATTATTGAAGTCAAAATCAAGATTACAAAATTATCGTAGCCTACTACAATTCGTTCAATTTGAAATTGTCGTGTTCTCCATCAAATCAAATATAAAATATGAAGTGTGATACATCGTTGGAACGGTAATTTTGAGTAGAAACCAAAAATTGCAAAAAATATACAGAGTACTATTTGAAATAAAAAAGTTAAATTCACTTCCGTCAAACCGGAAGTGACTTTCAATTTCTGTTTTTCTCAGTTGAAGCTTCCTTACACGATCCCCAAGATCATGAAATTTTTGAATTTTTATTTTTCGAAATGGCTGAGATAATTCATTGGAGCAGGTATACTGGGACACCCGGTATAATGCACTCCCGGAGTTTTTTAAGAACATCACAAATGAACAAGTTTTCGAACATGAAATAAAACAATTACTTTTTGAAATAAGCCCCTATAAAATCGATGGATGAGTTCTTTTTTCATCTAAATTAGTGAAATGATTTGTATTTTTTATTGTTTTCATCAATACTCAAGCGTTTGTTATATATTTGTATTTCATACTGTATTTTTTATTTACTGACTCATTCAATTGCTTTTTGAGCTCACCTTAATGGATCAATAAAGACTAAACTAAACTTAACTGAAGACATTTTGTGTTTCGTGTGAATACAGGGTGATTCAAAAGTTCTTTCACAAATGTCAGGAGGTGATTCATCACAATATTCTAATATGAATGGGCTTTTCTAGTCATGTCTAGAGATAACAGATCTCGGAATATATTACTCTGAAATACCTCAAAATATCAATCATAAAAAAATATTGAAAACGCCAAACTGAATGAGCGAATTCAAACTATCAGACATGGACGCGAAAAGTGTGACGCCAGTGCTCGAGCAATTTGGATTGGTAATACTCTCACCTCCTCTTGGATGTCAATAAAATGCACAATGGACTTGACAGTGTTGCCAATTTGGACAGAAAGGTATAATTAGTCGTAGTTCATTTCTCGATTTTTTCATTTCAGCAAATAATACAGATGCTGATAGATAACTCAACTAATACTACTCAGTATTGAAAAGGAATATTCTCAGATATATTATAAACATGAAAAAATGGATACATTTGAATAAATACATTGAGAATTCGCATTCTCTATGTGATGAAATTATTAATTCTTTCTCGGCATATTCAACAGAAAACAACTACTTTCCTGGCTATATGCCACGACGAACATTGAATTATATCAATTGAACATACACGATAGGAATTTGAGCATAAAATGAATATCGTCTGAAATTGAGAATTGACATTCTCTTCCAGAATCGGATGAATACTATGATGAATATAACGATATAAAAAATATATTACTTACCAAATTGGTATGAAAATTGGAATGTATGGGAGAAATATACTAGTATACATACTCTGTTCTTGTTGAGTCGTGAATATGCCGAGAAAGAATTAATAATTTCATCACATAGAGAATGCGAATTCTCAATGTATTTATTCAAATGTATCCATTTTTTCATGTTTATAATATATCTGAGAATATTCCTTTTCAATACTTTCATACCCAATCAAGGGGTTCAAACTTGAACGATGGAAACTTGTTATTTTTATAGACCTTCAATCGCAGATTCGTGATTGGGTTTTTCTCAATTCAGAATTTCTTTCCACGCCCTGTATGATAAATGTCAGTTTGTCATACATCTAAAATAATACTACTCACCTGAAAATTCGTGGTACTGAAAAATCGCATTGCATAATAAGTTAGATGGTTGATTTATGTTGGTGGATTATTCAAAATGGTAAATGAAATTTCATTTTGTATCAAAAAACAGTGCAGATATTTATGACATTAAGTTTCAAATCCCTTCCAGTATATTTCAAGTTTAGGTACTCACCTATATGTACCTACTTCTATACCTTCCTACCATAGGGAAAGAAACGAATTCTGAATCAATCAATAATAAATTTCTCTATTTCTAGTACAAGCATCACTGCTTTCTTGTCGATAATATTAAAAAATGATAACAGTGAAGTTATGCGGGAAATGAGGTATTTTCAACTTGGCAACATTGTGTTAGCGTCAGTTGCTTCATCTCTTTCTCTTTTGTAGACACAGTTGCCAGATTAGCAATTGCTTTTCCGGGAATGAGTACTTGAGATATATTAACACTGTTTAATTTGTCGATTATAACAATCAGTCAACGAAATATCAACTTGATAACAAAAACCAAACAAATATAAAAAGCGTCTTACTGTAAGATGCCTCCATCACATTTTATCCTAGCTAATTTTCTTCGGAATTCAGAGTAAATTGTATGTGATCAGCACTGAATTACCTATCAACTAATCACGTACTACATAGTAGTTTCGAATCAACACATTCCTTGCACAATCTTGCACATAGGTTCAATTCCAGGATTTTATAGAGACCTGACAACAGCGACGTGCTTTCCAGCCATCACAACTCCAACCAATCAAATTGCAAGAGGACACTGACATCACAGCTCAATAGCGTTTGAATTCATAGGTATTGAAATTGCATTTTCAATATCAAATAATTCATTTGTTGTACGGTATTTCCGATGAATATGTGGAAGGGATAACGTTTTTGACTTCCCTCCACAACATTATAGCGAAACGGGGTCAATTTTTGCGATACTGGAAAGGCCCATTGTCCAAAGAAGCATATGCCCGGAAACCCTTATTTTCAAGATACAAGTTGTTGAAGTTTTATTTTAAAACTAGTACACTACTTTGTTTCACCACTAACCAAACTGATTTTTTTATACGCCCCCACGCGTGTTTCGCTAACTATGTTAGCATCTTCAGGAGAAGAATAAAACTAAATTTTCTATTCTAGTGTGCTACTTATATACTAGGTATACGTCCTCCCAACCGTGAAAGACAGTAACCGCCAAGTTTGAGTTTACATGTTCACCTTAATCTTATATCACGAAACTATACAGATAGCTTTATGCAATAGGTCCGAACCAAAACACCAAACCAAAACACCTTAAACGTCATATTCATTCTTGTGAAAAATACAAAATGATAATAAACTCGAATTGGGGCGTTTCATTTTGCGAATCTCATATATTTGAAGTAGTGGAACATACTCTCTTGAACGAATATCTGCTGAAAATCTCCCTCGAATCACAAAAGTGAACAACTAGACAATCAAAAGTGAAGTTTTCTTCGCCTAAATCACTACCGAAAAATCGAAATAATACGCACATGCCAATGAACCATTTCAAAACAATGCTTTTTTTAATATGGAACTACTTCCTCAGACGTTCCCAGAGAATTTTTGTTGATGGTTCTTACTCATCTGAACTTGACATTCTTTCAGGTTCCCCGCAAGGGTCTATACTGGGTCCTTTGCTGTTTATTATATATACCGCCGATATTTTGAACGAAATAGAACAATGTAAAGTACAGGATCTTGCTGATGATACTCAGCTGTATTTGACTTTCGTACTGAAGATTTCGCTTTCGCAGGAGAAATCATGAACAATGAATTGATTAGAATTAAGACATCTTCCTATGAACACAGCTTGAAACTCAATTCTATAAAATCCAAGGTACTCTATTTCTTTAGAAAAAATAACAAACTTTTTGAAGAATAGTCTCAATCTACCAATTGATAATACCCCATTACAAGTCTGTGATTCAGCAAGAAGATAGATAGATAGATAGATAAACTTTATTTTCCTTTTTAGACAATTACATTTCATATTGTATAGGAATCGTCAATAGGTCTTACAAACTAAAGGGACATATACTCATCTACACTATAAAAACAGTTATGTAACAGGAACTCTTTCAATCTTCTTTTAAACACAACCAATGTTTCACAGTTTTTTATTTTGATTGGCAGTAAATTGAAAATTCGTGGGGCCATGAGATTAGGAGAATTGTATGCTAATTTACATTTACCAAATGGGACATATACATCATTTTTTAGCCGGGTATTCACATTATGTTTGGATTTGTTGAGAACAAAATAGTCATCATAATTTTTGAAAACAAATACACAATATTCAAATATTAAAAGACAAGGTAATGTTAAAATTTTATAGTTGATGAATATATTTCTGCAGGATTCTCTCATAGGAACACCTACCATTATTCGTACTATTCTTTTTTGAGCTATAAAAACATCTTTCCAGTGTGTAGATAGGCCCCAGAAACATAAACCATACCTAAGTCTAGAGTCAATCTGTGCGTAATACAAGGTCAACAATTGATCAATATTCAAAACTTGTTTCAAGTTTCTCAATTGACATGATATTGTGTTCAATTTCTTTGTTAATAGTGCACAATGGTTATGCCACCCCAAACATTGGTCGATAGAGAGTCCCAGAAATGTGGTGCTTACACTATCTGTAATAACGAGATCAGAATTTTCCTTTGCCTGGAAAGTGATAAAGTCACAACTTTTCTGACGATTGTGGAATCGAATGGAAACTGTTTTATCAACATTCAAGTAAAGGTTATTTGCAGAAAACCATCTATTCAAATCTTGAAAAACTTGATTGCATTTATCGTTGAGGGCTGAATCATTCTTATCAGAGATAATTATGGACGTATCATCTGCATACATGGTCATAGATGTATCAATTGACTTATCGAGGTCATTAACATAGAATAGAAATAATACAGGTCCCAAAATTGATCCTTGTAGAACCCCTAATTCTGTTGAAATGAAGTCAGATGGTGTTTTGTTGATTTCAACAAATTGTTTCCTCAAAGAAAGGTAGTCTGCTATCCAGGCCAGTGGAGTACCACGAATACCATACCTGAAGAGTTTATTAAGGAGAATGTTATGGTCAACGCAATCAAATGCCCTGCTGAGATCACAGAAAATCCCAACAGGGCATTCTCCCGCCTCAATAATAATAATAATAATAATAATATCATTTATTGATCTATACAAGAAACAACTCAATATAATATATGGTATATAGGGTGACTATAGTATAAATGATGCGATAATCGATAAGCATGTTCATGCTTGTTTCGATAAAAATAAATACAAATACAAATATAAATATAAATACAAATACAAATACAAATACAAATACAAATACAAATACAAATACAAATACAAATACAAATACAAATAAATACCTAGTAGCGTGTACGAAAATATGTGTACATAAAAAGAACCTCAAAAGTAGGGATAAAGGAAAACCGTACATTTTATACTGTACTTTTAATAAAAGAGAATCACACCTAATATTATAGTTGTAATTCTCTTTTATCCGAGCTTTAAATGAAAATTTGTCAATGTACTGATTTTCCTCAAAAATCATATAAAATATTATGAACATATTATTACTAAAAATCGAACAAAATTAAAATAAGAACTATTTTTCAAAAATAATGTATAAACAGTGTTGGAATAGAAATTAGCACAAGACATACGAGAAATATAGATGTATTTCAGTTTCTTAATTCAATTAAATCCCGAATTGACACTCTAGGCGAATCATAGATGAACTTTTTCAATCTGTTTTTGAATATTGTTTGGATGGCAATTGATTTGATTGCTTCTGGTAAGGTATTATATGCCTTTGGCGCCAAGTAATTGAATGATCGTTGGCATAAAGATTTCGTCATATGAGGAATAGTATGATGACTTCTTTGTCGAGTTCTGTAGTTGTGCGAGGGAAGATTGGCGTGATGTCGAATTGTATGGAATTTCAAATTTATATTTAAGAAGTATAATTGTCTTATATCAAGAACTTTACTTTCAAGATAAATGTCATCTGTAGGAAATCTCCAGTTTCTATTGAGAATTATTTTAAGAAATCTTCGTTGTATGACCTCAAGTGGTTGAATATGAGTTTTGAGAGCTGCACCCCATGCTAGGATACCATATCGCAAATGACTTTCTACCAATAAATAAATAAATCTAATTATCTCACTATAATAGGAGTGAATGGCTGTGGTAGTTGATTTATTGTCCAGGAATCCGTGCTGATTCGTTGTGAAAAGATTGTGAATATGGCAGAATGGAAGTAATCTGTTTAAAAAAGCATATTCAAATACTTTTGAAAAGCAGGATGGAATCGTGACTGGTCGATTTTCTAATGAATGGGGACTATTCTTCTGGTAAATTGGTATTATTCTTCCAGTTTTCAACAAGCTCGGAAATGTACCTGTAGTGAAAGTTAAATTTACCAGGAAGAGCAAAGGTGCAATAACAACTGAATGACATTTTTTCAGAACGAACATTGGAAGCTCATCAAATCCCGAGGATGATTTATTTTTCAATTTCCTCTGAAGAAGATTATAAAGTTCCACCTCCAAGAAATCTTGGCTTAGTATCAGACACTGTCATGCGTTTTGCTCAGCACATAAAAAATATTATTGGTAAAGCTGTCGCATCATAAAACTTATTTTCAGTAATCGACATGTTCTCAGTGTTAAAATGAAAAGAACTTTGTGCGAGTCACTCGTGTTGAGCAACTTTAACTATTGCGACTTGCTTGACGAAAATTGATAAAGATTGAATACAAAAAGTCCAGAATAGCTGCTGTAGACTAATCTATGGTATCAGAAAATATGATCCTATTTCACATAAACTTAGGGAATGCAACTGGCTTAATATGAACAATAGAAGACAGCTCTCCACTTAGGTACCTTTACTCATAAACTATTGAGTGACTCCAATCCTCCAGCTCTGGCAAGCAAATTCATTCCCCGATTCAGAATACACTCTAAAAACATCAGACAGAGAACCATCCTGACCATACCGCAACACAGAAATAATTTTTTTCAAAGATGTTTTGTCTTCAATGCTATTCAAATATATAATATTTTAACTGACTAATTTGAAGCTCATAATATAAATAAGTTCAGATATAAATTTAAGAAGCATCTACTCGATACGCAGTCTTGATATAATATTATTTAGTACATCCTTCATGTCTTAGATTTGTTTTATCACTCTAAATTATATTATTTGTATTGCTAGCAATTAATTAATAAGTGCCCATTATGTGTATTGCATTTCATTTTTTTTGTTTTACCTTCCTTGCTGTCTCAGTCAATTTGCTAAAGTCATTTTGCTTTTTTGGTCATATATAGCCAGCCCTCTGTTGGTTAAGTGGAATAGCTTTGAGCTAGACTTCGCCAACAGTCTATGTAAGATTTTTTTTTCATGTATTTCACATGACAATAAAAGGCGTTTATTATTATTATTATTATATAGTTCCATAACCGGCCACTGGCGCTGCGATCTCAAATTTAGTCGCCTATAGAAGTTATCACTTCCGACGTGTGGTCCTGCTCACACCAGTTTTTTTTTACTTGACTATTCCACTCTTTTCATGGTTCCTTCTGTATTACAGCGATATTTTTTGTTTACTAAAAATTATCGGACTTAATCTAACAATACAGAAGCCTAATTGATCCACACGAGACCAACAACCTCGTTTTTCGGCGATAATATTTTTGACATTCAAAACGTCAATTGTATTGGAAACCAGAATGATGGATGCAGTGTGTGCAACTCTCGCTAGGTGCTCGTTTATTGTCTCAATCATGAAATAGTGACACGAATACAACTCGTCATTTTATTTTTCCTAAAAATATCCGTAGATTGACATACTTTAGCTTGCTGCTTTGATCTCGCTTATGACATTGTTCCAAAACTTCTCGCCTACGGCTCGAAAGTTTTGATAAACAATGTCATTCGTGAAATTAATAGGCAACAAGCTGTCGTAACTGTGGTATTACATATAACAATAAAATTTCTCACGAAATACGAAATTTCTTCATTTAATTGAGTATTTCCATAGCATCGACAAGATGATTTTGAAGAAAATCGGCACTAACCGGAGAGTGAGATGGACTGCTGAGGAAGACAAGGCGTTGGTGTTGTGCAAGATTGCCGATTTGTTTTTGCAGAACGACAAGTACAAGAAGCAAATCGTGCCTTACTGTGTAGTCCGAGATGTTCTACATAGGGTGTGTCCGGTGAGCAAAGGGAAGACGTCTAGGTGAGAAAAATTGAGATTTTTTTGATGAGTCGATATCATAATATCGTTGCAATCATTCATGAATCATAAAAAGTATCCGCCGTCAATCCTGAACGCCAAACACGGATAAATGAATGAAATCGCGAATAGTGGGGATAATACTAAGGAATTATTGCCAGAAAATTGATATTCTTCATAAATATCTATACTAATATTATGAAGAGGAAAGATTTGTTTGTTTGTTTGTATGGTTTGTATGTATTAATTAGGCTCCAGAACTACTGGATCGATTTGGCTGAAAATTGGTGGGGAGGCTAGAACCGGGAGAAGGTTATAGCATACTTGTTATCCCGGTACCAGCAGAAAATTCAAGATGACGGATCTAATATATCGGGCGAGTTTTATATTTATGGTCCGTTTCTATTCAAAATTGGTATCTGGGGATTTTCGTGATCGGGGATTATGATTCCTTCGTCAAAATTAAGGAATCCAAGATGGCGGATCCAAAATGTTGGATTTTGTAATTAGGATTAGATTTTATTCAAATTTGGTATCTGCTGGTTCTCGGGGCCGCAGATTATGATTCTTTTGTCAAAATTAGGAAATTCAAGATGGCGGACCCAATATGGCGGACGAGTATTATAATTATGATCCAACTCTCTTCAAAATTGTTATCTGGGTGTTGGGGGTCGGAGATTATGATTCTTTGTCATAATTTGGAAAGGGTGGGATTCGGAAATTCAAGACGGTGGAACCAATATACCGGACGAGTTTTGTAATTATATACCGATTCTATTCAAAATTTGTAAGTGGGCGTTCCTGGGATCCAAAGTTATGATTCTTTCGTCAAAATTATAGAATTCAAGATGGTAGATCCAATATTGCGGACGAGTTTTGTATTTATGTTCCGATTCTATTCAAAATTTTTCATCTGGGGTTTTGGGAGTCGGATATTATGATTCTTCCATTAAAATTGGGAAATTCAAGTGAACTTAAAAGAAGTTGAAATAAATGGTAGTTCGAAAAACTGAAGAAACACGCTTTTATAGATAGCGAAACCAAAATGAAGTTGAAAATAAAATAATAATAATAGTATGTTGATGAATATTGGACTGAAAAAATATATTATAGAAATAATGTATACAGTGTGTCCCACTTACCATGCTCACCATGGGTATCTTTTTAACAATGTCAAGGCCAACTATAATGTGGAAAAATATATTGATAAAATCTATTCGTTTTTGTTTTATACGCAAAAAACAGATTTCGATCATTTCCATGTCTCCTCCATGACTTTTTTATTTATGAAAATATTCAAATAGGAATTTCACATTCTCATGGCAGTTTTTCAAGTGATTTCGAAACAAATATGAAATTTATACCAACTCTTCTAGAATTTGAGATATCAGCACCAACTTTAGTTTTTCAAATGTAGGTCATAGCTCACTATGACTTAGTTACAAATAACTTTTTTTTCTCTTACAGATGATATGTTGCAGTAATAGTTTTGTGTTGATAACAACGGAGTTATCGTCATTTATACAAAAACAAAAAATTATTTGGAAGCCGCCATCCTGAATTTATGAATTTTAACAAAAAAATCATGATCTCCGACCTCAAAAACCCCCACTTACCAATTTTAAATGGGATCGGACCAAATCTTGTCCGCCATCTTGGAGCAGCATTTTTTTTTTATTTCAACAAAAATTCCATAACTCCGATCAACTTGAAATTTGGCAGGTGTTCATAATTTCGGTGACAATACATCATGGAATTTTTGTTGAAATTAAAAAAAATGGCTGCTCCAAGATGGCGGACAAGATTTGGTCCGATTCCATTCAATATTGATGAGTGGGGGTTTTTGAGGTCGGAGATCATGATTTTTTTGTTAAAATTCATAAATTCAGGATGGCGGCTTCCAAATAATTTTTTGTTTTTGTATAAATGACGATAACTCCGTTGTTATCAACACAAAACTATTACTGCGACATATCATCTGTAAGAGAAAAAAAAGTTATTTGTAACTAAGTCATAGTGAGCTATGACCTACATTTGAAAAACTAAAGTTGGTGCTGATATCTCAAATTCTAGAAGAGTTGGTATAAATTTCATATTTTTTTTCGAAATCACTTTGAAAAACTGCCATGAGAATGTGAAATTCCTATTTGAATATTTTCATAAATAAAGAAGTTATGGAGGAGACATGAAAATGATCAAAATCTGTTTTTTACGTATAAAACAAAAACAAATAGATTTTATCAAAATATGTTTTCACATTATAGTTGGCCTTGACAAACTCCACATTTGGTGTCATTCAACCGACCTCGTATCTCTCACCGTTAAAAAGATACCCATGGTGAGCATGGTAAGTGGGACACACTGTATAGCAAAACAACGTTTGCGAGGTCTTCTAGTATTTTATACATCAAATGTATCGGAATTCAAAAAAATGTGTGTATGTGCATTAATAAATCAACTCTCACGTGTTCTAGCATAATACAATTATATTTCGCAATGCTTCAGTGAGGTCATTTGATATTTTCTATATTATCAACACGCGTTTCATCAACCAAAGCAAGCCACCAAACAACACCCTACGTACCCGTGAATATCAGGTTAGGATATTTGTAACTTTTCTTTACAAATTTGACAATACCAAATCATATTTATTCACAAAATAGTTTGCTTCAGATTCATAATATCAAAAGAGTAACCGAAACACCCAAAACTAATCACTAAACGACAAATGACATTTCTTACATTGATTATTATTCGTCTACTTTTAAACTTTGAAAAATAGTTAACTATTTAGCATTATCATTACAACACGTGAGAGCTAGTTTATTAATTCATACACACACATTCATAGAAATCCTGATTCATCAGATATATTGAATGTATCTATTAAAGTCAGATATTTTCTTATTTATTATCATTTGTTCATGATGATATTCAAAATGACTGTACCTCATAAGATATTCAACAACAATTTAATTTTATAATTCCATTTCTTCCAGTATATAAATTATATGACTCTTGTCACTATCCTATTAATTTTTTTGTCTACATCATTTATATTTTTTAAAACTCATTATTATTCCAATTTATACCTTTTAACTCGCATTGCGAGTAAGTTCTCGATTTTGTTGAATTGACTTGTAACAAAATGTTTCATATACGATATATTGTTTCAGCCTTGAAGAAGAAAATGAAAATTTTCGAAAGCTTGGCATAGCAATAAAGTAGTTTGCTTGTAGCCCGATTGACTGAACTCCCCGATATTTCCTATTATATCGTATCTATTGAATATATCAATTTCCTGACGATGATTCCGCAGAGTTATCCCCACCATTCGCCGTTTCATTCATTTATCCGTGTTTGGCGTTCAGGAACGTTGACCTATACGTTTTAATTATTTATGAATAGAGAGTTGAAGTAATCACTGTACGTAGACCTCCACGTAGACGTTAACGTACGAAAAATAACGTTTACGTATTGTCGTTAAATTGAGTTGAAGTCGCCACTTTGGTCGTCACTGTCATCATAACGTAATAATACATTTTGTTCTCGGTTTGTATTGGTCATTTTTGGTTGTGTGTTTAGATTCGAACATTTATTCCTGTCAAAATTAGAGGACTCCCTGATGCAGAACTCGTTGGTGATCTCGAATTTGATAATTTTGACTCATCGGCATATTTCGAGTATACTTTGGTTAACGTACGTTGATATTTAAGGTATACGTGAAGGAACGTGAGATAACGTACACCCGTAAGCCCACTAACAACGCAAACGTGAAGAATTGGAAAATGCGCATGCGTAGCTGTCAATTTCTACGTTTACGTTAACGTTCATGGCAACACTTCAACTCTCTATTGAATCGCGGTGCCTGATTATAATTTAATCTGAGCACTCACCCGCAGATGTACAAGTATCTGTTACTATTCCCACACTTCGCGATTTCATTTATTCAACCGCGTTCGGCGCTTAGGATTGTCGGCGGATACTTTTCAATGATTTTAATGATTCATGAATGAATCGCGGTGTTTATACAGGGTGACGTTTTGAAAACTTGCCACCCGCAATATTTTCCTTTCAGTAAATAATATGAAAAATCGAGAAGATAGGTCGATTTTATTTTCAAGGAGGACACTTGAGATGAATATTTTTAGCCCTCTTGGTTCAACTCCCTAGTTTATCATTTCCTGTTGAGCAGTTTCCGAAAAATGCTGTGTCAATTAAAAACCTTCCCACCCTTAATATCTTCCTTTCAGTAAATAAAATGAAAAATCGAAAAGATAGGTCAATTTCAATGTCAAGAGGGACACTTCAAATGTATATTTTTGGCCCTCTTGGTTCAACCCCCTAGGAGGGGTAGATGTTATCCTCAGAACCTTATATACAGGGTGTTTCATGAGAAGACTCACATAGCCAAATGGTTAATAGGGGAAATCAAGACGAGTTGATGTATATATATATGAAAACATTTTTTGACCCTCCATAACGAAGATACAGGGTATTATGTGAAATTGCTATATAACTTTGATGGTCGATATTACAGAAATGATTCGTCGTAATCTGCTGAAATTTGGCAGCGACGTATCTCTACTGAAACTATTCAAGATAACATATTATGAAAAAGAAATATCCACGTCTGGACTTGGGAAAATTTTATGTTTCATTGTTATGCCAAAAAAGTTCACTTTGTGACCACTTTTCTTGAAAAATTCAATCAGATTCAGAAAGATCAGACAAAACGCTATGAGAACTTCTCTTCAATTTACACGGCACACTTTGACCGGTTCAATGAAAAAATATGGAACAAAATCGTTCGAATGAATTTTGACCTGGCTGATAACTGTTAACTTTCAACTGGTATCATGTGAATTGATTTTTTCAACATTTTTGTTGAATAGTAATTGACAGAAAGATAGACCATAACATGATATTTTTTATCGAAATTCCAGATCGATATTATTATTCCTGACTTTGTTTTATGGGTCTCGCTTGAAGTGAGATATCAAGTAGGTCCTGTTTTTTATTTGTGTGACGAGACGTGTTGATAATCCGAACTGATAGGTAGGTAGTAGGCTAGTAATAGGTAGGTACCAACTGATGAAATTACGACATGAGGATTCATGTGCCCATATTATGGTCATTTATCAAATTAGTTATGTCAGCACGCATAAAATTAGTTCCTTTTTTTATCGATACACTTCTGCGAGTGATTTAAAATTCCTAATGTTCATCCTCGTGAAGGTTTTACTGCAACGTATTCTTGGGTTTGGAAATATTCTTTGGTATTAAACATAGCATGGCACTTGGATTTTCGTCTTGTTCAGCATTTGGAATATGAAGTGGCACCTAGAGTGTTAGAATATTTCGATTACCAGTGTTTACCTATCAACAAACGCCACGTTACATAAAATAAAAACAGGGCCACTTCATAACAAATTTTTAAAATAGAACCACGAGTAATCATGTCTATCTAGAAGTTCGATCAAAAACTAACATGTCAAATCATAAAAAAATCAGAACTAATCTCTTTTGTCGATTTCTATCCAATAAAAATGTACAAAAAAATCAATTTACACGAATCCAGTTGAAAGTTGAGAGTTATCAGCCAGGTCAAAATCGAAAATTCATCCGCCCGTTTTTGTTCCATATTTTTTATCGAACCGGTCAAAGTGTGCCGTGTACTGGTACTGGTACTGGTGGGGGACGTTTCCACGTCAGCAACTAGTCCCCAATGGGACCTTTTTGCAAACCCCAAGTGTTTTCAATGACTGATGTGGTTCGCTCAAGAGAGCTGGCTAACATCCTTTTCAGGCACCGCCCATCAGCTCTCTTTTCAGAGTTTTTCAGCTGTGTTTTGTAGGCTAGTAATGTACTCACTACCATATGCGCAGTGGCAGGCCTGCTAACTATCATCGTTAACCCCCGAGACCGAGGTCTACTTAAGCAGCTGGCCCGCTCTCACGCTCAGCTGGTAGTTTTCCACACCTACCTACATACACCGTCCTACTTCTTCTCTGATGCTCACAACCACATCATCATATCTTTCTGCGTGTTCGGTGTAGGCTTTGTTACTAACTCCATGCGCCACTTTAGGAGCAGCACTGTTAATTGGAACGCAACAGCGAATCGTGCAGGACTATCCCCAGCCGATGCTCCGAAACTTTACAGTGTGCCGTGTAAATTGAAGAGCAGTTCTAATGGCGTTTTGTCTGATCTTTCTGAATCTGATGGAATTTTTCGAGAAAAGTGGTCACAAAGTGAACTTTTTTGACATAACAATGAAACATAAAATTTTCCCAAGTACGGACCTGGATATATTTTTTTTCATAATAAGTTATCTTGAATTGTTTCAGTAGAGATACGTCGCTGCCGAATTTCAGCAGATTACGACGAATAATTTCTGTAATATCGACCATCAAAGTTATATAGCAATTTCACATAATACCCTGTATCTTCGTTATGGGGGGGTCAAAAAATGTTTTCATATATATACATCAACTCGACTTGATTTCTCCTATTAAGCATCTGGCTATGTGAGTCTTCTCATGAAACACCCTGTATAAGGGGCTTCAATATGCATTTTATTTTAAAGGGTGTTCAATTTTTTTAGTTTAGTTATCAGTGCAGGCATGTTCTTATTACTTCTGTAAGTTTAAAACGGCATTATTCGGAAACTACTCATTAAAAAATGAAAAATTAGGGTATAGTTGAAAAGAGACTTGAACGTCTTTCAAAATAATGTGCATCTTGACCTCCCTCTTCAGATGAGGTTCTAGGGGTGACATCTACCCCTCCTAGGGGGTTGAACCAAGAGGATAAAACTAATCATTTCAAGTGCCCCCCTTGAAAATAAAATCGAACTGTTTTTTAGATTTCTCATATATTGATTTTGATATTGAGGGTGGGAAGTTTTCGAAATGTCACCCTGTATATTGATATTCAATCTGGAGAATCCATCGATTTTTCCAGGGCTGTTCAGAGGCGACTGAAAACCTTGCATAAAGAGAGTTCCATATCGTTTTCCGAATTGTACCAAAATCTACTGCAAGTGCGACCTATTTTCGAGTATTACTCGATATTGGTCGATAAAATTTGGAAAGGCAACGATGGACAAGAGTCGATGCGGTTCAATGAAACACAAATCACGAACGTGTTCGTTATTCTGATGTCATACGTACTCCGGCATCAAGATGAAGTTTTTGCAGTTTTACAAGGTAATCAATTCAATGTTCATTGAATCCTTGATTATTATTGGAAAAAGTGGGGGTACGTGGAAAAAGGTCGGAAGTTGATGAAACTCTGGGATGTTGATCAAGAAAGCTTAATTGATGTTTTCTCATGTTTTGAACCCCGAGGACCCTGTGTGAATAGAGGAGGGGGATGCAAACTGCAAAATTTTCGAACTCTCCGGTTTTTCCTCAATAACTTTTTTTCTTCCGGCTTACGTCAAAAATACTTCCATACTTTTCTGTAGAGCGTTGAATTTACTACAATAACGATTTTTGAACATTTGTGTAGGTCAATTCATTATCGAGATATGGCGCTTCGAAAAAAAGGTAATTTTTCCAAATTCGCTAAAATATGACAAATATTGCAGAACTGTTCCTCATTTTTTCTGTCATATCCTGGTTGGAATCACTGATCTTGAACACTCACCCTAATGTTCTTCTCTGATGAACCATATGAACACCAAGTTGGTATTGATATTAGTTACGTTTGAGATCGATAGCCTTCCTCCTCCTCCACTACAAATCATGCCAGACTAGGTAAAATAAGACGTTTTTCAGAAATAGCGACAATATTATAGGTACCCATTTGTACTCCTTATATTTCCTGTCGGGATTTCTTAGCCGTTGGTTGTCAATGAAGACGTTGCCGTCGACCTATTCGTCATCTAATATGTCTAGTGAGGCCCCCTCATTCAAATCAGTTGTGGGAGCATTTTCACAGGAGTGGCCTGTGCAGTGCTTGCGCATTGCTGAGCAGCGAATTTGAAGACCTGCTTTCTTGCAGCTGCAAGCTCCGGTGCTACAGCCTTTACTCCGCTAAATGACGAAAATTTGTTATGACAACGGATTGATTTTTTCTTTGCCATTTACATGAATCAGGTCCAACAATTTTATTCGAGGGATTCATTATGACACCTATCATACTATAAATCATAAAAAAACTGTCGCCGAACGGTATCAAATAATATTGTTAACAAAAATTGGAGTCCAATTGATAAAATCAATGGCGAAAATCAATGTATGGTAGATGCATATTATACTTCCTTAGGACAAAAGTACGCAGGAGGGGGGGAAGGTTGACCCCCGATCCAACTAAATGTTCGATGATCATATCATCTCCAGTTTTTGTGAGTTATTAGTTGAATTAACAAAATGCCAAACATTAACAAATGATGATTTTTTATTGACAATTTAATTCATGTATGAAAAGTCGCGTGATTTTGTCATTGACAGCGAAAAAAGTTTGCCCTAACATTTCCAGCGACAATAACTGAACCTTACTTCTGAAATCATGACAACGAGCCATAAACAAAATGTTCTATGAATTAAATTGTCTTACCGAATTATCCTCTAGCTTTCTTTTTAGTCGAAGTGAACTTGGCATTTATAATTCGAATTTTGTTGCCATTAGGTAATACAACTTGAAAAACTGCCAGAAAAAATTACTCGTCCTACGGACTCTTTATCTTTTCAGGGGCAGTTTTTTTCGTCAAATTGTCAGGCAACAAAATTCTTATTGATACATGTCAAGTTTAGTTCGACAAAAATAAAGCTCTCGTGTAATTATAAGTGAGAATTGTTGACAACAATATACAGCGCCACTTCGCATCGTATCCACTCTACACGTTCGGCAATGCCTTCCGTAGGGCAGTTAAATTGTAAGCAGCGATCATCAAAAAAATGGTTTTTACTGTTTTTTTGGCGTTTTTTCGGGTGATAATGTCGGTATGTTATGCATGGCTAGGAAGGGAATTTTTAACTGTATACAATACTGTAAAAAACAAATACCTATGACGCCTATAAGAAAAACGAAAGTTGCATGGAAAGAAACTAATGAAGCAAAATGGTAGTTGTACAAACGCCCTCAACCCGCTATCATTGCACACTAATTCGGCACTTTGGCTTAGGAAGAGAAAAATAATTGTAGACTATATTTACGTATATTATATTTCCTAGCCTGACCTCTATGGGTATGCTTTTATAAATACAAGTCTTTGCCTTCCTGAGTACATAAATAAGTACCCGTCCAGATCAAAAAAAGAAATTTGGAAATATAAGTTATCTGCCAGAATACGAACAAACTTTCGATTCTTAATTACAGAAAAAATAAATATGCTTCTCGTCTCACAGATGGACATTTGAGAGCTATTCTACGGATTGCAACTACAAACCAGGAAACTAACATACAACAAATAGCCACTCAAATACAGTCTCAAACGTCACACTAATTTTTGTAGAATACCTAACAGTTCTAACTTGAGGTTCTTGTTAACATGTTTAATAAATTTCGAATAAAATTTTTCCTTATTTTTCAATCACACAAGTACCTTTGATCAGAATTATGATCAAGTGCGGGCCTTTAATTCTATTTGCCACTATATGGCCCTTGCCTGCTAAAAGGTTGCCGACAGTTGGTTTAGAGGACAGTGCCGGATTTAGGGGGGGGGGGCTATGGGACTATCAGCCCCCGGCGGTGAATTTAAGAGGCGGTAGAGGAAAACAGAAAAGAGGAAAAGCAAGCAGCAATACAGTCGTTGACTGGTTGAGATACTGTTTTTGTGAAAATCATAACATGCACTAATCTAGCGTCAGCTGTGTCTTGGACGCTACAATACAAAAGCGGCGGCGGTACATACTTTTATTTGATGATGTGAAGAAAAACCGCATTTTACTCAGTAGAGTTAGAGGTGATTTCGTGATTCGTCTAACTCAATAACAAAATACAAAATCAGAGTTCAGTATTCAATAGGTTGTCGTTGGTATTGTTGGTAATGGTACTAATAATAATAAATAAATATTGGAACTGAAATTTAAGAAGATGAGTAAAAAAGAAGGTGGTGCATTCTGGAAACGGCAGAAGATCAATTAACAAAAGCAGTTAGACGAAATTGTCAAGAAATGCCCTAAAATACATTCGTTTTTCCTAAATTCAATTGAGACAGAATCAGAACCGACAGAACCGTCTTCGGGAACTTCACGATCTCAAGACGGGAATGGTATGTTTTATATTCTTTTATATTCAATACGCGAAAAAGGAGAGTTAGAATCTCAAAAATAGATGATCAAAATATGAACACGACTAGGCGTTGTTTTAGGGATAATCACAACAAATTCCTTATTCATTGAATATTGGCAATTACTGAGATTTTTTTTACTATCCCTGATGATTAGTAATGCCAGTGGTGAAATGTCATTCTCAAATTTAAAAAGAGTGAAAAACTACCTTAGCAATTCCATAGGAGGATATATTGAATATCCTATCAATTTTGAGTATCAACAGTGACATGTTATTAAATCTGAATTTTGATGATGCCGTTGACGACTTTGCATCAAAAAAATCAAGAAAGGTATTTAAATATTCATCTGAGAAAAATCTTTGTTGTTTGTTGTTAAGTTCAACTTGTGAAATAAACATAATTTGATTCGTTGCATGATGATTTCATGTTATTGTTACATGCTGTAAAAGAAGCAGTGAGAGGATTATTTGAATTTTGAATCTGACAATTGAAAATTAAATATTTGGCGGTCGCGCGGCGGCATCGTAAAAGTTAGCCCCCGGCGTAAGGGAGTATAAATCCGGCACTGCTAGAGGAATATTATTTTCCGGACTTGTTACGTGCTTCACTTGGTTTTTGTTTTCCAGGAAATGTGATCGATATCGATCATTTGTCGGAAAATAATTTGAAATACACCGAGCAAGTTATGGTCCCACAAGAAAAATCGTCTCTCAAGTTCAAAGATGCGACGAGTGAAGATGAGATCAAGGTGGATGTGTTGAAATCGGTTATACACAGTTCCGTTGTGTGCGGAAATAATGCAAGTAAGTTCTCATTTTCACTTTATCCTAAGGTAAACTGCTCAAAATTGGGAAGGTGACATCGAAAATTTTCGATCAAATTTATCCATATGAGTGATCTCCAATTATACATTTCATGTATCACGTTTTTTCATGATGGAGACGAATAACAATCAAAACATTCAAAGAGGAAAAAAATATATCCAAATAATAATTGGGGGTTATTGTAACATATTTATATGAGTTAATACAATTTCAATTCAAATTGATAATATGACCCACATTTGGTTTCTCTAGCTGATGTAATGAACTTAATTTTAATCGTTTTAGATCTGCTATAATTTTTCTCTAAATTTTTCGGGAATTTTGCTCCTCCAATCTACGAAATAATAGAATTATTGAATAAACAATCAACATGAACACAGCAATTTGATTCAGTCTAACAAAAACTCCCAAAATATGTGGTTTCTCCTTAGTCTTCAAATATAGGATAAATATCTGAGACCCATTCACTTTCTATCCATTTTCAAACTTAATTTGCTATCTCGCCATTTAAATGTACTGTGGCAACGTCGCTTCGTTTTCCACGATCCATGAGCATCAATTTTGGGTGGAAATAGGGGTCTCACCCCAAATCTTATTTCGACCGCTATATTTTTTCAATGGCTTCATTTTTTGGTTTTATTGCTGTTATGGTGAGCCATATGATGGAAATTTGTGGAGAAGTCCTTGGTGCCAAACACGGTTCTGGACTTTCCACTTTTAATGTCTACCCATCAACAAATATCGAAGAAGGCTATATCCCACAGGGTGTTGAAGTTGAGAATATTAATAAAAAAGAATTATGTTACCCTGTATAGCGCTTATCCTGTATCGTGGTGGCAAAATTTAGTCTGTTATGTGACTGGCTTAGTCCCACAATTACAGAATGGTATCTATCATGGTTATAGAGTAATCTGAACAGATATCTTGAATGGACTATCCGACATTGTCGGACATCTACATCAAATTTTGGAGTTGAATTCGGTTATTCGGTTTTTATCGAAAACACTGTATCTTTACGAGTTTCAACACTTGGTGCTTTTTCTAGAAAATTGCATCTTTCATATTTTCGATTAAAATTTCGAAAAGTTTCATTGCTACCCATGTTTTATCTGACGAATCACACATCAACACCCCTTAACGGTGCCACTGGCAGTCAGACTGACTAAATCAATCAATCAATCAACTTTATTATTCCCAAGAAACAACATTTGTTTATAGCAGGCAACATGTGAATACATAAATATATTTGACAATTTAATTTAAAATGACAGTAAAATGAGACAAAAAAACTATAAAAATGAGATAAGATGTCAATATTACAGGAGTAGATGTTTCTTGAATTCTTTTTTAAATTTTTCAATCCTATTAATCAGCTTCAAGTTATTTAGTAGTGAATTGTATTGTATCATTGTGATCGATGGATTTTTTACCAATATCTGATTTAATTTTCTTGACAGAAAAATGATCTGCTTGTCTAGTTGTATGACTGTGGTGATTACTATTAATTTGGAAAACCAAATTTGAATGCTTTTGACAATGTTTTACTGAATGAATGAACGACATTAATTTGAATTCATATAGTGAATCCATATCTAATAACTCTCTTCTTCTGTTAAGGTTCATAGTAGGTTACGAATAATTTAGTCTGTAATACATTTGATAATTTTATTTTGAATACTTTTGAGAGGCTTTATAATTGATAGTTTTGTTGAACCCCATACAGAAATCAAATATTCAAGTTTAGATTACTTAGGAATGAAATATAACTTTAATCTTTTAAGACACAATATTAATTCGTTTCCACTGAGTGGAATTCATTATAGTTAACCCTTTATTATTATTTTTTTATATGTATTTATTTATCCCTATCATAAACAGAAATGTTTCTTGGGGTAATAAAGACAATCAATCAATCAATATAGATTTGAGTCATTTTATAGGAACTTGATTCCGTACCCTAAAAAGTATACCTATTATTGGAGATATTTTTTTTCAGGTATTTCAATATGTTTTGATCATGACAAATGTTCATCTATGTACAGCCCAAGAAACTTGATATAATTTGAATATTTGATGACTTCATTATTAAATAATGCTACCCATTCAATCACTCAGGTGCACCAGAATATCTAGAATTTTTGTTTAGCGGTTATCTAGAAATTTTAACACCCTGTATCTCGTAAACGAAGCCTTCTACGACGTTTGTTGATGGGAACTTTTTTATTTTCTTGAGACGCCCTATCACCTCTCGAAGTGCGTTCCATATATTATGAAACACCCTGTATATATCAATTTTTTCATGTTCATAATATATCTGAGGATATTCTTCTTCAATAAGAGATCTGAAGATGAGAATTGACTCAAGTTGGATATCAAAGATCAAGAGTTTTCTCTTCTCGAAAGTGACCCTTGGAATCCCGGTTGAGAGCCTAATTAAATATAGATATGAATTCAATCTATTATCATTCATACATTCAGTTAAATATTGTCAAAAGAAGAAATATTATATATTCTCAGACATTTATTTTTATTTATTTCATTTCAGTTATTGCATTACATTCTTTTCTTCATTGATACATTTTATACAAATAATATATAAAGTATAATTAATTTTCTAGTGTAATATAATATAATTATGAACACAAAAAAATGGATATACAGGGTATCCCGTAAAGACCACGTCAAACCTATGTCTTTTCCGCACTCGACATTCGCGTGCGGGAAAGTGTCACTTTTCGCATTTGTTAGGAAAATTACTATTACCGGTTTGCCTATCGAAATGAGGCCGCACGTATTTTTAATTAAAATAAAAAAAATCGATTTTCTGCCAAAAAATCATTCATTTCTTTTTCAAATTAAATATATTCCTCCTTACTTATCACTAGTGCTGAATGTGATGTAGTTTTAACACTAGTGTCATAAAATGACATTTTAGACACTGAACGCATGCGTTAAAAATTATTCTTTTACTGACGTTTGTAGAGAAAAGTTATTTTCATTATTTTTTTATTTCCACTTTGTTCTAATGAGAGGTTGGCAGAATGTTTTTTTCAATATTTTAGCCAAAGCCTTGCAGTTACTGAGAGTGTACCAAAGGTACCCCGATCATTTAATCAGGAAGGCCGTGGATGAATTGCGAAAATCCAACACCATAACGTACAACAAGTTCAGCAGCAAGCGAGACAAGCTCTGGCAGGGACCTTACCATCTCTCCCAGCTGTATATTTTCTACCAATTCACTACGTACAACATCACCACAGGGGTAGAGAGTTACAGGTAGGCAAATTCACCGATATTACGACAATAGCCGAGTGGACTATATTTTTTTATCTCTTAAATAGAATCAGTCATCAAATACCTTTTTTTTTTCTTTTTTTTTTCTCGTTTCCTTAACGTCGGCCTTTTTCTGCTACTGAGGCTGATCACCGACGCCGGTGAGCACACTATACCTCCAACCGGAAATTTTGCCGAATCCTCTGGTGTTCCAACCAGAGGTAGGGATCTTTAACGAGTCCAACATCCATGGCCTCGGGACCGCCGGCTCAACGTCCCCTCCGAAGGAGGGCATATCCATACCATATCTTGTGCTCATTGATATGGTTGCTGTAGCTGTGGTATGCTATTCCGCTACAGATGTACGGGCTTACGCGGCGTTTCCTCGAATGGTCACCTATCCAAGTACTAACCGCGCTCGACACTGCTTAACTTCAGATATCGAACGGCTAGAGCATTACCTGAGATGATAGGGCGACGCCCATCAAATACCTTCCAATTTCATATTTTTTAAGAATTTTTTTTTCGATTTTCAGGTGCAAAAAACATCAATAATGCCACGGTAATTTTCAAACGGCTACAAATTTACCGCCAGTAAAAACTGATGCAACGATTTCGTAAGTAGGGGTAGACCATAGCACAGTTGCCATGTGTCGAAATATGAACTTCAGAAATATTAGTTATTCAATAATTCAAAAATTCGCAATTGAGTATTGGTAATATTCCTATTAAGCAATAAAAATTCAATTGTCTCAAAATGTTCCCTAATGATTTCTGACTTATTGCTCATAATAAATTTGTGAAAATAATAATTATATCAATTCACACTAGAGGACATTCAAATCGGTGAACTTGACAACCCTGCGAACGACTTATGGGCGTGATCTTGTCAGTTCTCAGCATCCAGCATAATGTTGCCGAGTCTCCAACATTCACATGATATTTTGTTATGGAGAATGAGAAATATTTGGACATGCTGGTTGCTCGAAAAAGTCAAGAATGAGCTATAATGTCATGAGTTCGTCCTATTATGTTTTATTCAACGACAGGACTCAAACATCTTTTTGATAACTTGATTATAATTGGTGACTTGACAACCTTGAGTGGAAATGGAAGATTATCTGACCAATAACGAAACAGTATAAAAACTGATATCACCATTAATTCGACGTATCGCTTAATGGCGGCCATGACGTTACGTTTGAAATGAGCTCTAAAATTCAACGATTTTGAACAACGCATAGACATTATTTACATAAAAAAATCGTGAGAAGTGTTGCAAAAATTAATTTAGGTTCCTAACGACACAGTGGAGTAATTGAATGTCAATAATTCATTATCAGTCCACTCGCTCATTATCGGATTCGTATTGGTATTTGATAATTATGTGTTCTATTTGTGATTGTGATGGTAGACGGAGTATCGTCTGATACCATTGCCATCAATTCCGGCGTTCCACAAGGCTCAATCTTGACATAAACATTGTTCCTGCCTTATATAGATATTTAATTCACATTACCCGTCATGGTTAAAACTGATATTCTCATATCTTTGTGCTTGACCGTGACGTCATTTCCGTTTGAATTCACCTCCCCTACCTGCCCACCAAGTCGAACGTTGGTAAAGTTAGTTAATTTTAAACTTTGATTTGAAGATTTGTTTACAAAGTGAAAGATGGAGGATATTAAAGAGGAAACACTAAAATTTTACAAATCAATAGAATGGATGTCGAAGTACGAGATACACAGGCAAATGTACAAAGGTTACAAAATTGTAGGGTAGAGATTAGGTAATTTCATGTTTCCAGATGACAAGTGCCTTAAACGATATGTTTCGGATCTATAGATATGGCTCCAACTATCTCTCCTCATTCGAAACATGCAATAGAAGAAATCTGATATTCTAGGTAATGATATATTAGTAGGTTCCAAAGAAATGAGGGTTCCTGAAATGATGCCACACCTGATACCTCTTAGAGCAGTGATGTGGCAATACTTTGATGATTCTCTTTGATCAAATGAAGTATGTAATGTATTTTCCTCCTAATGAAACAGGGGTCAAATCATCTAGCAACAACATGTTTGCAGACAATTTTCTCTAATTTTTTATTTCTTATTTTTATAGACATGATCAGTTAGGTCAATTCAAAAATTGTTAATGTTGACGTCATTATGACGTAGCTGTCTCCCACCACCTTCAACAAAATACCGGGTTTAACAACGATCTATTTGGAGCAACCACTTGTCCCCTATTCACAGCTCTGCAGAAGGTAGTACTCTCTTCTAGATTTCCCATTTCTTCCCAAGAAACTTGAGAATTTCAATGAAGATCTTGCAGAAATTACAGCCTGGGGAACCAACAACCTAGTTGAATTCAACGCCTCCAAAACTCAATCCTGTACTTTCTCTAGAAACAGTATGCTTGATATAACAATGTCTGGTACCACCATTTCCACCAAGACCACTAGGTATATCTATGCTCGGTATTACCATCAGCACTCATTGGAAAATCATGTCCGATACATCGCAAAAGCTGCTCCACAAAAACTCGGATTCTTGTTCTGTGCGAAACTCTACTTTACACCTCAACAGCTTTTCATGATCTATAAAGCACAAATACTGCCAGTTTTAGAATACTGTTGTCATGTATAGGGTTCTTGTAGGGTAATTATGATAAAAAGAGTTCTGATTAAATTTATGAAAATTTTCTTTCACGTATATGAGTACTTTATAGATATACACACAAGGAAATGTCAATATCTCTTTCTGGATGAAGGTGGATTTACAACTATCTCCAAATTCCATTGAAACATGAGTCTTAGAATTCGTTTCTGACTGACAAATATCCTTTCGGAATTGGTGCAGTCTCCCCATAAGATGACATTATATGACATGTGGCTGTATACAAGTGAATAATACATATCAACAAGCACTTTTCTGTCCACAGTTTTTTTAATTTTAGTATTGCGAAAAACCCATAATTGAGTGTTTTCAAATCATGTTGTATATGATTATCCCATGTCATATTCTGGTCAAGATATAGTCCCAAAAATTTGGTAGACTCTGAATGAGTAACCTATGTCTCTGGTAAGCTAGGATTATTGTTCGTACATTTAAATTGAAGGTAAACTGATTTTTCTACATTCAGTAATAAGTTATTGGCACCGCACCATATTTCAAAAGGATTGGTCACATTGGTCATTGTAATTTCGAGTTCTTCCAGAGTATTTGCAGCTGATTTCAGTTAGGATGAATAATAAAGGTTCTCCAAGACATACTAATATTATTTAGTTTGTTATTCAAATCTTCCATTCGGTTTTTCAAATGCAAAAGTTTTTCATAGTATTGTTCATCGAAACTATGAATTTGCTGAGACCACTACTGAAGAGTCATCTGCAATCATCGTGACATGTCCATTTGATACATGATCAGGCATATCATTGACAAAAAGTATGAATAGTAGTGGTCCCAGCACCGACCCTTGTGGAACACCAATATCCATACAGTATTGTTCTGAAACTTCATTGTATACTTGCGCATACGCCTTATTTTTAGTCAAATAGGATTCTAGAACATCGAGAATTTTTCCCCTCATTCCATTTCTATTAAGTTTTTCTAGGATGAATGTTATTTGTAGACTATCAAAGGCACAGGAAAGATCAAAGAATGGTCGATGCTTGATAGATAGTGGATTGTATTTGTTTGGTTAAATGATATAATCATGAAATAAAGAGGTTGGAATTTGAATAGATCCGGCTCGAAGGACCAATATATTCGATGCTTGCTGGATAGTGGATTGTATTTGTATTTTTTATTTACAGGACTTTTTTGGCACTAAGACCGAACTCGGAGTCGCGTAGCTCTCTGGATTTCTCTGAAGAGGGCGTATCTCGAAAGCGTTACGGCCAACTGTTGGGCATGAACGAGTTCTTCACTTTTTGGAACAATGTCTCTTTCCATTTCGACCTGCCGCAGAACATGATCATCCTGAATCCCGATATGGCGAATCGGGACGAGCTGGTGGCCGAGCTGGCCAGACGGTACCAGGCGAAGATGCGCAAGGCGCAGCAGCACCAGGAAGGGGTGGAGGGCGAAGAGGGGGAGGCTGATGTCGGAGCGGACAGGTGAGTATTTTTCTATCTACAGTGTGATCATTTAAGTGTGCAACATATGGAAATCTTTTTAATGAATTGCACAACGAAAATACAGATAGTGCCAAAGGTTTTTGCATGTTCGGTAATCATTTTAGGTGCACTTAGAATGGTTGCAAGTCACACAGCATACAGGGTAGGTCAAAAAATATAAAAATTGCTCAAGAGTGAAGTACCCTTATTTCAGAAAATTCATCAAAATGTTATTGAGAAAAGTTGTTCACAATTGAAAGTTATGCCTGAATATCCTCAGACATTTTTTAGTTTTTCAGTTTTGTTCGTCAATAATTTCCCAATTTTTGACATTTCAAATACAAAATATGCACATTGAATTGAAGTTCTTGAATATGCATATTATCATTAATGATGTTTCACCTTGTTGAAAATATGGTTTGCGAAATTTTAAAGTTAAGCTGAATATCGTTGCAACAAACATAAAGTTTGTGATACCCTAAAAAAATTAAAATCTAAGTTTATTGCACAAATATGCTTGGATTTGAACAAAGGTATGCTCAATTGATTTTGTGATGATTAACTTATGAAAGTATTCAGGGTGAATATAAAAAAATTACAAATTGGGAAATAATTCACGAACAAAATTGAAAAACTGAAAAATGTCTTTGGATAACATTTTGCTGAATTCTCTGAAATAATGGTACTTTACTCTTGAGTACTTTTTATAGTTTTTGACCTACCCTGTATGCTGTGTGACTTGCAACCATTCTGAGTGCACCTAAAATGATTACCGAACATGCACCAACTTTTGGCACCATCAGTATTTTGGTTGTGCAATTCATTAAAAAGATTTCCATATGTTGCTCACTTAAATGACCACGCTGTATAGTGTCATTAATAATGTCGGCACAGTGCTGGATTAAGCTAGAGTTCCTAAATGTACTTGAAATTGCTGTTTTGACGTTTTTTGTATATTAGAGTACGGACACTATTACAAGCACTGACAATCAGACATAACCACAAATAAATTGATGGAAAAAGCGGGAACTGACATTACACGGACGTACACGACATAAATTTCAAAGGTTTGACAAATTGAGAGAATTAGGAGAAAGATGCAAGTTTGTGCAGTATCCAACTATGACATAAATTTCAAAGGTTTGACAAATTGGAAGAATTAGGAGAAAGATGCAAGTTTGTGCAGTTTTCAACTATGAGAAAACGGGAAATCAATTCACTCTATTCGAAATTTCATCGGATAACGTAATTCTACAAAAATGGAAACAGAATATGATGCGGCCGGCATGGAATTCAGTTTCAGGCCACAAAATTTGCGAGGTATTCAAATTTGTTGGTAGGATATAGAACAATTTTCAACGCATTTTTATCAGGTACATTTCAGAACGGGGAGATAGGAAGAATAGGATCATATTGAGAGAAAGAGCCAAATCCACAATTCATAAACTGAGCGAGTATCGAAAAGAACCTTATCACAATTTAGAACCAAAGAGATACGAAAAACTTGCAGATAATGAAATTCATTTCGAACATATTTTGAAAGAAAAAGACTTGAGAATCGAATTTTTAGAGCAGGAATATTAAGAAATCCTAGGTTCGCGAGTGGAAAAGAGTGAGGAATTAAGGAAACAAATAGAAGAAAAAAATAGAGTTGGAAAATAAGTTGAAGCAAAAAGATTTAGATAAAAAAGTCAGAGTTAGCAAAATTCAGAACTATTACCTAAAAATTATTTCAGATTTGAAACAAAATCAGCAAATATCTCCAGAGAAATACAAGAAAATTGAACAAGTAAATTTTGAGCAAAATTCATAGTTTCGATGAACAGTACTATGAAAAACTTTTGCATTTGAAAAACCATATCATTTGTTCATTTATTAATTACTTATTACCTACCACTCTTGTACAAGTGAAATTGTTTCATATGAAATAAAAGTATGTTTCATTGGTTGATATTCATCAGTTTTTACCCCCATTCTGAACTTTTGTGATGAAAAAATATTCAACTGAACGTATATATACCTACATATAAGAGACTTATTTCATAGGAATAGTATATGTATTTCGTTGGTATATATGTACATACCAACTTGATATCGACCTCCATTGAGGTCCTTCAGCCTTATCATTCAATATTTCGAGAAGAAAGAGTTTTCTAATCAATTTATCGTACCCTTTTACCCACTCGAGAATCAAAGACAGAGAAATATATATGGATGTACTCTTTCCAGGACTTGTGGAGGAAGGAAGATGCGAGGATCCTTTATCTAAGCAAAAAACATATTCTTGTCCTTGTCTGGCAAAACATATGATTTGCTTCAAAATCGTTGGTGGTTATGTTTGATTATCTGATATCTAATATACAAAAAACGTCAAAACAGCAGTGTCAAGTACATTTAGGAACTCTAGATTAAGCCAGCGTGGGGCCTGGAAAGAAAAAATTGATAAAGATAATTACGTTGTTACTACATTCTTGGATTTGAAAAGGGCATTCCAAACAATAGACAGAAATATATTAATCCAAAAGCTCGAATATTATGGTATTGGTGATATAGTTTTGAAGTGGTTGAAAAGTTATCTCAGTTTTAGGAGTCAAATAACAAAAATTAATGGGTGCTACTCGCAAAATATGAAAAATGATCTTGGAGTACCACAAGGCAGTGTATTAGGGCCCTTACTTTTTTTAATTTATATAAATGATATCAATTACGTACATGGAGATCACGTAATTAACCTTTTTGCAGATGACACGTTGATGTACATATACCTATGATAAAACCGTGCTGTTGAAAAGATGAATAATTTGAAAAATATTGAGTTGTACCTTGGAAAAAATAAACTGAAACTAAATATCAATAAAACTAAGGCGATGATCATTACAACAAAATATAAACAACATAACATTGAAAGGAATCAAGTCAACATTAAAATAAATGAAAATGATGTAGAAATTGTGAGTAAGTTTAAGTATCTAGGATTTATTGTAGATAACACAATTTCATTGAATGATAATGCTGACTATGTAATAAGTAAAATATCAAAAAATAGTTATTTATTATACAAGGGAAAAAAGTAGTAGATTTTAGCTCCAGGTTGTGTTGTCTCCCGACGCGTAGCGGAGGGAGACAACAAACCGTGAGCTAAAATCTAATATTTTTCCCGTGTATAATACACTATTTTTTTCTGTGACAGAAGGAAGGACGAATCAATATTGAGGAGATATTACATTATTTTGATATCTGAAAATTATCGACGTGAAATTTTAAGTTTTTAACAGTAGGGACACCGCGTTGTAGGCATCTTTATCATTCATTTGAAGTAATCAAATATCTGATGTCACTTCTGTCAGTCTAATTTTGTGATTTTATTTCAAGAAATTGCGAATTCAGTGGTTATTCAGCAATATAGGTAAACGCGAAGTCGAATGGAAGATAAAAGGCTTGCAGTTCTTTCTCGGAGACGGTATTATTGACTCATTTTTCGGAACTATAGCACAACAAAAGCCATCAACAGTGTATGTATATGTGATATATATCCGGGAAAGAAGTACTCACTTTTTTCCCACGGGAAAAAAGTAATTTATGAAAAGTGACATTTTATAACCTGCCAACAGGGATGAAATGCCAAACTTTTTTCCCGTCACAGAAAAAACTGTATTTTTTGTCAAGAGTGTCATCTTCACTATCAATGTATGCCAAAATAACATGTTATAATTGCATAATAAAACCTGATTATGATTTCTGCGGTACTCTCTTATATCTTATTAATCAGAACAAATTAAACCAATTACAAAAATTGCAGAATCGTGGAATGCGAATAATACTACGCTGCAATAGAATGACACCTATACAAGATATGCTTTGTAGATTAAGGTGGCTTACAGTTTCTCAACGACTTTACTATCTAACTATGATATTTATATTTAAAATAATAAATAAATTGCAACCAACATATTTAGAAAACCTTCTAATCACGAACAATGAAGTACATCATCATAATACCAGATCGAATACCAATTTCTACATCCCAAGGACAAATTCACGAAGCAGTATAAACTCATTATTTTTCAAGGGTTTGGATAATTTTAATAAACTGCCAAATAATATAAAAAATTCATTTTCCATCCGTTTATTCAAGAGGGAGTTGATAACATTCATAACAACAAATTGAATTGAAGCTAACTTATATTCAAAATATATTATTAACTACGACTTTGTTAGAATAAATAGGTAAAATAGATTACTTTATAGAATTTATGTGATATAGTTCTCTGTTATTTATTGTTATTTTGTTGAAATAGACAAATATTTTGATTTTTATGTATTAAGTATGTGTAAATAGAATATGTTAACCATGTTTATATTAGGCTTGCCTATTTGGACATAAAGTTCTTCTTCTTCTGTAGCAAATTATGTCAAGGGGCCCTTGGTTTGCGGTTCTCAAGTTTAGGGTATGAAATAAAATGAAACAACACTATTACAAATAAACTTTTCTGAATTCAATATGAGCAAATTGACAGATGACACTTTCAATATCAACTTTTTTAAGAAAATCATGCTGTATATCCATCAAAGTGAGATGATTCAGACGTTTTTTGCCCATCCTGTTCCTTGTTTCATTTTAAATACGTTTTAATGTCAAACAAATTCGCAAGGCAATTTCTACGTTTGGAAATCACGATTCTAAGGAATTTTTTCATAAAAGTTTATAGGATTGCAGTTTCAGAGGCTCCTCTAGAGTTTTGTTGCTGTGAATGACAGTAGCCACATTCCACCAATTCGTCGATTTTTCAAAAATCTTTTTTGTTGTCAGAGATTTTAACTGTCGAAATACTCAAAAAACACTAGTAATTTTATGATATGCTTTCATACGTTTAGTTATCCGGCACTGGATCGGCATCATATGGGAACAACTTCTAATAATAATTCATTTCGAAATTCGACATGAGCGTTGAGTTTTTTGCTTAAAAAAACATGGAAAATGGACTACTCGGTCGAGGTCACGTGACTTTGGCTACATGTTAAAAGTTGAATTTTTTCAAGTCAATCGCTGAAAATAGGTCTATTTGTTTGAATTTCAAAATAGTTTACAGAAAACAGTTCTTTCTATTCCAATTTCACACATGTGTTTCGAATTTGAACGTTATATGTAACAGTGTGTCCATTTAGTGCGTAATTCTTTGATATCTCCAAAGCCATAACCTATAGAAAAAAACTTTGAAGGAAAAACTTCTTCAGTTACTCAAGTTGCTTATTTCAAAAATATTTTCAACATTACTGGGTGTTTGATAAAAGCGGGATGACTCGGAGACGAGTTTTTTTAAATGGAACACCCTGTATTGTTTATTCGGAATTTATTCCGCTGAGGTTTAGCTTCACATCGCTGTAAAAAAATTTGAAATCGGTTACGGCGTTGCCAAGTTATAATTGATAAATCTATTTTTACCAGTATTGAAGAGTCATGTTGAATTGGGCATGGTATATTCATTTATTCAAATTATGAAAATATTTTTGGCATACAGTAGTAGCAAGGTCTCACGTATACAAATTCAGTAATTTTGCAACATGTTCTTCTACATGATGCTCTATTTCGCATTTAGAATTTCGCAAGATTCAGATATCGGAGTATAATTTTTACGTCATAGTTCTTTCATTCAAATAATCAAAATTTCTGCATTGACCATTCATATATTTTTTTACAATAGGAACATTTGCAAGCTCTTCAAGTTTGAATTAAAATGAGAGTGGATTTGACAAATTGATCCAGAATGCTACTTTCACAGATTTTTTGCAGACAACGAATTACTTTTCCGTGTAATGAACTGTCAAACATCGTCACAATCAAATATATCTTGAATTTATTTAAAATTTTGCTGAATTTCCTCCCGAGACCCGCGTGGTAATGAAATATTGTTTGTATCATTATGTAGAGTTTGCCTCCTTCAAGTTTGATGGAGATTTGGTTTGTGGGAATAAAGACAATAAAAGTGGTCCAAATTTCCAAAAATTGTCCTTATTCTCGCAATTCAAATCTCCATTGTTTGTATTGTAGAAGTTGTTTCAAAGGCAGGCGTTTTGCTTTTGGCATGTTTGTTTCACATAGGTACATATTATTTAAATTATAAGTAACAACATTACGGAATATTTCAAATTTTGACAATGCTTATATCGCAAAGATACCTGAATTATCTATGTAGAACCTCGAATGTCATGTGGCAAGCAATATTCCCACAATCAAATCAAATAAAGGAACCATATCTCATAAGTTGCCCTGAGATAGTGATGAACATAAGGAAATTACTCATAACTTGAAAACCCCGCAACCGATTTCATTTTTTTTTCCAGCGATGAAAAGGCGAATGGTGTCGAAATGAATCTGTGATGAAAAATACAGGGTGTTCCATTTGAAAAATTCTAGTGAACGTCGTCTGAATCTTACAATATTCAGAGTGTAAATTTTAGCACCCTGTGAAGGATAATCTCGCAAAATTACTGGATTGGTGTACGTGAGACCTTGCTACTACTTTATGCCAAAAATCTTCTCAAAATTTTAATGAATTAATATACCATACCCAATTCAACATGACCCTTCAATAGTAGTAAAAATGGGTTTATCAATTATAACTTGGCAACGCCTCAACCGAATCCAATTTTTTTCACAGCGATGTAGAGCTTAACCGTAGCGGAATAAATTTTGAATAAAAAATACTGGGTGTTCTATTTGAAAAAACTCGTCTCCGAGTCCTCCCACTTTTATAAAACACCCAGTATTGTTGAAAATATTTTTGAAATGGAACTTTCAATAACGGAAGAAATTTGTTTCCAAAATTTTTTCTCTAGTGATAATGGATTACGAGATATCGAAGAATTACGCACTAAATGGACACACTGTATAAAAACTTTTAGTTTTTGATATTATTTCAATTCATAACAAATGTCTGCAATATTAAAAAAAAGTAAAACCGACACAATTATTCCATTCTAGTAGCTTTATCATGCTACTAACATTCAATCACTAATTGTCAGCAAAATTATAATTTTCTTCAGAAAATAATAATCCCCGCTTCAAATTTCTTTTTTAATTGATACAAAGTTGATGTATCGTCTTATCATTCAGAAGCAATATTGATCTAAATTGTTTTTTTCAGTCCTAATGAGATGCCAAAGTCATCAAAATATCATCAAACTACTTCACGTATCTAACCAAAGTTTAGGACAGTTTTGTCCAGTGACGGCTCGTGCCCTCAGAACCTGAGTCGGCCAGGGTATAGATATTGCTCTAAAATGCGAACGTAAGTGGGTCAGCGGCTTGAGTGAAGTTCGATGGCAAATAAGCATGTACAGGGTGATTCACCATAATTGTCCTTTCTCCCTCTAGCTCACTTATTTTTGACCCGATTTAAAAATTTGAAGGATGATCTAAAATGATTTCTCAGAATTTTTTTTCCCGTTGCATCAGGAACAAATGATCTACAGAGTACTACTCGATTTTTCCAAATCGAACACCCTGTATTTCATTGTATTTTTAGATTCTTCCTGAAGAGCTGATTTCATCAATGCATCACACTTGGGGTCTAGTGAGAATGATAACAGAGAAATATGAGGGTGTTCAAAATCGAGATTTTTCAAGTTTAGGATTTTTTTGTCTCGAAACTATTCATTATTGGTCGAAACGGCTTCTATGTTTCCATCTTAATTTTTGATTAACTGTCTATTGAGATTTGATTGGAACATTTACAGGGTGGTTCAAGATTCAGAATTATGATCACCCTGTATCTGTTCCAATTATTAAATGTCAGTAGATAGTAAATCAAAAGTTGAGATATGGACATGAAAGCCGTTTTGACCGATGATGAATAGTTTCGTCTCAAAAAAATCCTAAAGTTGAAAAATCTCGATTTTGAACACCCTATATCTCTGTAATCATTCCCGATAGACCTCATGTGTGATACATTGAGCAAATCAGCTTTTCAGGGAGAATCTAAAAATACAATGAAAAATAGGGTGTTCCATATAAAAAAATCAAATGGTACCCTGTAGATCGTTTGTTCTGAGCACCCTGTATTTTCTGATGTAGCGGAAAAAAACTCAATCAAAAATCATTCAAGATGATATTTCAAATTTTGAAATCGGTTTAAAAATAATTGAGCTAGAGGGGGGGACATTTATGGTGAATCACCCTGTACCTACACATAACCAAAAAATTAAATTGTCCAGCAAGAACCACGAGGTTAGAGCATTCTCGCCAGGGGAAATGGGGAAAGAAAAAGGAGGTTGATAAGGGTTAGTTGGTATGAAAAAATAATAACAAGAAAGTCGAAAAAATAAAATGAAATAAAATAAAATAACTCGTGAACAAAAAATATTTATATTCTGTTGAAAACGTAATGTAAACTCAAAAAAATCAACATAACCGACAACCACTCACATAGCGCGAGAAGCACAACAATGACTAATCGGTCTACGCCGTTCCTGTAACAAGCCACCCCTCTGACCCCACTCCTTCGTAGTCGGCTGGCCGAGCCCGCGTGCAGGGTGCAGCCGTAGGTATAATGTTTCCCGCGATGCGATGGATGCATAAATATTATTTAGGTAGTTTATAACCGCTACATGCGTCTTTGAAAATAAATGATATTCTGGAAGTTATACATTTATTACATTTTCGTCCCCAGAGCTTTTTTACGATGTTTCAATGCCTACTCAGCTCTTGGACTGCTGACATTTTTCTTGCCATATTACCTACATAGGCAGAGGCACAGTAGGTTACATTACAGCAATATTCAAATTGAATTATAACTTATTGACGCTCAGAAGCACTGAAGGAAAATTCTGATACCAATATTAGATGGATATGTTGAATTATGAATTACTGAAAAATTGCAAATTCAAAAATCACCAGTCATTTTTACTGCAACTACTGCAAGCGTAAACAAAAACATGGAAATTATTTTTCTTTTCAGTTTGTACATTTCAAATTCCATCATCAACTTACAAATAAGTATAGGAATTAAAATTATAAATACCTACAATGTAAAATGAAAATAGAATGTCAATCATGACAATCCGTATATTAAAAATTAGGTCGGAATGGTTCGATACGGTGCACAGCGAGCGCACTGCAAACAACTGATACTGATAAGTACGATCGATACGTTGGACGGCCAGCAGAGCTTGGCCGCACCCAAGGTATGACGCGTATAAGCGAAAATTTAAACTTGAAGCGGGGAATATGTAGGCGATGCCTGTGGCGATGCGTCGAGACATGAAATCACCGATCGGCCGGCCGTCTGCATCAGTGTAATGAGCTACGCGAGCGTTTCGACTGAAAGCGGCGTTTTGATGGGATTACCAGATGTCGTAGGTCCTGAATTAGTTCGTGATTTTCGGTGTATATGCGGATGGCATACTCAAAGGTTCCATGAATGAAATTCAAATGATAGTGGCATAACAGTAGGATAATGAGCGATGAATTATGAAAACATTTTCGGAAAATAATTTTATTCATCAAATGGTTCAGTAATTTTTCCCAAATTATTTGGTACGGCCCGGCCGACCCTGCCGTCCCTGACGAGCCGTCACTGGTTTTGTCAAAGTTACAATTAGGAGGAATACAAAAATTTCAAGAACCAAAAGTTGCAACAGAACGTTGAAATTCGTGTTCGAGACACATTATAAAATTGGAAAATAAACAACTTTTCTTTGTAAACTTTTCCAAAGTTTGAAGGAACAAGCCTATTTGCTACAATCCATTTGAAAAAATGTAACTTTTGACATGTATTGAAATCACGTGACTCCGACCGTGTAGGCCATTTTCCATTTTTTTTAAGCAAAACTTGAGGCCCAAGTCGAATTTCAAATTAGATTATTATTAAAAGTTTTTCCCATAATATGATGCCAACTTCATAAATTTATTTATTTATTTATTTATTTATTTATTGAACAAATAACTTCCAGACAGAATAGGCTCTGGTATAAGGAAGTACAGTCGTCTTCAGAAAACATGTCGCGGTTGGACGGTGTAAGCGCTCTTATTGCAGCAGTGATTTGTAGAGCACACACCATCCATGTGCGACATGTTCACTGAAGACGAGTGTACATAATTATATACCTATAGGTAAACATATCATTATACAAAATATATCAACAACTGTAAATTGACAAACAAAGAATAATATTTGTAAAAAAAAAATGGCATGTTCAATTTTATCCAGTTCGCTCAGAAATAATCAATTTTTTCACTTCATTTTTGAATGAACCTGTGTTTCTGCAATTTTTTATATTGTCAGGTAGTTTATTGAATTCAGTTAAGGCTGAATGAGTGAATCTTTTTTGTCCGATAATGGAGCTAGCGGCGTCAAGATGAAACAAGTTATATTGTCTTGTTTCATGATTATGAATTTCAGAATTCCGTATCAACATAAAATTCGACTTCAATTTTTTATTTATGATATTATATGATATTTTGAGAGTTTCAATTCTATATATTTCATCTAAAGAATACGTATTTGTTATTTCAAACAATTGATTGGTTGGTGTATCAAATGGGAGACGATACAATACTTTTAACGATTTTCGTAAAGTACTGGATAAATTAATTTCTACTCAAATTATCCAATTCTGAGGAATCTGAAACAAATTTATTTTTATTTTCAATTTGCCAAATTTTTAAGAAAAAATCAAATATACAGGGTGATCCACGTTTTAGTTATGACGACCAAGATATTCTTTTAAATAGAACACCCTATATATCAATAAATGTTTCGAATCGCCATTGAAGGCTGAATTCAGATATGTATTCAACATATGGTTTATATACAGTGCGTCCATTAAATTCAATGCTCTTGTAAAGTAGTGGATCAATTCATTTTCATCCATACTATCCATTTCTTAGAATTCCTCTGAAGCAGGAACCATTTTTATATCTGATTTGAAACATTTGTGATGAAAAATCTAATATACAGGGTGGTCCACGCTTGAGTTATGACATCCGCGACAAATTTTTCAACCAGAACACCTATAGGCTGTTTCTTAAGTACGTGTAGATAATTCAGGAGCATGTTGCTGACGTCAATATTTATTTAGATATCCATAATTTTATAATCGTCAATCATTATGCTACTCTAATATTTTTGTTTCGTCTATAATTCCCATTTCATCAGATATCTATACTAAATATTTGATTGTTTGTTTGTATTGAATGGGCTCCGAAACTATAGTCGTGGAAATACACCAAGGCAAAATCTGTTTATTTTTATTCATCGTAAGCTGAATGAGACAGAAAATCACTAGAAAAAGGAACATCGGAACTTGATTAATATATTTTGATCATTGAATTATCACTGTGACTTAATGTCAAACAATTAGAGTACTGGTTATACATCAATAATATTTCGAATTCCTTATATCATAATGGTGAAACGATTCAATGATCAATCTAAAACATTGATTCTGAGTGTGATCGCGTATTTTGTAAAACACGATGATTTCTGCAAAGTTCAAAGAAAGAATGTTGTCAGCATTGCCGTGGAAGCTCTGAATATTCCAGAAAGGAGTATTTATCGGATCAAGAATTCGCAAACAAACTCTGATGCTGTTTATGCAGAAATAGTTTCGAAAAAGGCCGAAGAAATAAAAAAAAGGTGAATCCCACAATTTTACAGGCTTTTAGAGTACATGTCACAATAAAATCGCTCCACTGGAGAATGGCCTGATTTTCCTTGTTCACCAAGATCCGTGAATACCTGGATTCGCAAAATTGGATTCAAATTCAAGAGGAGCAACAATAGGCAGTTTCTTGTAGAACAACCATCAATTGCAGGCAAGCGTACGTCATTCCAAAAAAAAATATATCTAGATATTTACGCATCAGAACATGGTCACAATATTTTGAGATTACCACCTCACCATTGCCAATATAATGCCATAGAAATGGTGTGGTCAGAGGCTAAAAGGATTTATGACGCCGAAATCATCAAAACTAAATCATCCCCGGGAGATGTGATAATGGTCTGGTCAAAGGCGTTAGAAGCTGTGGGTGTGGAGCATTGGAGAAATTATGTACGACATACAGAAAAAGTGATATTTTCGGCATGGGAGACGGAGAAATACATAGGTGCTTCCAATATTGAACCTGTCGTGATAACTTTCAATTCAGATGAGAGCGATACACGTCATCGGAGGAAGAATTCGTTTTTGAAAAATGTTACTTCCTGAATAATTCATATTAAATTAAGTTGATGTTGACGAGGAATTATTATTCGAAATATAATTCATGTGAGTTATACTACTTACTCACTTACTTTCTTGCAGAAAGCCAAAGACAAAACATTTGTTCGAAAAAATTTCATGTTGATAATGGATACAGAGTGTTTTCCGAAACCTCTAGTTGATATGGAGAGTAATACATCTTCACATATTTTCTTTATAATTTTTTCCTCAAATACCTTTCAACATCTTATTTTACGAAGTGTCACTGACTATCAGCTGAAAAAATTCTTTCAGGTCTGAAAATAAATTTTCAAACACTTCGGGGCAAAGAAGAATCTCCACGTCCAGTCATCTACAGATACTTTTATATCTCTATAATTTTTTTAGAAATGAGGGGAGAAAACTAATACATTTTTTTGATATTTTTTTTTGTCAAAGCATCAATCGCTTGTAAATATATTTGCGAAAAACAGATGATGTTGAACAGCTTGAGAAATCATATAGTTCATTTATTCCAAAATCCGATAAGGTTGAAGTCATATTTTGGATTGCAGCTAATATTTTAAATTTTTATTATCGCTTCATGATGCAAGAGATCTCATATCCGAATTTCGTATTTTCAACATTTATTTCGGGTAGGTATTGAAAACATCTCGTCAGGTTTCCCGAACTGATTTTCCGCGACAATACTGTTCAGTGTCAACTATAGTTATTCGTTTTTTAAGGTAAATATATATTATGATTCTTTGAGAAGAAAAAATTTGGGAACTTGTAATGGTACGCACATACACTCCTATATCCGTGCTCGTGGACTTCGATGAACTGCCATATTCGTTATCATGATTACCATGATTGTCAAAATCTGGAATACTTAAGAATACACATGCGAATGGTAACCAGAAATTCTATAGGCTTTTGTTTTGTGACTTGGTGTATTTCCACGACTTTACTAGACCGATTTGAGAAATATTATTGCCATTAGGAGCCGACATTATCCCTGATGAACATAAGCTATTTTTTACTGCGGGACAATGCTCCATTGCTTAGGTTTCCTGAATGATTTGAAAATACAATTGAACGCGGTAGGTGGCGCTGCTGTGGGTACGTCAACTACTAAATGGCTTGACCGATTGGGTTGACATTTTCAATACGTAAAACTACAACAACAAAAAAATACAAAAGATACTGAGATAATGAATAGTAGATTGTTTTATTAGGATCAAAAGTGACACTTTGTTTGACACGCGAATTTTGCATTTGCGAGGCGGAGCGTTTAGCGAAGCCGAGCGAAAGCAAAATTTGCAATTCAATTTTCAAGGATGTTCGAATTTTAGTTCCAATATAAATACAATCACAGAGTGACATATTTGTGTATGGACCAGGTGCTCCAATGGCAAATACCGAGCCAGTGCCAGCTATTGGAACAAGACGTGGAAAATGTTAGGTTAGTGAGCATATCAACAATGATGATAGTAATTATTTATTCCTCTCCATACTAAACTGTGTTTGACTTGGTAATCAAATGAAGCTAAACAATATCGTTGTTTGA